>PYSS01000048.1:0-106730 GCA_003049465.1 Magnaporthiopsis rhizophila | reverse complement strand
AAAAAGGAAAAAAAAAAAAAAAAAAAAAAAAAAAAAAAAAAAAAAAAAAGAAAACGTGAAAAACACACTCATCCCACAAAGCGCCAACCCTGTGTACAGAACAAAGGTGCACTATCTACCTAGTGATATGCAAGATCAGCACTCCAAACAATATGCATACATGCTGTTAATCAACCCTACTACAACGTATCTGGCCCAAAGTGCCCACCCGGCGGCACCGTCTTATACGAGCAGGCCTGCCAGTCGCACCCTTGCTTGTACACCTCGGTGCCCCACCACTTGAACCCGTCCATGACGCCCGGGTAGATGAAAGTGAAAAAGACGACGACGATGCCCGAGGCCAGGGCCGAGTCGAGCGCGGCGCTGAGCGTCATGCTGTACTTTGCCCACCAGGCCGTGGCCCGGTTCTTGAGCAGGTAGTTGAAGAAGAAGCAGACGACGGCCCAGACGGAGAAGTTGAGCCCCGTCGCGGGCGGGATCCAGCTCAGCGACCCCAGCAGCACGGGCAGATTGATCTTGCGCACGATGCTGTCCTTTTTGCCGCGCGACCAGTACCACAGCGGCACGGGAGCCACGGCGCCCAGCAGGAAGCACCAGACCAAGGGGCGGTAGGTGGCGCCGACGCCAAAGAACTCGCGGGGACCCACGACGCCCCACAGGATGGAGCCGTTGAAGTGCACCCTAGCGATGGGGCAGGTGAAGCCGTTGAGGGCCTGGGGCGTGCAGATGCCGGGGATGTTTGCAAACATCCAGTTGAGCACCGCGATCTGCGTCAGCGACGACACGATGGTCGCCACCATCTGCACCATGAACAGAATCCTGGGCGGGATCTTCATGTAATGGCCCAGCTTCAGGTCCGCCGCGAACTTGATGCCCTGCGCCGACGAGATGTAGCCGTACGTGACGAACACCATGTTGGCCACGGGGCGCCCGGGGAAGATGGCGCCGCAGACCAGCTGGCAGATCAGGTAGATGCTGCTGTGCTGGTTCGTCACCGCCATTATGATGCCGATCGGGATGAACAGGACGCTACAGATGCCCAGAGCCAGAAGCAGTCCGTACCAAGGGAGATGTATGGGGTAGCTGTGTCCGTCATTGGTCAGCACCAGTCTCGGGATCGGGATCGTTGCCCACACAAGGGCAGGAGGCTGTCACTCACTACTCCACGACAAAGATGCCAATAGCTGTCATTGAGATGAAGGTGATCAGGTACCAGGCCATGGGCGCGTCCTTGTACCGCCTCATCAGGCGGTTGTGCACGTCCTCGCGGCTCAGCAGGGTCTCGAAGCCCGCAGAACTGCCGACAGAGGCCTGACGGTGGATCCTGTGCCCTGGGCCGCCGCCGTCTCCCGCGGTCGCCGCGCCATCTGCTGCCGGAGAGGCGGCAAGCGGCTGGTAGGCGACCGGGGCCTTGGACTCGTGCCGCGCCTCCCGGAGAGACTTGGTCCACTGGGTCCAGATGTCGCGGCCGTGCCAGCATGCCGTGTGCGTGATCAGCGCCGCGAGGCCGGCGAACTGCACGCCGTAGCTCAGCACGTACGTGATGGGGAGAAACACCCTGCTGTAGTTTTTGTAGGCGTCCGCGTCGAAGACAAAGTCAGGCGTCAGGATCCTGCTGACGTCGTAGATCTTTCCCGTGTTGTCAAAGACGGAGGCCGAGAGGATGGGCATGTAGGACGAATACAGCCAGTTGCTGTAGTATGCTATGGGAGCGATGATCCACATCACAACCACCAGGCCGCCGACCACGTTCATGGCAGCCCAGAAGGGCGTGAGGAGTGGCGACCCAATGTATGCGACCTGGGCCCAGTCAAACGTCAACGGGAACAGGCCCAGGCCCGAGACGACGCCGAAGAGGTTGGCCACCACGACGTTCTTGGGCGCGAACCAAGTGATGACGTTGAAGTAGCTGAGGGCTGGCATCAGCAGGCCCGGCAGGAAGTAGAAGAGGAAGGCGCCCGTGAAGACGAGATAGAAAAAGTTCCAGCGGCTGATCCTCCAGCCGTTAGCCGGCTTGTTCTCCTCCTTGTGGAGAGTGGTGAACATGGCGGCGGACATGAGCGTCGACGGCCAGATCATGCCGCTGGGGCGGACCAGGAAGCGCCTGGCGAGCCCGGCGAAGGTGTAGCCCAGGATCTGCGTCGACAGGGTCAGGAGGAGCTGGTACGTGATGCTGGCGTCCTGCTTGTAGAACTTGACCTGCTCGACGATGACGTCCGTGGCGAAGGCGAAGCCGAACGACACGTTGCTGCTGACGTAGACGCAGCTGTGCTCCTTCTCGTTCCAGCGGCCCTGGGCGAGCCAGAGCCGGAGCCGGCGCGCTCGGCTCTGCGGCAGCCGGGCCTCGCGGGCCGACGCGGGGCTGTCTGAGGCGACAACCCGGGCGCCGTCGACAAACTCCTCTTGCGGGTCGCCCTTGCGCTTGAGCAGATAGTCCCACGTCAGGCCCAGCGGGTGGACCAGGAGCAGGGCTATGACGGGCGTGATGGATACGCTGGGATACCGCAGCGAGAAGAAGAGGTTGGTGGAGGAGCCGAGGATAGAGAAGAGTGTGGACAGGAACCACATGCGCGGGGTGTTTATAGAGAGCGACGTGTTGTCGACGGGCGCAACCGAGGCGCGGACCTGGGCGTACGGAGAGTTGTCTGGAGGATCGAGGTCGTCGTCCGCATACTCGTCGGCGGCGTCGGCCTGCTCCAGTGGCACGTCGTCGTCATCGTCGTTGTCGCTGCTGTCGGTGCCAATCTTGGCATCGCTTGGCAGGGCGCCCTCGGTGACTCCGAAGCGACCCTCGAGCCCTCCGAGCACCGACGAAGCGCCCAACTCTTCCCCGGAGCGCCGTCCCGCCGCCCGGCCCAGGTCCTCCGACTTGCGCCGCCGTTCCGGGCTGCGGGTAGGGGCGGGGCAGGCGTTGGCCGAGGCGCCGTTCTCGAGCGAGACTGCGCCGTATGCATTGCTCCGGAACCCAGCCGTGTCCCGGAGCGAAGGGGTGGACCGTCTCATGGGCAAGTCGAGCGGTGCTGCTGGGCCGTGGGGGCTCGTGGTGGCTATCGAGGCCGTCTCCGCGGTCGCGGGGTGGAAGGCGTGGTCGGCGTCGGCGTCGGCCGGCACGTTCTCCTCTTCGGGGGCAGGGCGTTTGCCATGGGAGGCGATGGCAAGGGCAGCTGGGTCCCGGCGGGCAGAAGCGTCGTCGGCGGCGGCAGCGCCAGCTTTAGATATGCTTTGGGCGGGTGCCGAGGTGCGTGAATATGGCAACGGACGGCCGGCGTGGGTACCGTCAGGTGCATCGAATGTGGGATCGGGGTGGAGGAGGGGGCCAGCGGTGCTGGGCGTCAACGCGGGCGGCGTGGGGCGTGAGTTTTTGCCTGCTGGGGCTAGGCTGCGAAGGGGAAACGACTGCTGGTGCTGGCGATCGGGAGGGTCGGGAAGAGGCGCAGCTGAGTCGGATGGGCGCTGTGAGGACTTCATAAGCCCTCTCCAGCTTTCCCTTTCCTGTTTGCTGCCCACCGGCTCCGTCGGCCGTTGGCTCGGCTGGTTTGAATAGACCAGCAAGCCACAGCCGCTAAAGAAGAAGAAGAAGACGAAAATCTCGGACAGATCGTTCAGCCGAACAGATGGCTCGATTCAGGCTTTGGTATTGGAAACGTGACGCACTCTCGGCAAGGCAGGAGGAGGTGGCCTGTGTTACTGGCTGGGGGGAACATCAGCAAGCAATGACATCTGGCGTGTCGGGAACTGGAGACAACCAGACGAAGTGGGCTGCAGGGGCAGGGGTCCTAATTGTCGCGATTTTAGGCCAGTCAGTCAGCCTGCGCTAGCACACTGGGGCGACCAATACTGGTGATCTATTTCAGACGAGCCCCTGTCGTCAGTGCTCCCATGTCTTGCCTCGGCTCCCAGCCTTTTTTGACTTGTTTTCTTTTTTCCTTTTTACTTTTTTCCTTTTTACTTCTCCGAAGCTACACCTACATGCGTCACTTCACATCCGATAGTACTCTGATTCTTAGGTTTATGCACTCTGCAGATCTCGCCTGCACGAGTATTTCAGCTGGGCCCTGCAGATCGCAGTGAGAATCAACCCAATACATACACCGAGGGAGTCATAAGTATCCTCAGGTGGTCTGATCCTGCAGGAAGCCCACGAAAAAAACCTGGTTCGAACGGGTTAAACATCGGTGCCAAGTGCGTGTGACAGCAGCAGCGGAAAGAGATACGTCCCAAGATTTCTTGGGTAGTATGCAATGCAAGGCAGCGTCCCCTTCCGATCTGCTGCACGCGGTCATCGTCTGCAGCGATGGTGCAGCAGGCGGGGCCCAGGACCAGGACACTAGGGTCGCTTCAGGCGCATCTGATAACTTTACGGGCCCTCTGCAGCCACCGGCGACGTGGCCCTGCGTGCTGGATAAATGCCACCCGAGAGCAGACGGGGATGCATTGATTAGATGGATTAGATGGATTAGATAGCATGCACTTCTACAGGAATTCTAGGGTCTTCCCATGACAGCATTTCGCGCTCACCCCGCAGGGTCCACACTGGCCGCCTTAGCCTTAAGAGGGGAAAATCAATCAACCGGCTTTCGACTTCAAAGCGCAGTCCAGCAGCTTGGTCAACCTCACAGGCAAGAGCCTTACCCGAAATCTCCTCCGACCTCGCAACAGTCACGACCCAGCGCGGGTCCGAAAATGGCGGTGTCGGAGCCGGACGCAGACACAAGCATGAGCCAACTCGCCATTACGAAGCAACAGCTTCGCCGGACGATCAAGTCGCGGCTGGCGGCCGTTTCTCGTGACTCGGCCAAGGCACAAAGTAGGTGTGCATGCACAACACCCGGCTCGCATATCCCGCGCATAAGCACTCCCCACTCCCCTGACCAGTGGCAGCAATGGCGACGGCGGCCCGCTCGGCTCGGGAGAAAACTCGCGGCTAAGACCTGTCTCATATCCGTTCCCCAGGCCAGGCCATCTTCAACAGCCTGCTGACCTGGCCACCCTACGTCAACGCTAAGCGCCTTAGCGTCTTCCTCTCGATGCCCTCGGGAGAGGTGCAGACGGACGACATCGTTCGCCATGCCCTGCGCTCGGGCAAGGACGTCTTCGTCCCGTACCTCCACAAGTCGCCGCTCGACGTCCTAGACATGCCGGCCCGCGTCATGGACATGGTGCGTCTGAGGGATCTGGCCGACTACGAGTCCCTGGAGCCCGACCGGTGGGGCATCCCGAGCATCGACCCCGCGTCCGTGCACGAGCGCGAGAGCATCTTGGGCGAGCGGCCTGACGACGCCCCCGAGCACGCGGACCGCCCGCCCGGCCTGGACCTCATCCTGATGCCCGGAGTCGCCTTCGATATTGACCCAAACAGCGGCCGGATTCGGCGCTGCGGGCACGGAAAGGGCTTCTACGACTTCTTTCTTCATCGTTACGCCGCCAAGATGTCGACCAAGGGCCGGTCTGATTCTTGCCCAGCGCTGCTGTGCGGCTTGTCTCTGACGGAGCAGTTCTCGCCCACACTCGGCCTCTCGGTCCCTACTGGCCCGTTGGACCGCCATCTAGACGCCTTGATTCTGGGAAACGGCGAGATAAAATAGGCCTGGGAGTCCAAGAGAAGACAAAATCCCGGCCCGCGCGGAGTCACTTGTCATCACAACCCCTTTCAAATATGCCGACCGACAATGAGATCTGACAAACACGCCCGTCTTGATGGGAGTGACAGCCAACCAGACAAGTATAGAGGCGTCTAGCAGTACTCCATCCGCACTTGGACCCAGTAGCTCCTCGTTGTCGAAGCGGCCATCCCCGCCGTCCTTCTCGCACGTGTATTATAAGGCCTGGATCAGCGAGACGTTGTCACCCTTGAGTAGGATTTGTCCTGTTCCCTCTGCGGGTTAGCCAAGCAGAACTGACGCCCAATGAAGTCTCGGTTCCTCCGTACCTAGAGGTCTCCTCTTCTCCTCAGCGTTCTCCTTCGTGATCTGCTTAATCTCAACAGCATCGTCTAGAACAAGGTTCATGAACTCGTCGAATCCCTGTGGATATCTCTTGTTAGCACAGCGAATGCAAGCTAGCGGCAGCAGTCACCTGGTGCTCACCCTGATCTTGCCCTCAATGCGGATCCCCAGCTGCTCGTAGAGCCATATCTGAACCGGCGCATGCGTCTGAAGGAGCTTGAAGATGAAGTTGATTGGCGGCAGGAGAATGCGGCGCCCACCGCCACCGCCACGACCGGTCATTTTTGAGGCGGAGCTGGGTTTTTCGAGCTTGACGTGGGGTTTTGGTGCCGGCAAACTGCTTGGACGGCTGCGCAGCTTGGTCTGCGGTGGTCTGGCCGACGCAATGGGCAAGGAGGAGGGGCTTGCGCGTCGCTTGTAGTGGCTCGTCGATGCTGAACGCGTCCGTTCCGGCCTTGTGGAGGGTGCGTGGAAGTGCTACGGAGAGCTAAAATGTTTTGCCGAGCGGTAAGGCTGGCTAGACAGAAAAACAACTGTGGGTCTTAGATACAGCTGCCAGCCAATTGCAAGAACCCGACCCAGCCTCAACCCAGCCCGGCAAGCCACCTGCCCCGCCAAACATTTGGACAGGCAGACGGGCGCACAGACCCCCAGGTTCTTTCGACAGGCTGCCGCGAGCCCCGCGCAATGTCAGGGCCACATGGAAGCGTCTGGTGGGTGAGTGACTTGCAAGGTTGCCCAGCTGGAAAAAAAGCACCTGCATCATCGGGTTCGGATTCTGTCCAGCCCTCCCAACTTGACGTCCAAATTAAGAGTCAACCTGCATTTGTTCCTTTGTCATACGGCTCACCACGCTCCCTACCCTCGAGGGCCATCCTGCCCGTTGCGCTCAGAGCCATTCGCTGCCGTTCCCCGCCACCCGTGACGTTCAGCCCATCGCCTTTCTGCGCTGTCGAACCCCTCGCGTCTTCGCGCATCTTCTGGCGCAGTCTACCTGCCGCCGCCGGTGCCTGGCCGCCGTTGTCGCCACGCTCAGGTACCTATCTTTCCGCACCAACCAAAGGCGAAGGCGCCGCGTACCACCTCCATATCCGCCCAGGACTGAGCCGGACCAGGTCGACCGACAAAACCAACCACTGCCCACGCTGCCAACCATGGCCGCCAACGGGGCGCAGGATGTCTTCACGCCGGACAATGTTCTCCAGGCGATGCTGGCCATGCGCGGCCAGAATCGCGAGAAGAAGGTGCTCGCGATGGAGTACCTGGACAAGTTCCAGAAATCGGTTCGTCGTCCCCGGGGCTATGTCGGCTTACTGTGTTGCGCTCGCGGGTGCTAACTGGATGCTCTGCCGGCCTTATAGCAAGATGCCTGGAATGTTACGATTGGGATCCTACAGTCCAGCACCGACGGTGAGGCCTTGAGTTTTGCGGCTATTACCCTCAAAGGAAAAGTAGGTCAGGGGGACAAAAATTCCAAAGCCAGCCCATATTCTCATCGCTGCCGTCGTGGGTCGTGTTCTGACCTTTGCTCGCAGATCACCTACGATCTTCACACCCAGGTTACCGAAAACGACCTTCCGGCTCTCCGGAGCCAGATACTAGTCCTCCTGAAGAAGTTTTCGCCTGGACCCAAGCCCGTCCGGGTTCAGCTGTGCGTCTGCTTGGCCATCCTCGCCATTCATATGAAGAGCTGGCAGGATGTCCTGGACTCGGTCGTCGTGTCTCTCGGCGATTCGGTCGAGAGCCATGCCTGCATCCTGGACTTTCTCAAAGTGCTCCCCGAAGAAGTGACCGAAGGACGAAAGATCACCCTGTCTGTACGTGGAACGGAGAATCATGACCGACCTCACCTCTCGCCACCGCCTCGACCCACCACCGTGTTGGTTCGATCGTTCGGATAAGCGACATCTCTAATACGCGTATCAACAGGAAGAGGAACTTGCACAGAGGACAACTGAGCTGCTCGCCGACAATTCGACGCGGGTGGTCGAGCTGCTCATCAACTACGCGCAGTCTTCTGGTACGTTGGTCCGCCCCTATCCTCCGCTCCGTTTCATGTGCATGTTTCCCGTAGGCACATGGCATCAGAGCTGATCTTTTATGCTGTAGAGTCCGCCGCACGCAACCCCCAACTGATGGAGTGCATCACGTCCTGGCTCCGGGAGGTCCCGGTCAACTTTATTGTCAAGACCCCCCTGTTGGACGTGGTCATCAATGCCCTCGGCCACGACCAGTCCCTGCAACAAGCCGCCGAGTGCTTGGGAGTCATCTGCCACGAAACCAGGGAGGTCGACGAGAACGTCGAGACGATCCAGATCCTCCTGCCCAAGATAGTCCAGCTCAGGCCCCTGATCGAGAAGGCCGTATCCGACGAGGACACGGAAGCGTACAAAGCGCTGACTCGGCTCTTTGCCGATGCCGGAGACGCCTGGGTCGTTGCTATCGCCCGCGAGCCCCGCCATTTCCGCGCCCTTGTCGACATAATGCTAGAGTGCTGCGTTAGAGACAAGGAGAGAGACGTCATCAGCTACACTTTTAACTTCTGGTTCGAGCTAAAGCAGTATCTCGTCCTTGACATCTACTCGGAAGCCCGGAAGGTCCTGAGCGAGGTCTACATCAAGCTGGTCGAAGTCCTGATGAAGCACCTCGAATACCCCGAATCAGACGGCGACAACGAGCTCGACCTGTTCGATGGAGACCGCGAGATGGAGGAGAAGTTCCGCGAGTTCCGTCATCGCATGGGTGATACGCTAAAGGACTCTTGCGAGGTGCTCGGGGTGGTGACGTGTCTCACAAAGGTGCTCGACGCGATGAAGCTGTGGATGCAGAAGTATGGCAGCCAAGCCACGGCGACGAGCGTACCGCACTGGCAAGAGCTCGAGGCCCCGCTGTTCTCCATGCGTGCCATGGGACGCATGGTACCTAAGGAGGAGGACGTGGTGCTCCCGCAGCTGATGCCCCTGCTGGTTCAAATGCCGGCCCACGAGAAACTGCGATTCGCGGCCATCATGGTCATCGGGAGATACACCGAATGGACTGCCGAGCATGCAGAGTTTCTGCAACCGCAGTTCAACTACATCGTCTCGTCCTTCGAGACCGACTCCAAAGAAATCATCCGAGCAGCTGCCCAGGCCATCAAGTACTTTTGCACCGACTGCAAGCACTTGCTCAGCGACCAAGTGCTTCAGTTGCAGACCTTTTACGATCAAATCCTCGATAAGCTCCCCGAGCCCAGTCAGGAAGAGATGACAGAGGGTGTCGCCAGCGTGGTCGCTGTGCAAAAGCCTGAGGACATCTACAGCCTCCTGAAGCTATACTGCGACCCTCTGTTCAACAGACTGATGGTAAAGGCTGGCAATGCCACCGACCAGGATGGCAAACTGGCGGTCGCAGGTAAGTCGCACGGGCTTGGTGGTGAACCCCATACCCGGTGGCATCGGGGCAAGTCAAGAGCTGATGGCTAATCTCTAATCTCTGTACTCTAGACCACCTCCAGCTCATCACCCTGTTTGTCCAGACAGTGAAGCCTTATACTGCAGACGGGCAAGAGAACCCCGCTGTCAAGTATTGGCAGGAGGTCTTCCCCGTGCTCTCCAAGGTTCTCGACAGCTTTTTGGACTTCCCGCCAATCTGCGAGAGGGTCTGCAGGTGCTGGCGTTTTATGGTGATCTCGTACCGGACGGCAATGACGCCCATTCTCACGCCCATGGCGGAGAAGCTGGCTAATGGCTTCCAGGCCTCGAGGCAGGGCTGCTTCCTGTGGGTCACCGGGGCCATTCTGCGAGAGTTTTCGGAGGAGCGGGAGCACGTGCCAGACTCCATATCGGACGGCATCTACTCCTTTTTCGAGACCCAAGCCACGTCCGTCCTTCGGGTCCTTCACGGACTCCCCGCCGCAGAGGTGCCAGACGTCATCGAAGACTACTTTCGTCTGCTGATTGACGCGCTGCTGTTCTACCACCAAAAACTGATACCGTCACCGCTGCTGACGCCCATCTTCGAGGCGGCCCTGACGGCGCTCACGCTGCAGCAACGCGATCCGCTCTCGGCGGCACTGCACTATCTGCGGGACTTGCTTACTTATGGCGGAGACAATCCCGTGGGATCCAGCATGCCGCCCTCGGTCAGCCCCAACCTAGCGCAGCTCCGACAGATCGTCCGACAGCTACTCGCGACGCATGGCGAGCTCCTCGTTAAGCAGGTCTTGGGCGGTATGCTGAATACGTTCCCGCGCGACTGCTTTGCCGACGGCAGTGGTGTACTTCTGGCCATGTTCGAGCAGCTGCCCACGGAGACGGCGGAGTGGGTCGAGCGGGCGATCGCGTCGTTGCCGGCTGGCTCCGTTAGCCCCGCCGAGTCGAGCCGGCTTATGCAGAAGATCAAGGAGCGTCTCGAGGCTGGAGAGCAAGTGCGACAGGTCCGGGCGCTGCTCCAGGACTTTACCAACACGTATCGCCGGCGCAATGTCCAGCAGAGGGATGGTCTGGGGCAGCTGGACGCATCCGTGTTCCACTTCGAGGGCTGAAAGGACACCCAATAAATGCCGCCGCCTTCTTCCTCGGCTGCCCCAAGGCTCGGCCCCCGTCATTCGTTTTTCTTACATTAGATTTCTGCAGATGAACAGCCACCTCCCGCGTATCGACGGCGACGCCTGAGCTGATCCGTCCTCCGTTCCGTCAATACGGTGAGCCACAGGCATCATCTCATCTCCTCTACCCTTTGCAATATTCCCCTGCTAGTTCTTTGTTATTCTCTTCGGCCTCATACCGGGATATACTCTCGTCGTGGTTAACGGAATTTGGGTGTTTTTTGTACTCGCTCCGTGGGGAAGATTGATTCATGAAAAGCATTTACTCATGGAGACTCATTTGGCGGGAGGATTTATTTTTGCGAAGAAAAAAGAAGAAGGGTACCACTCAACCTATGCAAAACTGAGAGACAGTGCTGGCATACGACAGATTAGACAACCCAGGGGTTTGCGTCGTGAGGGCCAGCCTTCGGTGATCAGCAGAAGAAGGTCGAGGAACGAGAGAAGATAGAAGTGAGGGGAGAACCGTGAGACAAGGTTGAGGCTTTGGGGATCCGGGAGGATAAGGACATCTAGGGCCGACATGAAAGCGGGATACGAGGTGACACCATCGTTGGCAACCCCTTTTGTTTTACGCCTTCGGGCCCCCTAGGTAGGCACATACGTCGCGAGGATTAGGCGATGGAGGTACTGACTACAATCGATCCGATCCACGAAAGGCCAGGTAATGCGAGCGACACTCGGCGTCCTGTTCACAGCTAATGCCTTGGTCGAGGATTGAGACGGTACTGATCACTGGCAGCCCTCCATCACAGGCCAAATGCCGAATGTCTGGTTGGGAAATTAAGGTGGAAGAAAATAGCAATCTGCTTAGCGAGCTGCCCTCTTGACCGCGAGGTAAAATCACAATTGCTAGATAGTTAGGTACCTAGGTAGCTAGGTGCCTAGATAGAAAGCGATAGTTCAGTAATTGCTAGAGGTAAGGCTTTGGGTGCGTTTCCTGGGCACATCTCCTCACGAAGAAGCACCGAGCGCATGTGAAATCACGACTTTTTTTATCTGTCAGGATGGAATGACATCAATGCATGCATGATGCGCTTGCCCCGCAGCTGACCCCTGTCGCTTCAATCAAGCTCCACTGTGACGCGGGCGGTCCCGCTCGCTGGAGCTTCCATCGCGACAAGCTCCAAACCTTTTTTTTTTTCTCGGTTCGAAAACGGGCGCGCATTGCATGTTGCTCATCGGACGATCTATAACGACCGAATTGAGTCACCCGATGCTCTGGGTCCTTGGTGCGAGATCAAGCTGGAGGCCAATCGAGCATGTAATCATCGCTTCGCGTTTGCGACTCCGCCTTTTCTACCTCCGCGCCAAGGAACCCACCACCATCGCTGCGCTTCCCATCCATTTCCGACCCCGATCCAGATCCATGGCCACCGAGGCTGCCACTTTCACAGCTCCTGCCGGCATCGCGGACGAGCCGGCTGCGGGGCAGACGGTACTGCACGATGGGAAGCGATATACAACCATCAGGGAAGGTCTCGCCTTCATCCTGGTGCCCGAGGCCGTCGCCGGCGATGACGGGCAGAAAAAGAAGCCCAAGCTGGCCACGGGCGCCGACGACCTGCAGACCGTCTTCTACAACCCGATCCAGCAGTTCAACCGCGACCTAAGCGTGCTCGCCATCAAGGCGCACGGCAAGCAAGTCATGGAGAAGCGCACGAGAGACCACCAGCGGCGCATGGACCTGTTTGCAGACAAGAAGCGGAAGCGCCAGGAAAGGAGAGAGGCAAATCGCGACGATGCACACGGCCAGGAAAAGGGCCAGGAGGAGGGCGAGCCGGAGGACGATGCGGAGCCGCCGCGCAAGCTGAGCAAGGTGTCCAACGACGCAGCAGAGACGCAGGAGCCAGCACCCCCGCCCGCGCCCGCGCCTGCAGGCATCGAGGGAGAAGAGTCCTCGGCCGACGGAGATGCGTCACGCCCGGCGCAAGCGGAAGAACGCCAACCCAAGAAGGGCCCGTCGATCAGGATACTAGACGCGCTGTCGGCGACGGGCCTCAGAGCGCTGCGCTATGCGCACGAGCTCCCGTTCCCGACGACGGTGGTGTCCAATGACCTGCTGGAGGCGGCGATCGCCTCAATAAAGCTCAACGTCAGGCACAACAAGCTGGAGGAAATGATTGTCGTCAACCACGGCAACGCGGTCGGGCACATGTATAGCATCATGTGCGACGAGATGGCCAAGGGAGCGGCGGCTACGGGGACGAGGGGGCCTGGCCCCAGCGCCAGGCAACAACAGCAGCAGCAGCAGCAGGCGGCACGCAGTCAAAAGTACGACGTGATCGATCTCGACCCCTACGGCACGGCGGCGACGTTCCTGGACGCGGCCGTGCAGGCGGTGCGCGACGACGGCGGGCTGCTCTGCGTGACATGCACGGACCCGGGCGTCTGGGCGTCTAACGGCTATCCGGAGAAGTGCTTTGCGCTCTACGGCGGCGTGCCGCTCAAAGGGTTCCATTCGCACGAGGCGGGCCTCCGGCTGATTGTGCACGCGGTCGCAACGTCGGCGGCGCGCTACGGCCTCGCCGTGGAGCCGCTGCTGTCGCTGTCCATAGACTACTACGCGCGCGTGTTTGTGCGCGTCAAGCGCTCGCCCGCCAGCGTCAAGTTCCTGGCCGGGAGGACCATGATGGTGTACAACTGCGACGCCGGATGCGGGGCCTGGGAGACGCAGCCGCTGCTGAGGAACAAGCGCATGTCCAGCAGCGGCAAGAAGGGCCGGGGCGGCGGCGGCGGCGACGAGGGCGAGGGCGGTGGCACTGGGTGCCACGTCTTTTACAAGCACGGGTTCGCGCAGGGCCCGTCGGCCGACCGGCACTGCGAGCACTGCAATACGCGCATGCACCTCGCGGGCCCCATGTACGCCGGCAGGCTGCACTCGCCCGAGTTCATCAAGGCCATACTGGACGACCTGCCGGCGGCGTCGGCCGACGTCTACGGCACGACGGAACGAATACAGGGCATGCTGACCACGGCGCTGGAGGAGATGATGGAGCCGAGAGATGGCATAATGGGCGCTGCCGCCGCCGCCGCCGCCGGCACTGCTACTAACGGGGGTGTGGCGGCGTCGGTCGAGCGGCGCGACAAGCTGGCGTCGGTCCAAGTAAAGGAGGACAAGCTGGCCGAGATCGAGCCGTACCCCTTCTTCTTCAGCCCGTCGGTGCTGGCCAAGGTGGTTCACTGCAAAACGCCCGACGAGGACTCGATCCGCAGCGGGCTGGCGAGCCTGGGGTACAGGGTCACGCGCAGCCACTGCAAGCCGGGGAGCATCAAGACGGACGCGCCGTGGTCGGCGGTCTGGGAGGTCATGCGCGAGTGGGTGCGGCAGAAGGCGCCCGTCAAGGATGGGAGCATCAAGCCGGGCACGGCGGGGCATCACATCATGGCGGTGGGTGGCGGTGGTGGTGCTGAGGGAGACAATGGGGAGGGTGGTAAGGGAGACAAAGGAGAGGGTGGGGATGAGAAGCCCAAGGTCGACTTTGAGTTGAGGGTTGGTCGCAACGGCAAGGAGAAGAAGCTCGTCCGATACCAGGTCAACCCGAGGGAGAACTGGGGACCGCAGGCAAAGGCGACTGGGATGTGAAGGCAATGGACAATACAGAAACTGTCATATTGCAAATCGCTTGGCTGTCGGGTTTTTCGGTTGGCCACGCGGAAAATAGCTTGGCTGGCAGGGCCAAACGCGAGCTGTCGGGTCGGCACATCAATGGCACCAAACCACGTACATATGGCGACATGTGCTTCCTTGCTCTCCTCCCCAAAAACCGGATCGATGGTAATCTACTGCACTGCCTTAGCGTTGCCCTTGTCGCTGACGACAGGCGCCCTAGCAGGGGAGCGGGCGGTAAACTCTGGGACCGCATTCCACCGCTGCAGCACGTCTGATCTCCAATGTCAGAGGGGTGGAGAAATGGAGAAATGGAGAAACGGAGCAATTCTTCCAAGGAAACCGCGAGCGGGCTTACCCAGCCCAGACGACCCCGACGGAGCCGAGGAGCGGGCTGCTTATGGGCGTCAAAGTGTGTGCTAAATAAAGCGGTTAGGCATCCCATGGCCCGAGTCAAATACACGGCGACGCCCACGGAGGAGGCGTTTTCTCCGAGCCTCCACTCTTGGAAGGAGGGGAGAATTCTCGAGTCCAAGAGATAACGACTCGAGTCGCCTTTGTCTTGACTCTTTTACACTGCCGATCTGGAGTTCAAGCGATCGTCAACCCATTGTCCCTATTTTTGTCAGTTGTATTCTGTTCAGGTCTCCCCTTTTTTTTCCATACAGGTTTCACGCAGCAGCAAGCTCCTGCAATTTCGTCATGGAGCTTCGCGTGCCAAGGAATACGGCGTATATCCAGGACCACACGATCCTCGGCCCAAACCACACCCTCGAGTCCGGCGGCGACGGCGAGTTTCGCTGGAGTCTGAAGCGCAGTGATGCCGGCGGTGATGATGACGATGGCAGTCATGACCAAAACGGCACAAGCCGGTCTGGAAGCTTTCGAGATGACGACGTGGTCTTGATCTGCCGAGAGTCCGAGCAAGAGCCGCCAGTCGAGTCCGAGCCTGGTCAGCGCGAGGGTGACGATCCGCTGCTGCTGCCGCCTTCTGGTTGGCCAATCGCCGCCGCCACCACACCACCGTCACCAACAACTGCCGGCTACACCATCTTCCTGGTGCGGGAAAACCCCACCAGCACGGACGACGACGACGACGACGACGAGCCGTACCGCCTCTCGTGCGTCTCGGCCGCGCGCCTCCCGCAGGGCTTGCTCGACCGCCACCTGCTCGCAACCGTCCCGGCACATCTCGTCGGCGGCGGCCCCAAGGCGGCGGTGGCCGCCGCGGCGCCGGAGCTCCACGTCGTGGTGTCGACAAAGTCGGGCACGGGGCTCGCGCAGGCCGTGTACAACACGGTGCTGGAGAAGCTGCTCGCCGCCGTCCTGGGCCTGCGCGCCAGCGACGACCTGATCCCGCCCGACTCGCCCGGCGGCGGCAGCAGCAGCGCGCGACCGCCCGAGACAGCAGAGGAAAGGGTGTCACGGCCGTCGTACAGCCTGTTTGTGACGCAGTCGCCACATAGTATACGACAGCTGGCCCGGGCGAGATGGAGCGCCGAGGCTCTACGGCGGCGGGAGGAGGCCCGAGGAAGAACAACGGGCACCCAGGGCCAGCGACAGCAGCAGCAGCAGCTAATCGTCCTGCTCAGTGGTGATGGCGGCGTGGTTGATTTGCTCAACGGCGCGGGCGAGCCAGAGGACAGTGACGATGTTGCGTCCTCCCTGCCTGCCATCGCTCTGCTGCCCTTAGGCACGGGCAATGCGCTGTTCCACTCGCTGCACCGGCCGCTGTATGGTAAGCAAGGCAGCGGCCCGTCGCACCTCGTCCGCGGCCTGCGCACGCTGTTCCGCGGCCTGTCCGCGCCGCTGCCGACGTTTCGGGCGACCTTTTCGCCCGGCTCTACGCTTGTGCCGCCTGCACCTCCTGCTGCCGAGGAGGTAGCTGTGGATAGAGAGGAGAAGCAGGAGCAGGAGGAGCAGGATGAGAAGCAAAAGGAGGAGAATGACGAGGAGGCTGATGCTGAGCCCGTAGACCACCTCGTCGGCGCCATCGTGGCAAGCTACGGGCTCCACGCGCAGCTGGTCTGGGAGAGTGACACGCCCGAGTACCGGCGCCACGGGGCCAAGCGGTTCGGCATGGCGGCCGCGGAGCTGCTCAAGATCGGGCACGCGTACGACGCCGAGGTGCGTCTGAAGGCGGGGACGGATGGAGAAGAGGGGACGACTGTCGTCCACCCCCGCGGTCGGGGCGGCGACGGGTTCACGTACGTGCTGGCGGCCATGGTGTCGAACCTCGAGCGCGCCTTCACCATCAGCCCGGCCTCGCGGCCGTTGGATGGGCGGCTGTGGCTTGTTAGTTTTGGGGCCGTGGGCGCGGAAAAGACGATGGAGATTATGCAGGCTGCTTATGACGATGGGGCGCATGTCGGTATGACCTGGGGAGGGAAGGAGGACGAAGACATGAACAGGGTGGTCGGGTACGACGAGGCGGACGGGGTCTGCGTCGTTACGCATGAGGAGGATCCGCGCTGGCGCAAGGTGTGCGTCGACGGGACTATTGTCGAGCTGCCGCGCCACGGGTCCATGACGGTTAGCAGGATGAGGCGGCCGCGGTTCCGGGTGCTGGTTGACGGCGGTGTGCTGGTCTAGGGGATCGGGCGTGCGTTCGGCCTTACGGTTGCGTTTTTCTTGTGTTACTGGGGTCCGGTCTTGGTGTTTTCTTATCGTTCCCGGTTCTTCTCATTCCCAAATCCCAAGTTCCCTTTTTGCAGACGGTTTTTTCCCTACCAATAGTCATAACAGGGAGACAGTACAGGAACAGCCCTCCTTTTTTTTTTCGCCGCAGCCTCGACACACACGAGTATCGCCCCTTCCCCTGCCACCCTCACCGGAAGTTCTGGCCGTTTGCCGACGCTACGAGTGTCGCTGGCCGCTTGTGTGGCAGAATTTCTGGTTGCTCGTGCTGACCGCCTGCTTTTACTAACACGATCATTGATACCTCAGTCCTGGGAACTGAGCTCGACGATTTCACCCTACACCACCGAGGCCTATGACATCTATGAATAAATCCCTCCCCGGCTAACCTAGTCCATCTTATCCCCTTCTACCGTCCGGGGATCCGTCCAGCCCTGCTGCAATCCAACCAACGACTCCCGCACCTCCGTCAGCCTACCCGTCACCCAGCAGCTTCTTCACCCGCTTCTCCATGCCGTCCTCAAACTCCTGCACCCCGCCCTCCAGCAGCGTCAGCTTGCCCGCCCGCAGCCTGTACACGCTCCTCCGGCGCGGGGCCCCGTCCTCACCCTCGTCGCCGTCCTCCTCGTCGTCCGACAGGTCGCCGGCATCGCCATCCTCGCCCGGCTCCAGCGCGGCGGCGCCCTGCACGACGCCGCGGACGAACCAGCGGTCGTGGCTGACGAGCACGACGGCGCCGGCCCAGCTGCGCAGCGCCTCGCGCAGCGCCGCCACGGTCTCGTAGTCGAGGTGCGTCGTCGGCTCGTCCAGCACCAGGCACTGCGGCCGGCGCCAGAGGATGCGCGCCAGCCCCAGCCGCACCAGCTGGCCGCCGCTCAGCTTGCGCACCGGGACGTCAGACGCCAGCCGCCCGGGAAGACCCAGCGAGCCCAGCAGCGCGCGCACCTCGCCCTCGGTCATCGTCACGCCCGCGTCGCCGCCGCCCTCGTTGGTCGGTGTGCCGCCGCCGGCTCCCGTCTCGCGCATCAGCAGCCCCAGCGCCGTCAGGTCGGGCTCGGCCAGACCAAGCGCCTGCAGCTCCTGGACGGCGTGCTGCGAGTAGTAGCCCAGCCGGAGGCGCGGGTGGCGGGCCACGGTGCCCGAGGTGGGCTTGTGGTCCTCGACCAGCAGCTTGATGAGCGTCGACTTGCCCGAGCCGTTGAGCCCGACCACGCCGACGCGGTCGCCCATGCCCACCGACAGGGTCACATCCTGCAACACCAGCGGCTGGGCCTGCTGTGCCGTCTGCTTCTTCTTCTGCCCGCCGCCATCGCCGCCGCGGTACCGGAACGAGACGCCCTCGAGGCTGACGAGCGCGCCCGGGAACCGGAGCTCGGGCGGGTCGGGCAGCACGACGACGACGGCGCGGTCCTCGGGCGGGACCTCGACGTCCTCGCGCTTGCTGTCGAACCAGCCGACCATGTCGCGGTTGAGCTTGAAGCGCGTGCCCTTTGCGCTGACCTCGACCCCCCAGCGGTCGTCGAGCTTCCTCTGCCGCGACTTGGCCTGCCTGACGCGCGCGTCGTCGTTGTTGCGTTTCCCCTCGCGCAGGTTGCGCGATATCGTCTCCTGCATGTGCGCCTTTTGCCGGTCCTTGGCCTCCTTCATGCGGCGCAGGTGCACGCGGCGCTCCGCCGTCGACGACTCGTACGACGCCAGGTCGCCGTGGTGGTACACCAGCTGCTTGTCCTTGACGATGAGCACGTCGGTGCAGAGCGAGATGAAGTCGCGGTCGTGCGAGACGAGGATCAGCGTCGGCGGCTCCGTCGTCGCCCCTGTCTCCTCCAGGGACGACGCGAGGTACCGCTGCAGCCAGACGATGCCGAGCAGGTCGAGGAAGTTGGTCGGCTCGTCGAGGATCAGGATGTCGGCGTCGTGCAGCAGGCACGCCGCCAGCGACGCGCGCATGCGCCAGCCGCCCGACAGGCTCGAGAAGGGCTTGTCGAGCGCCTCGGGCTTGAACCCCAGCCCGGCCAGGATCTTCTTGGCCCGCGCCTCGACCTCGGCCAGCCGCGCCGGCTCGACCCGCAGCTGGAGCTCGGCCAGCATGTCCGCGGCCTCTTGCGTCTCGGCCTGCATGGCCTCGCGGGATATGTCATCGTCGGCTTGATTGATGCTGTGGAGGAGGAGAGGAGAAAACTTTAGTGTACGCGCTTCAGCCACTAGGGATGTCCATAGATATGACGTACAGTGACTCCGACGCGGCGACCGTCTTCTCAAACTCGGTCAGCGCCTTCCGGGCCTGCAGGCCACGGGCGCCGCTCCTCAGCCTGGCATCCTTGTCCAGCACAAACAGCCGCTTCTGCAGCCTTGTGTGCTTAACCTTTCGCAAAGCTCGCAGGGCTCCGTAGGCGTTTGCTGGGTCGTTGACGCCCGATGACAGTGCTACGGGTTTGGGTAGTGTTTTGGTTAGACGCATGGCTGACATTTGATGGCAGCCTTCCATGTCACATTGCAAAAAGCAACCCGCAGCACACACGGTTATGACTGACCCGAGATCTCGCGCTCCAGCTCGTTCCTGGACGTCGCCTTCTCCACGACGTACTCGAGGGCAGAAACGGAGGGTGGCGCATGGCCGTCGTCGCCATCGCGGTTGGCGTCGGTCTGTTGCAGGATCGAGATGCGCGTGGCCTCGGGGATGCCCGGGATGAGCTTCTCCGAGATGGCCTTGAGCAGCGTCGACTTGCCCGACCCGTTGCGGCCGACGAGGGCGTAGCGCTGGCCGGCCTTGAGGCGCAACTTGGCGTTGGACAGCAGCTCGAGGCCCTCCCCTTTGGTCTTTTTGGCTTTGCCCTTGGCGCCGGCCTGCTGCGGAGGGGCGGCGACGGTGATGTTGAGGCCCTCGATGTCCAGCTGGGCACGGTTCAGGTGTCAGTAAACCTGCCGATGATTGGAGTTTGTGTGTGATTGGAGATGTATGTCGGTGCCACGGAAGTACCTCGCGGTAATTGGGGCTGGCCTCGATGTGGAATCTGGTCTGCTTGCACGACACCTGGATTGTCGCAACGGACTCGGAGGCCATTGAAGTCATCTTTGCGGCGGGATCTGTTTGGTTCCAAGTCACATTGGCAAGTTTTGTCCGCTGGGGATGTTGATGGTTGACTGAGAAGGTTGGTATCTCTGTCGATTTATAGAACCAGACACATACTCTATGTTGTTTTTCACATTTGATCTGGCAGCTGCCGCAACTAATCAGGGCATTCCACGATGGCAGGCGCGGTGTGCAACGAAGCTCGGTTTGCCACACCAGAATGATTTGCGATGGTTCATCATCACGAATTCCCAATTTGGAAATATGGCTTGCCTGTGATTGGACGACGCAAACCAACTTGTGTCATGGCACCTAGCCATATAAACTGCCCCGCGATCTTCCAGCCTCCTCATTGCACCCCTCTCTCTTACTACCATTAACCCAGGGAATCTACTGGGGTCTCTGCTATATATGGATGACCTCCCAGATGCGCCGATGTAAGGCGTCCCCGTAAATCATGCACCTCGCAGAATTGTTTACTAGTAGATAGTGCGTCGCCTACCGGCGCGTGTACTTCCGCCGCGAAGACCCCAGGCCCAAGTCCAGGAGAAGTTGGGGATATGGCACGACTACAACTTGCCGCACGAGTGCTTGGTAAGCTGTTCACGCGGACCAGAAAAAAGAAAAAACAGTTTGTCCGGATGTCCATCCTACGATGCCGGTATGCGAATGGGCTGAAGATGTACAAGACCTTGGTTGACTACCAACCGCTTGCGGATTATCGCAAAGCGTCTTGAGTACCGAGGATCTTGCGGGCGTCGAACAACAAGCCAGCACCTCGACCTACCGCAGCTAGAAGCATGCCATGGCTAGTAGGGCCTGCAGACTGTTACGGATGGGGGACTATGTGACCTCCGGTCACGTAACCGCGCCCCACTCACGGGCCTCCGGTCGGCCTTTGGCCGTATTCCTTTCCTATTTCTTTTTTTTTTTTTTTTTTTTTTTTTTTTTTTTTTTTTTTTTTTTTTTTTTGTTTGTTTGTGTCTGGTGTATTGCTCGCGGGTCGGTCGCTGGGGCATTTCGAGATTGCGGGCCTGACCATGCCTGCAATTGATCAAGGGGTGTTCGGTCCACTCACTATCTTCCAAAACTCGGGTATTTTGAGCGAGAAGATCTGGTTTCGACACTCCCTTCTGGCCCTCTTTAACATCCAGAAGTTTTGGGTAGGCTCTCCTGACCCTGGAAATTCCCCATTCGCGAATGTCTTCTTGTGGAACTCACTCCACGCCAAGGTGAAAGAAGTCGGATATGAAAAGATCACGCCAGGAAAAGCTGGACTTATCGTAAGCCTGAGGCGGAATCGTTAGCTAACCGGCAAGTAGACAACGCAGACAGTCAAGACATACCCACCACGACGCCCAGAAACGTTTAGAGTCGAGGCCAGGGCTCCGGATAACATCCTAGGCCACGTGGTGGGCGAATTGACAGCCTTTCAAGCTTTATTTTTTCTCTATCCGCAGTGTTGGAACAGCATGCGCCCGAGTGCCGCCGCCTCTAGGTCCAAAGCCGCAATTGGCGATTGTTGATTGGCTACGCTGGGTGCCGCCGCGAGGAGAAATGGACGGTAAAGTCGCACTCAAATTTTACTCAAAATAAAATGGGCGACGAGGCACGGGGCCAATCAGTTTCACGGCCTGGGAGTCCCGCCCGCACTCAATCTATCTCGGTCTTATGAGGTAAGAGATCCTTCGTCACCAGCCCAATGGCCCCCAAAATGCGACGCCACTGGTCGAGCGGGATGCAGGCTGACGCAGGAACAAAGGTACGCTGCCGTCGGTGGTGTAGCTTGTATTCCATTCATGCAATCATCGTGCATATTCCGGTCTACGAAGGCGACACCGGCTTTTGAAGAAGAAAAAAAAAAAAAACATCACGAGTCTGCTGCTTGGCAGGTAGCACATAATGATATCCAGCGGTTGCACAGATATGCAGTTATTCCGACATACTCCGCCGCCGGACACTCATCTCGCTTTGAATCATGAATAGTCCGAACGGACGGGTGCTCTCCGAAAGGCGACTCGGCACTCCATGCTGAAGACCCTCGAAGCAGTGGGGAGGAGTGGCATCGGTTCGCCCCTAAGGAGCGATCCACCAGGCCCCTTGCCCAAGACGGAATGGTCAGGCGGAAAATGAGACGGAATCTGTCCCCGCCTATCGTTGTTTCTTTTCCGCCAACGATTAACGTTGGGGAAACAGAAACAGACAGGGAACTGGGTGCCGGCACGGGCTGGAGAAACGGACCAACGCAGGACAAAGACGCGGCAGCTTCCACCACACGGCAAAAGAACGCCAACAAAGAGCAGAACGGGGCCTGGACCGACCTGCATGAGAGGATCTTGGTCGGTTACCTAGTTACTCCGTGGGGAACTGATTTGGCGAGCAAAGGAGAATTCATGCTGGCTGGATGCAAATGCGGCCAAGGGGCAAGGCAATTATAAGGAAGCCCAAGCATCGCCAATTCGTGGGCCAATTGACCCCGGCGCGGCACTTTTCATTGCTCTATTGCGGGGATGCGAGGCTTGGGACTACGGGCTGCCCAATGCAAACCCATCAGACGCGCAACGACGGGATGGCAAAGAATGGGGTGAAAGACGTTTCTTTGACGAGAATTCGGCGCAATCAAAAATCGCGGCGGATTGCGAACCCACCTCCCCACCCGTGCCCTTTGAGCGCTGCCGAGGAGCGCGCCATTAAGATTGCGCACGCGCGCCGCATACGGCGGGTCGTCCTTTATTTACCACACCCCTGCCCGCCTGCCCCTGCCCGATCGGACCCTGTCTAAATGGGCGCTTGTCCTCCTCCGTGCCTTCCCGTTCCTTCAGCTTCTCATCGTCGCCCAAATCACATTTCGCTTCTTTCCTCACCGCACCAGCCCCAGAGTCCTAGGCTCTATCCACTCATTTCCACCCATCACCCACCTTGTCGACACCGCGTTTCCACTTGACGAACTGCGCTCGTGCTTCCATCTTTCTCGCCTCCTCCACTCCACGCCTTGGAAGCAAAGATCTCCAGACCCTGGCCAGCATCATTTGTTGCCGCTAGTCATTCGTTATCTGAAACCACAGCGCACGTCCGTCCGTCCCACCGGGTCTAGTTCTCAGTCGCTCGCTTCATTGTTGCTATAAACACCCGTCTGCCCGCTCCGGCTACGCGAGACCCTCTCTGTCCCGACTTTTCTCACCTATCCGCAGCCCTCTTTCTCACACCCACGTTCGTTTTATCCTTCGATTCACTCTTTTTGCTAGTCGCCTGGAGCACTCCCCCCACGCCCGCTCGGCCAGCAACACCAACCATCATCAACAACAATAACAACATCAACACCCACGGTCGCTACCTACCCAGTCAGGATGCTGTTCAAGTCTGTCGCTGCCGCGGCCGCTTTCGCCGTCGCCTCGCACGCCGCGAACGACGTGGCCGTGCCCGTCCACATGGCTGTCCGCCAGCTCTTTGGCGCTATCCACGCCCGTGACGAGACGGGCTACAGCCCCGACAAGGCCTTCTGCGCGATGGGAACCAGCTGTGCCGAGGCCTGCGGAGCCGGCTATGAGATGTGCCCTTCGAGCGACAGCTCCATCCACTGCTTCAACCAGGCCGCCAAGGCCCACTGCTGCCCCGGCAATGCTGGCGTCTCGTGCGACGACGGCTTCTACTGCGCCAACGACGCCAAGGGCGAGCAGCTTTGCTGCCCCGTCGGCAAGCCCCTGTCCGAGTGCGAGGGCGCTGTCGTCTCGATCGCCCCTCTTCCGCCCGTCACCTCCACGGCGAGCTCTTCGTCGTCGTCTTCTACCTCGACGTCGACCTCCACCACGAGCTCTACCTCGTCGTTCCAGCTCCTGGCCGTGAACACGACCACGACTGCCGAGTCGTCGTTTTCGACCCATGTGGCCAACACGACGGCATCGGCTGGTTTCACCGCCATATGCAACAGCACGACGGCCGCCCCGACCGTTCCGGCGACGCGCACCCCCATCAGCTTCACCGCCACCACCGCCATGTCGACCCCGACCCAGGCGGTGGCCAGTGCTGCTATCGCTGTCGGCCCTTCGGCCCTCCTCCTGGGTCTTTCTGCCGTCGCCTTCGCTGCCCTGCTGTAAATAGCAGGACGCGAGCACAAGACGCGAGTCTCTTATAATATCATTCGGCGCTCGACCGAACGCTTCTTGGAGAGCACAGCAACCCAAGTTGAAGCCTAATGCGCTGGCAAAAAAAAACATTGGATACCCCACAATGAGTTTATGAGACAAACGACGGCTGCGTGTCATTGGACAATGCGCGGGTCACTCGCTTGGAAATCGAGTCGCTCGTCGCTGTGGGTTGGAAAAGGGGGGAACGCTACATACGAACCTTTTTGCCTTATGCGACACCGTGCGCTCACACACCCTTTTACCTACCTACCTACGCAAAATACCATCTATCTACAAATCCGCTCATCCCATCCTTCTCCTGCCTGCCGCAGACCACGCGGACGGTGGCGTCGCTCCAAAAATCTCTTTCCTTTGTTGCTCTGTTGGTTCTTGGTGCTGTGGCTTTTTTACCCTCATCTTTGGGCCTGCCTGGGTAGTGCACTTCGCTTCTTGGGTGAGCCCGGGCTATGCAAAGCCACTTTTTTGTTAGCGGGGAACTTGGTGATACCGGAGTTTTTTTTTCTTCTTCCTGGGCACATTTTCCGCCTTGGCTCTCGTGTCACTCGGGATCCATTCAACCTTACACTTCGCTTCTTTGGGCCGCATTTGTTGATTTTTGATACCTCTTTACGTTGTACCTTGATGCTGCTTCCCGCAGTCTACATCCTGTTTGCTTGCATTGCGATGGTTTTACTCACTACCTTTGTCGGCCGCTTGGCTCTTCTCCCGCTTTCCTAGAAAGCGCACCCCTATTACCTAGTTTTTATTGTCTGCATCTATTCCCTGAAGGTCTTGCCTCGGGGGACTTTCACCCTGCGTTTGTACGATACCATTAGCCATCGTGAAATGAACTGAAAAAAGCCAGAACTGATGTCTGCCAACACTCTCCCTTCTGCAACACTCGACTCTTTTGGATCCCGGACGCCGGCCGACATTTCTCGTATTGGTTTTCAGGAAGCCGTATGCACGGCCAAGCTGAGCCACTCGTTTGGAGGCCCGGACGCAGTCGTGGCACCCCAATACATGTGTGCCATGACTTTGTGCGTCGTTTGCCATCTAATATTTTCACTCCCGTTGCCGAGGGACATGTCTCACGACGGGCCTTGCCGGGCACCTGCATATGCAAGGTACCGGCCGCTCGTGTCCCGCCCTTGTTTGCGAAACGGATCTTTTTTTTTTTTTTTTTTTTTCCTTGTGCACAATAATCAAGCCCACCACGCCAGCCAGCTGGAGGCTCAGACCAGTCGCATTTCCGAAAATAAGGGTAGGCTGTCTGCACTACGTACACGCAATGTCCACCACAGGCGACGGCGGCGCTGCAAGGCGTCGATCTACCGTAGCCTGGCGTTGGCGGCGCATTAGCTGCTTGTTTTTGCTAAACTGTTTTTTTTTTTTTTTTTTTTTTTTTTTTTTTTTTTGCTAAATCGGACGTCCGGCTGCTAGGTTGGGACGGCGCGGTCTGTTCTCAGCAAGCTAGGTGGTTGCTGAGCTATGGCATTGTGCTGGGCGGACGGTTGAAATATTTGTGCCGTTCTATCCGTGCATATCAGCAGCATCGCTCCCCGTCCATGAAGCTCGCGAGTGGAAGAAGAGCTGATAATGAAGGATACAGGATACAGTTTCTTGTCCCTTGGTCGACTTAACGCGGTTGTGTGGGGAGCAATAGGCGGTGACGGGTCCCACCCCTTCCCTCCCTCATTTTCTTTTGTTCTCCTTGTGTGTTTGCTTTCTCCACAGCAGCAGCCTCGTCTTCTTGCCGTTTGGACAACAAAGGGTGAAATACGGCGCCGCTTGGACGCCGTCCGCGAATTCAGAGGTGGCATATCCTATATCCACGACGCGGTCCGGCACGGCGAGAAGTCATCGTCGGCGGTAGCCGCCCGGGTTGTGTAGCACCATGATCAAACCCAATTAGTCCACACCTCCCTCGAGGCTTGCTGCACTCAGCACATCCGGGTCAAGTCTCTTCTACCGCACGGGAGCCGCATCCATGTTAAACATACTGCCTCTACTCGGTTCCATGCGCAAAACCTCGGTCGCATGAATGCGCTGTCGACGATAATCATGTCTACTCGCGGTGTTGTATCAGCCAAAGTCCGCTGTTTTGAAAGCCGTCGATGTGGGATCATACATACCTGGTATTTAGTTGCATCCACGCACAAGATGGAGCCGTGGGAGGCTTGCATTTCGTCATTTTCTGCATGCTGCAAGTTCTTCTTTTTATGCACTACTGTATCTTTGCCTAAAGAAGGAGGAGCAGAAGCGGACAAGCATCACCGGAACGTCCCGTGACCCGCTGACGTAAAGGCTTCAACCCTGCTTCGGTCGGATCCACTACACACGCGTCTCGAAGCAAAGCTGGCTGGTGCTTAGCTTGACGACAGCATCATGTCTTGGTGTGCCTTTGGTGGCGTCCTATATTCGGCTGGATTCTCAAGGATGGCTGGCTACCTATATATCACCTATCCATCTTGATGGGTGCCCGGCACGGCGGCCAAAGAAAATTATGCACTGTTTTATCGGGCTGTCTCCTTCCTATTTCCTGGGATCATTTTTGTTTCCTATGCCTTGTTCTATATCCTATATCTTGTTCTATTTCCTGTTTCTTGTTCTATTTCCTGTTTCTTGTTTTATTTCATATCTCTTGCTTTATTTCCTTGATCTTATCTTATTTCCTGCATTTTCCTTTATCTTTATATTTATTCCTTTTATCAATCTCCTCACGCAGATGCTGCCGATTGCTGGCTTTTATTTGGACAACCTGCCCAGATATCTCCCTCTTGCATGCATACCCGGGTTCCCCCCCTAGGAATTCCTTCTAGCTTGCCATGGTGTATAGCGTCATTCGAAAAAGAGAATATGAGTCAAACGCCCGGGAGGCCGTGGGATGTTTGTTATTGGATCCCGTTTGTCCCTCCGTAGAAGGCCCTGATGGGCCTCCGGCATATGTTGGCTGCAGGTGCCTGGGCGGCACAAAATTTTCCCTCCCGACGCAGCCTGGCTACCGTGCCTACCAGGCTACCACAGGCCGACTGCTCGTTTGCTGAACCAACACAAATCTTTATTTGATATCCTCCCGCCCAGCCTCAATCAATTCCTTCCCAACCCACCCACCACCTCTTTCCCATATCACTTTCTTTTCCCATCAAAGAATCGACCCCATTCAGCTCAGCCCAGTACCCCCGACTGCAGACTTCCCTCCAAGTCCCCGAATGGCCGAGGGCCCTTGCACGTCAGAAGATGTCAACAAGCCGGAAGAAGGTTGACCAGAGCTTGCAAGAGCAGCGGTCAGCCTACCTGGTCAACCATGTGTTTTTCCCTCCCCAACTGCCTGGCGGCGACGACTGGGACGCCGATCTGGAATCGCATCTGCTATCGACTCTGCGTACATGCCTCAGCGGCTTCCTCCATCGGGTCGGCGCGAGCCAGCACGCTGTCGTCGCTTCCGCTCTCGACCTGGCTGTGCGAACGAGTGAGGCCACCGGGCCCAATAAAGACATCGACGCCGAGAAGCTCTCCGCCATCCTCCAGGGCATGTGCCAGAGCGGTAGGTGTCCCCTTAGCTTTTGTTTCTGTCTATTTCTATAGTACTTGCCGCCTTCCTGATACTGATGCTTTTTTCTACCATCAAATACGCAGATGGAGCCATCGCGCTGGACATTTGCAGCCAGAATGCCGGAGTGATGATCAGCAAGAAGGATCGTTCGGTTTATATCGTAAGTCTTGATTGGATCTTAATTCTTTCGTTAAATGCCCCCGGCCGCTCTAGAAATCCTTTCTTTCCCACGTCCCAGGAGATTTTTTTTATAGTCACACCTTGATATACCGAACCCCGAGCTAACACTCGCAATAAAGGAGGCATTTGAGCTCTCTCTGCGGAACGAAACTGTCATGAGGTCACCAGGCCGACTCCGCCGCCAGTTTCCCGACGTCGCTGTTTCTGTCACACTCGACAAGTTCATGGAAAATGCATTCCGCGAGAATCTCGTCCATACTTTGTCCACCTTGTGCCGGCAGACGGCCCCGGGCACCCAGCCATCGGTGAAAAAGTCAAGCGATGTCCATGACGAGGAGAGGGATACGCGTGACCCGATGTGGGTTACCGAGTGGCTATTTTCAGGGGTTCTTGGCCAGGAATCCCGGCCTGGCGGAGGACAAAGCATCCAGAAGAACGTCCGAGACACCATCCTGCTGGACAGTAAGGAGCTGAAGCCATGGCGTCGGTCTCGTACGTGGCTACTCGCCAGGATCGCCGTGCAGCTCACCTTCTCGCGACACTCGCCCGAGGGGCAGGACATATATAAATCCTTCATGCTCTTCTTTGCCGCCACTGTTCTCGACGAGACACCGACGAGGCATCTGTCAAGCGACCACATCGCAGTCATGGTCGCCAAGGTTGCCCGCCGGAGGCACAAACTCGTCCAGCATGGCATGGGTATCGAGGAAGGCTGGCTCGTTCGATACGTCGACGAGGCGATGGGCAAGGCTACGGCCGAACTCAAAAGGCGTCAGGAGCGGATCCTCTCCCTCTCGTCTCAGTCTTGCGACCATCCGCAGCTCGAGTGTCTGGACCCGGGCCGGGACGTCTTTCACCGCCTTCCGGTGGTCGACAAGTTCCTCGGGTCCATCGGTACTCGAACCCAGTCGCTGTCAGAGGCCAGCTTCGGTCGCAAGTCGTATCCCGAGGAGTTTGAGCCGGGCTCCTTGCCCTCACTCTCACAACACTCGTCGAGCTACGCCGCCTTTACTCTTGCCGCATTTGAGAAGTGGGTGGCCGAGCACCTCGATTCCTGGATCGAGGCGAACGCCAGCGGCCCAGACACTTGTCGGCAGCTACGCCGCCTGCTGGAGGACTACTGGGGGACCGCAACGGCCGAATACCGCAGGAACCCCGAAGGCGGCTCTTCTCTTGTCCTCACCGCTCTCGAACTCTGGATCGCGTGTGATAAATCCGCCACCACCCTGGAGCCCCTGCTCCGCAAGTACGACCCGCACGTGCCGGCTCAGCTCCTGCAGTCATTGATCCTGCCCTTTCGCGGGCAGATGAGCAGGCTCGCCAAAGCGGAGCTCTATCTCGAAGAGCGAGGGCGCGCCGCCAACAGCTCGCTTCCGGACATTTTCCAGTCGTTTGGTGCCGAAAGTTAGTATATTCTCCTTTTCAAGGTTCTGTTTGTTTCTCCCTATCATGTGTTCATCCCCCCATAATGTTCCTCTTTCTGGTTTACATTTCTTTTCATGGTATCTTCCTAATATGTTCCTGTTATATTTCTAATTTGCTCTTTTGCCATTTTATATTTTGTAATAACTTGCTTTTTTTAGTCCATCTTCTATCTGTTTTTTGGTTTTTCTTTTACCCCTGGTTTATTTTTATTCTGCTTAACATTTTGTTCACTTTTATACCGATCCTCCACCCATGCATTAGAAATACCTCTCTTTTGCTATTCTTTTATCTACAGCACGCTTGTTCCTGTTTCTTCAAAAAGGTCCGCGGACTAACTTCAATGGCACTTGTCCTTTTCAGATTCCTTTGCGGTGCAATATTACCTCGGCTCTCAACCACTTCAGGAGCTCCACTACCGCATCGTCGAAGATGCCACAGGGGCAAAAAAGGCAAAGGTCGCCGAGCTTCACCGACTTCAGAGCAAGTATAGAGATCTGAAGGCCGTATACGACAGTCTCTCCTGCGAATACGTTCAAATTTGGAACTCTCGGTCTAAGGAGTACCTCCTCCAGCACTTCGCCTGCAGAAGATGCCAGCTCAAGCGAGAGATGGACGGCGTTAAGATCTATATCCACGAGTGGCCGCTCCCCCTGGCACCTCATGCGGGCTTTGCGACGGTCTTCGAGCTTCGCCCGCCGCACCACTTCAGCGCGTGGCGTGAAGCGACGGCGCTTCTATTGCTCGACGTCCTCGACTGCTGCTACGGGGCCGACGCTGCTACGGAGGTGGAGGACCACTTGGGGCGGTATGAGGCCCTCTCGGTGTATGCCTACCCGCAAGGGGCAGGGCCACGCATCACCTTGGCCTCGTCGACCAAGCCAAACGCCCGGACCCATCGAAACTTAAAGCATGTTCTCGGCCTCGCAGAGCACGACGTGTGCCTCAACAACGGCATGACTTGGGCGTACTATGACAGCGCCAAAACCGAGTATACCGACAGGTTCGAGTTCGATGAGGAGGAGCCGCGCCGCTGTCTGTACAGCCTCCCGACAGCGACGCGGTGGCTGGAGAAATACATCTTCCGGCCCAGCTACAGACCGCAGGGATTGGACCCGAACCAGGCGATTGCCAACCAGCATGAGACCCCCGACTCGATGAGTGTGCCCGAGTACAATGGCCTCGCATCCGTCCTCTCGCAGCACGAGTTACAGTGGATGGACATCCTTTGCGAGGCGGCTTCTCCATGCATCGACTTCCGCAAGGACGAGACGAGCGTGGTCCTCTTCCAGGCCATGTACCAAGCAGGACCCCCTACCAAGGGGTCCGACTTGAGGGAGGGCCACAAGGTCCTGAATGACGCCGAATTCTGCCACAAGCTCGTCGCTGCGCTGCGCGAGGCCGCGGGTCGGATCAAGCAGAACTGGGAATCGTCGCAGGCCCTCGCAAACTTCATCTTCATCGCCAGCCGCGCCTTGGCCCTTTCGTCCGACCCGGATGTGCATCTTGCCTGCTTGGGGTTTCTTAGGGAGGCTCGCGGCATCGCTTGCAACTGGCTGAAATTGGTTCGCGCCAAGGCGCAGTCCATCACGGACAACGACTTCCGCCTGGAGCTGTTCCCAAAGATCGCCGAGATCGCTCTGATCTGCACCGCCACCTTCGACGTCGAGGAGCGCCACCTCCAGCCCCTGCTGAGCGGCCTCGACGATGCGTCGATCCTCGTGCAGTGCTCCATCAGCTGCCAGGAGTGCCTCGCGCCCGACGACCTGAGGCCGCAGGGGACACTGTTGTCGCTCATGATTCTTCGCTGGAAGCGGGTCTGCAGTCGTGCCCGTGCTCACCTGATGGGCTTGTTCACGGCGGAGGGATTCCAGGAAAATGCGCTCGACAACGCTATACACAAGTCCTGGCCGGAATACAGCAAACGTGGCCGGTGGACGCCCCTGTCACACCCACTTGGTCACTGGCTGGAGACCGCGACGGCCCCGATTCACGGCCGTTCCTTGAAGGTCATGTACAACTTGCTGACGGCTGAGCTACTTGTTAACGGTACGGCAAGACGTTTTTTTCTCTTTTCCTTTTCTTTTCCGTTCTCTTCTCCCTTCCTTTCCCCTTTCCTATATCCTTTCCTATATCCTTTCCAATATCCTTTCCTATATCCTTTCCTATATCCTTTCCTATATCCTTTCCTATATCCTTTCCTATATCCTTTCCTATATCCTTTCCTATGTCCTCTTATTTATCCTTCTCTAATCATCCATGCTCACTAATAATTGCAGGCCTCCCACTATCTCGACTTCCACGTGAGTACGAGGGCTACAGACTTTACAGGCAGCTGTTCGGCAACGCGATCCTTGACGTCATGCCCACCAACGTCCCTGGCATGCAGTTCGGCCTCAAAGCCATAGTCTCGGGCTACATCGTCAGCATGGGGCTCTCGGACTCCTACGGCCTGCTCGTGTACGCCACGCACTGCGCCCCAGAGACGACTACGTACCATATCGTCCCGGAAGACTGCTTCCGAGGCTTTCTTCCTGCATCGTTTGTTGAGGATTACACACACTGGTACAACGCGGCCAAGGATGTTGTCGAGTTTCGCCCAGCCCAAAGCTCCTGGAAGCGAGGCGAAGAGTCCTTGCGAGACGGCTGGACGCTGTCTAGAAAAGGCGCGGGCACCTGGGAGCTCCGCAAGGGGGCACGCCTCCTGGTCTCACGGGGGAGCAGAACGGAGAAGGAGATTTCTAAAGTTCTCCAGCCTATCGAGGACAGAGACTACCTGCATGTCTGCCACGACGAGACCCAAGCGCACTCTGACGTTGATGTTCCCAGATTGCGGCTCCAGTTCTCCCTCCATCCGGAACCCGGGAAGCTAGTGTCAAGACAGTTCCGCGGCATGTGGGTTGACCCTGTGTCCCCGCCGTTTGGCGCGCTCATGGGGCTGCGGAGCAAGCTGGTGCTTGTCAACAGCCACGGCTCCCGGATGGTCCTCGTTCCAGACGGCGAGATTACATGGGCTCGGACCGGCAAAGCAGCCGGTGATGCTGAGGGCATTGGACACGTCTCTGTCCACGTTACGAAAGGGACGAGCTCCGCATGCCGTGCCTACCAGGTTGATACCGAACTTGGTCGACTGGTAGACGATGGGAGCTTCAGGGGCAAGATATATCTTGCGTATCTCCACGCCCTCACCTCATATCCCATCCCTGACCCCCTGACGGCTCATACGGGCACTGAACAGGCCCTTTCAATCCTTCGGTCCGCTGCCGTGAGGTCGCTGTTCCAGCCGAGCGAGCCGGATCTTGAGCTTCTGGTTTTGATCAGCAGGCTCACCCCTATTCGCGCATTCTACCCCGACCATAGTAAGGTAATGCAGCGGGTGCAATGGTTCAAAGACATTGGTTTCTTGGCGCAGCACTCGCAACTGCGCTTATCTGTCAAGGCTCTCCTTGAACAAGCCGATCTCCAGGCGGCGCTATACAGCCCGGATTCGAGGGCCGACTTCGTCCATCATCTACCCAGACTGACCGAGTCCCTCCTTGAATATGATCTCGTTGCCTCTGCCTGGTGCCGTACCTCAGGTTTTGGTGCGGAGGACTTCACGACGGCCCATGACAGGACCTATTCGGACGGTCGAGGATGCATCTGGAACGCTGCAAGGGCGAACGCGTGCTTCGACACATCGAGAATCATTCTCAAGGGCGAACCTTGCTTATCCACCGCCCTGCAGCCTCGGCTTCTACAGGATATCCTTTGGCGCTGTTTCCTCCCTGCCGGCGCAGTCAAGGGCCCAATGCATCCCCTGCCCTCTTTCGACCATGACGGCGTCGACTTCACCTGGCTTCACGACAACAACACCGTGCTCTATCACGTGTGTCGGCTGCAGCTAGTGCTGAGCGGCGGCAAATTCTCCAGTCGGCACAGGGTCATGTCCTGGCTCTCATCGATGTTGTTTGCGGCCAACGTGCAAGTTCGATCGTCAACGGAGCGCCTGTTCGAACTCCCAATACTCCGGATGCTTGGGGCCTTCATCGTGGCCCCTGAAATGGCGCGCATCATCCCTCCCAGACTTGATTCGTTCCCGGTCAGCGCGGGCCATGAGTTCGTTGCCTCGGCCATCAAGAACCTTGCCGAGGATGGCGCCCGTGACTACCACGAATGCCCAGAATCAAGTTTGCCTCGACATGCCAGGGAGAGCGACCTGGATCTGAGTCGGCGCCGAAGCACGGCCTATCAAGAGTTGGTGGAGAGTATGGTGACCGAGCTTGTTTCGTTCTATCAGAGGCAGTGGCCCTGCTGCGTACCCACGCCGCCCTCGGAGGCCAGGTGGCGCACCTACTTCGACATGGACGAAATACAGGGCAAAGTTCAGGACAGATTCGCCTCCTGGTTTGCGAATCACTTGTTCTACGAGTATCTGGGCGAGATCGCCCAAGTGATGGCGAGCCTGCCCGTTATACCACCAGGGGTGGCCCGAAAGCCGCATGTAAAGTTTGTCCGCAACCAGTGCGCCAGCATCAAGGGCTTCGTATCTGCCGACGACATCTTCGCACACCATGAGCCCCCTCAAGTCTTGCTCCGGGGGCCCAGCCTCAGTCTCGTACCTGAGGAAGCGACCGTCGTCCGGGAATCCCGCGAGGCCGCACCAGCTCGCGTCAAAGGCCTTGTCCGGCGCATCCAGCAACACGCCAAGTCCGACTTCGAGAAGCGCTATGCGGACGATCTCGAGCGCAGCGCCCATGCCCTGGGAAGCCACCTCGAGCTGTCACCAGTTGCTCTCCAGGGCCTCGGCCAGATCCAGGAGGCGCTGCGGATATATTCTTCCCGATGCCGCTCGTACAGGGAAACGCTGTACGACGCCCTTAGGGCTGCCTCTTCTGCCTTCGGTCGTCACAGCACTGCTTCGCTACCGCGCATTTGTGCACAGTTCTTCTTGTCACAGCTTGCGGTATCTCGCTGGAAGACGATCCCTACCTCCTGGAAGCCCGTCCTCATTCGCTACGGGCTGGCGCATCACGACGTGCTGCGTGCCGAGAGGCTGCTGGCATTGACATCTCCCAGCAGCCTCAATGATCTCGCTAAGGAGATGAGAAATACGCCGCACCAGAACTGGACGCCCGAAGGGTACCCATTCGCCCTCCTCATGGAAGTCGAGAGCAACATCACAATTCGCAAGGTCCAGATCGACATCGCTAGGCAAATGATCAACCCCCCTGATGGCCGGAACTCGGTCATGCAGCTGAACATGGGAGAGGGCAAGTCGACCGTCATCGTTCCCACCGTCGCCGCTGCCGAGGTAGCCAACGGTGATTGCCTAGTCCGCGTCATCGTGGCCAAGGCGCAAGCTCCGCAGATGCGTCAGATGCTGCTTTCCAAGCTCGGCGGGCTCGTCGACATCAAGATCCACCAGCTTCCGTTCTCCCGTGAGCTGAGACTGGATGCCGCACAGGTGTCTTCCATCGCGCGAGATCTACAGGCGTGCCGGGAAGAAGGCGGAGTTCTGCTGGTGCAGCCCGAGCACCTGCTCTCGTTCAAGCTCATGGGTCTCGAGTTCCTCATCAACGGCAAGACCTCGATCAGCCGGGAACTTACCAGGGCTCAATGTTTCCTCGAGTCCACGTCCAGGGACATCGTGGACGAGAGCGACGAGAACTTCAGCGTCAAGTTTGAGCTCGTCTACACCATGGGTACTCAGAGGCCCACCGACTTCAGCCCCGACAGGTGGTGTCTTCTGCTCAACATCCTGGCTGTTGTCAAGGATGTGGCCCCCGCTGTCGTTCAGGAGATGCCGAGGTCCTGCGCGATTAGCAACCAACATGGCGCTGGGTCCTTCTCCCGCCTCCGCGTATTCACCCAAGAGGCTCGTGATCACCTCGTTCGTGCTGTCGCAGAGCGTATTTGCCAGACCGGACTCCACGGACTGCCCATTGCTAGGCAGGGTCACGGCTCGCGGTTAGTGCTGATTAGCTGGTTTTCTTTTCTTATTTTTCTTGCCCATTCTTCCTTTCTGCCTACCCCTTTTCTCCCTCTCTCCCTTCTTTTTCTTCCTCATTAATGTTTTCTTCCCTCCTTCCCAAACCCATATATGTATGTGTTTACACAGAATGATATCAAGCTCACACCTCCACGTCACAGCGCGGCGCTCTTCACGTACATGACGAAGCAAGACTTGACTCCTGAGGAAATCGCCGCTGTCGAGATTCCTGGAGCACGCAGCTTCTGGAGCGAGTCAACAAAGCGCCCACTGCTCCTTCTTCGCGGTCTCCTGGCCGGCGGAGTCCTCGGCTTCGTCTTCTCCAAGAGATGGAGGGTCAACTACGGCTTCGACCAAGGCCGTAACCCGCCGACACGGCTCGCCGTTCCCTACCGAGCCAAGGACTGCCCCTCAGCCCGCTCGGAATTCTCGCATCCGGAAGTCGTGATGCTTCTAACGGCCCTGAGCTCCTACTACGGCGGTCTCTCCGACGACGAGCTGTTCCTTGCCTTCACACATCTTCTCAAGTCAGACCAGCCAGAACAGGACTACGACGAATGGGTGAGGGACGCGGACTCCATGCCCTCCTCCTTCGGACACCTCAACGGAGTCAACATCAAGGATCATGGACAGTGTACCCAGCAAATCTTCCCTTGTTTGCGGTACTCCAAGGGCGCCATCGATTTCTTCCTCAGTCGAGTTGTGTATCCGAAGTTCATGAAGGAGTTTCCCTCCAAGCTGAGTGCTGTGAGTAGTCTGCCCTTGCAGTAATTGTTCCTTTCTGCCAGCTAACCGAGCATAACCAGAGCGGATGGGATCTCGGAGAGGAGAAAGCCCACCCAACGACCGGCTTCTCGGGCACAAACGACTCCCGAGAGCTGCTCCCGCTGTCAGTCAGGCATCTCGATCTGCCCGAGCAGAAGCACACGAACGGCCTGGTTCTCGAGTATCTATTGCGAGACGAGAACAGCGTGGTCTCGATTCCGCCGCGCCGAGGCTCGTCGGCGTCAGACGCCGAGCTGCTCCTCAACCTGGTGGTGAACATGCCGGACGAGGTCCAGGTCATCTTGGACGTTGGGGCACAGATTCTTGAGCTAGGGAACGCCGATGTGGCCCGGCGGTGGCTAAAGATGGAGTCTGAGATTAACTCCCACCGTGGCAGGAAGGCCTGCGTTTTCGTCAACGACAAGGACGAGCTGCACGTCGTGGACCTCAAAGGGCACACCGAGCCACTCCAGACGTCGCCCTTCTACCACCAGCTCGACGTGTGCCTTGTCTTTCTCGACGAGGCGCACACTCGAGGCACGGATCTCAAGCTCCCCGACCACTATCGAGCCGCCTTGACGCTCGGAGCCAACCTCACCAAGGACAGGCTGACGCAGGCGGCGATGCGAATGCGGAAGCTTGGAAAGGGCCAGTCCATCACTTTCTGCGTCCCGCGGGAGATCGAGACCAGGATCCTCCAGCAGTGTGTCGGTATTGACACGATCGAGGTCATGGATGTCCTCGAGTGGGCGATCCAGGAGACGATCCTCGACTACCACCGGAGCATTCCCCTGTGGGCAGTGCAAGGGCTGAGATACGCTCACCAACAGAGTATCTACTCCCAGACGGGCGGCGGGCAGATGACCCAGGACCTGGCCAGCAAGCTCCTCGAGGACGAGGCCCAAACGATCGACGATCTCTACCGGCCAGGCGAACGCACCGCCAAGCCGTGCTGCCTAGAGGCCGACCGGCACCCTGGCGTGGACCGCGTCTTGAAGCACTGCGCAAAGTTCGGCAGCTCCGTGAACCTGGCATCTGCCGCGCTGCACGAGGAGCAGGAGCGGGAGCTCTCGCCCGAGATCGAGCAGGAGCGGCACGTGGAGAAGCCCAAGCCCGCCGAGCCGGCACCTCACCGGATCGACGGGGAAGTGCGGCACTTTGTCCGGACCGGCAAAATCCCTGCCTTCTCGGGCGTCTCGCACCCTTGTTTCCCTTCCGCCTGGATGTCTCTCGCCCGTACGAGCGCCGCCGCCGCTCTCGGCGTCCACGAGTTCCCCGCCGACGTCCTGACTACGCGTGATTTCGCCCGCACGATCCAGACGCCGAGCAGCGCCGCCCTGGGCGGCGCCAAGACCCAGCTGGACCAGTACCAGCGGGCGGTGCGATGGATCCTGACCAGCACCCGCACCCGCGGCCACCACCCCTCCGACGAGGACGGCACAGTGCGCACCATGGTCCTCATCAGCCCCTTCGAGGCGCAGGGCCTGCTGAAGGAGATCGCGGCGCACGGCAAGGTGGTCCTGCACATTTACGCGCCCCGCTCGACCATGGGTTTCCGCCCGCTCGACCACCTGCTGCTGCACGCGCGCCCGACACCGCCGCCGACCTGGGCGTGCCCGCTCAGGCTCAAGGCGCTGCTCAACGTCTTCGCCGGGCAGCTCTTCATGTCGTCCCATGACGAGTACAAGGCCGTCTGCGGCATGTTTGGCCTCGATTGGAAGGGCGGCCTGGGCGACGGCGTCTTTGTCCACCCCGACGGCTTCATCGACCCGGCCTTGAGGGAAAAGGCAGCAGCCGGAACGGACGGGAATGGGTTGTGCGCCTTCACCCAGAGCCCCGTCCCATTTGTAAGTGATGGGTGGATGGCTTCGGCTGCCCCCAGATTCCAGCTCGTCATGTGAACATAGGTATGTAATGGCTAACCCCTGAATCATCATTACAGCTCAAAGTCCTCATGACCAAGATTCGCCGCGACTGCGAGAGCATCAACAAGACGCATATCGGCATGATGCTGAACGGCATCGTTCTCCGGGAGGAGGATTTCGAGAGTCCCGAGTCCCCATCTGTTTCGGGTTAATGCCCATCCCAAATATTGCTCGTTTTGTTGCGGTTTCTTCTGTTTGTTGGTTTTTATTTTTCGACCCAGCCGCGGCTCTGTATCACATCTCTATCTTTAGTCGGTAATTGTCTCGTGTTTTGATGTTACATCTATGAATGACTGGTGCCCATGTTCGTCCCTGTGACAGCCAGCTTGGCACGCTTTGCTGCAGCAACCTGACAGAACCCCATATGCACCTTAGCGCTGGCTTGGGATGGCAGCTCGGCTTTGGGGCTGTCATTATGGTAAGGGCTGGAGACGTTGGCGCTGGCTGGTAGCGTTGCTAAACTGGTACAATCAAATTCCCGGCGTCATGTTCATGCAGCTGCGCAGTTTCGCGGAAAGGCTGCGGTTAGGTCAACAATATGATTTCGGGCATGGGAACGGGGCACGCGTTGGCACATTGCTCCCCCTTCTTTATTTTATCCTGCTCTCTCTTGCTCTTTTTCCTGATTTTTTTCCCTGTTCTTTTGTCCTGGTCTTTTCCCTGCCCTTTCCCTGCTCTTTTGCTGTACACAGGCAGCAGCCCTCACGAGCAGGAGTCTCGCTCGAGAACCTCAGTGACAGGTGGCGTCCGCGGGAGTGGGAGTACCAGGCACATCTGTGTGCTGTGCAACCATACCTCGACGCGGCGTCAACGAGGATGGATGGTGTTGGGGCTGCGTCCTGCCGAGGCGATACTGTTTCACACCGTCTCCCAGACCGCGGCCACAGGCCAGGCTATAAACCAACAAAGAAGCAAACAGACCAGAAAAAGAGGAACACAGAAAAAGGCCCAAAAGTAGGCCTTTTTCCTTTCAAGCACACCAGCAGCAATGAAAACCCTCCTTTTTTTCTTCTTCTGCCCTATTTCCTTTCCTTTCCTGTTTCCTTTCTTTTCCTATTTTTTCCCTTTCCTATTTCTTTTCATTTCCTATTTCCTTTCCTTTTCCTATCTCCTCTCCCTTTCCTATTTCCGTTCCTCTTCTATTTCTTTTCCGCTTCCTATTTCCTCTCTTTCTCCTATTTCCTTTCCTATTTCCTTTGCTTTTCCCAATTCTTCCGGTGTATTGCTTTTTCCGGCTTGCATGAGAGGGCAAGTGGCCGGTCGCGATCTTCCTGTCTTGCACATAAGCGCGCCGAAAATAGTACACGCCCGAGTATTGCTACACAACCACGCAACTGACTGCGCCCGGTCGACTGGCCGGCGTATCTTTTGTCCTACCGTCCGTTAGGCAGCGGCGACAAGATGGCGGTCGAGAAGGTCGGAGGGGCCAACGGAAGCCTTGCCTGTCCCCTTCCCTCTCATCATATCTTCAACGTCTCCCTCCTTCATTCCTTTCTCTTTCTTCTCCTCTTCCTCTTTCATCCATCATCTTTCGTCTTTCGTCTTTCCTCCTTCTCCTCTACGTTACCCATCTCCAACATCTTTGCCTTTCATCCAGATATACCAGCATCTTCTGCGTATAGATTCCCACTGCACGACAATATACCTCCTGCTTCACTTTCTTTCCCTCACCAGCGAGCAACATGTCCCACTCGGGAGCTGACCCCGGGCCGCCACAGCCAGCAGCTGCCGGATGCACCAACGCCAACTCAAGCGGCGTGGTGAAGCGACCGCTGCAAATTCAGAACGGGTCCGCGGCGGAGGCGGAAGTCGACGCCAGTTCCGTCGTCGCGCAGAGTCCCACTGGTGGAGCGCCGGTCGTCCCCATCACCTAGCTTTCAACCGATCATCTCGTCTGCCGGATTCTCATCGTCGCAGAGCAAGGCGAGTTGGACGTCCCGGGTTCGGAGCCCATCGGCGTTCATCGATCCGGAGACAGCGAGGGAGACGGACACCGTCCCGTCGTCCAGTGCCTCGCCGTGACGCAGTCCCACGAGGACATCGGCTGCCAAATCAAGTCGCCCTTTCAGTGCGACCTGTACTACGGCCCTCGAGCCGATTCCGTTGTGGCAGTGTCCAACCTGGAGTCCCTGATCGAGATCAGCGCTATGCCGGCGGGAGACGAAAGAGTCGGCAAGCAGGCGGACGAGATCCTCCTCCGTCAAAAACATCGCGCACCGATCGCGCCCGGGGCTTGGCGCTTCATCTCGTCTGACGGCCGTCGATCTGTCCAGCTCATCATCTTCCCCCGTCGATACTCGCTCTCTCTCGTCAAGCTGAAGGCTCTCTCCACCACGGCGGGGACCAAGCGGGAGCATCCAGACGATAGGGCCGGGCGGCCCGGGGAGGCCGAGGGGGTCGACGAGGCTGACGAGGCTGACGAGGCCGACGAGGCTCGCCAGGAAGCGCTGGAGCCCGTGTCGGCCACCGAGATCATTAGGCATCTGGATTCACTCACAGATCTGCGCCAGGGGCAAATGGTGCACCTGATGGACGATACCGGCGCGCTGGAATACAGCCTTCACCGGATGAGCCTGGTAGACAGGACAAATTCGGCACAGGTGTTCCAGGCCAGACATTCGTCCTATCCAAACAGGGTCGTCGTCGTCACGTCCTTCATGTACCACGACGAGAACAACGCTATGGACCGCGGCAAGCTGTGGAAGTCGGAATTCAGCATCCACCGTCATCTCAAATCCGTAAGCACCTCCTTTTCTTCTGGTACAGACCCTTCTGAACTCACTTGTAGCACAGGACGTTATCGTCGAGCTCTTCGGCGCCGACGCCAGGCTGGAAGCCTTGTTCATGGACAACATCGACGCCCAGGACCTTGCCAGCAAACGCTGGTGTGACGTCCAAGGCGACAAGCGCTTCATCGGCACCAGGGATCACACTGAACGCATCATCTCCGACATGTCGCGGGCCTTGCTGCACCTGCGGCAAAAAAAAAGTGCTGCACAACGACATCAAGCCGGCGAACATACTGTTCAGCGAGCAACGCGGCGCGGTCCTGATCGACTTCGGGGCTGCGACTTTGGAGGGGTCGTTGCCCTCTAGCGGGGGCACGCCTTGGTACGTCGCGCCCGAGTACTTGGATGAGAACCGTCGAGCGGCGCCAGCCGAGGTCTGGGCGCTCGGAGTCGTCGCCTTGTATCTGCTGCGCCACGTCCCTCTGCCAGACAGTGAACGTCAAGTCAGATCATGGCCCGTCCAGAATACCGGACGCAAGGGGCGCATCTCCGCGGCGACGATGATGAGAAAATGGCTTGGCATAGTCGACGAAATCAGACTGGAGCTGGCATTGGACAAGGATGGGCTTTCTCGGTTGGTTTCATTGATGTTGTCGAAAGACGACCGCAAGCGGGTCACAGTGGAGGAGATCATTCCAGCCCTAGGTCGCTAGAGCTCGGGTAGGCTTGGGGTAACGACAGCCTATTTACTTTTCCTGTTTCCTTTTCCTTTCCCTTTCCTATTTCCCGTCCTATTTCCTTTCCTTTTCCCCTTCCTATATCCCTTTCCCGTCTCCTATTCTATTTCCTATCTTGTTTCCTGTCCTATTTCCTTTGCTATTCTTTTCCTATCTCATTTTTAATAATTTAAACCGGGGAATTTTTTTTTTTTTTTTTTTGACCTCCGTATTGGGGCCTTATATTGGACCCCTAAAAGGATTACTTTGCAACACAAAGCATGCCGAGGCTTTCGACGCCCGATTTGGATAGCATGCCAAGGCAACGCACGCGTCAACACAAAAAAAAACATCAAAAAAAAAAGAAAGAAAAAAAAAGTTGTACTCGCAATACGATTTTGAATATATAATCCTGTTTTGCGTAAATTTGTTCAAGTTAATTGGTAAATTGGGAACGCTTAAACCGAAGAAAAGAAGCGGCGCGTGTGGTGCGCATTTGCGCCGGGTTGATTTATTCTGCAGTGGAAAAGAGCAGGGCGCCTCCGTACAAGGTAACTCACTGGGCGTGCCGCGGGAAACAGACTGGCATCCACTCCAAATCGCCAGACATATCTGTTCGGCCCAGGTGTGTTGGACTTGACCAACGGGCAGGAATTGAAACTAGACTATTGCCAACTCGTTTTTAACCGCGCGGTAACCGCCTGCGCGTCCGCAACCCGCCCAATCGTAATCGTTCCCAAGCGCGCGTTAAATTCGATGGAAAGGATTCGCGGTCGGGTCAAATGGTAACAGGAATTTCCACTTCACACCGAGCGCGTCTATCCTAAGTCTATGTATATCCCGTGGTCGGCCGAGCGGGAGGCTGGTGTTGCACAGCATAACGCTGTTCTGGTCTCATGTCTCTAGTGGTACAGCACCCGAGTACTAATGAACTTTTGCGACAGCTGGTTCTTGCGATCCTCAATCTCAATTCCTCATCCACAGTCAATCCACAACAACCAATTGAACCATTTCCCGCCAGGCAGCACATTAGCTTTTTTTTTTTTTTTTACCTCGCGACTATGGAAGTACGCCCAGAACACTTCGTAGACTGGGACAATCCCCAATGGCACTGGCCGGCTTGGAAATTCGGGATGCTCATGGAAGTCATGTTCGACGACCTCTACCCAAAGTTCAACACGGCGCCTTGGGGCATCCTCAACCCTGGAGCATTCCACCACGACGTCACCGACTGCGCCACCCGCGCATCCACGATAGACGAGCTCCACGCGCTTCTCAACGAACGCCAGCAGCAGCGCATAAAGGAACTGCGAGAGGCGTGGGACAGAATCGCCCCGAAAATAATCTGGAATCCTTCCAACCTCCCCGAAGACATCTGGTGGTCTGCCGTCCGCTTCGCCCGCCACCCCACGCTGGACACTCTGATCGAGCACTTCGAGGCTCTCCTCCCTGCCAAGTACTTCCCAGAGGTCCAAATGCCGCCGAATTGCTCGGCGATGCCACCATTTGCTCCAAAATCGCCACCCGCCGATCCTGACCCACGTCGAGCCCCCAGCGAGGCTCCCCCAATCGTCGAGGAGCTGCCTGGCACGCCCTCGCCAGATGCCGAAGCAGCACCCCAGTCACCAAAGCCGCCGCCGCAACCGACCGTCCAAATGCGAGACGCCGCAACCCAGACGGAACCCCGAGTGACCAAGAATAAAGCAAAGGCACCAGCCCGCAGGACGGGAGCTTCCCGCAGGAAGCCTACCGCGGCGGCGGCGTCTTCACGACCCGAGGACTTGCCCAGTGCTGAGAGATACAGCCTGCGGCCCCGAATCTCTGGCGGCGTTGTAAAGGTCCGTTCGCCCGAACCGCCCGCTTCCGCCGCAAGGGCCAAAGGAAGCACGCGTGGTCGAGCCGGAGGAAAGAACAAAAAGGCAAGAAAATGAGAACAGGCCCGAGAGGCAAGATCACCGGGATTCAGAGGCGGAACTCATCTCTTTCGGATGACCATAGAGGGGACTACATCAGACACGTATCTTTCCGCGCGGGTTTCTGCCAAGAGGTCGTCGGTGCTTGTCCCCTCCATGGACAGCCTTGTGGGCCCGAGGACGTCATGGATCCCATGCTCTTAGCCGCTGGTTTTTTTTTTCCGCCTTGATTTGCTTGCCCGCACCATCGTCCATCCAAAACCCCGCAGTCCTTTCCTCCGCCTGGGAGATGCTCGCCGTGGCATGCATATCAAGCGGGGATGGTGCTGGTATAGTTTGCTATGTTCGGACCATCCCCACTGGCTGGGGGCGGGAGCGCGCGACTCGCTGCTAGTCCAGCTCCCCCACACGGCTCGGCTCGTTGCGGGCTGCATACTGTGGGGCAGGCGGGTCTATTTCAGACGACTTCACACGAGTCGGGGCATCTCTCCTTCTGTCCAGCCCGGTTGCCATGGGCGGGAAATCAGACCCTTCGTTCGGGAATTGGTCTTCTCAGTCGCAACAGGACCTCGGCACTGCTTTTGGGGCGCAGAATTCTGGAAAGGCCGAAGCGATCTGGCTGACGGCCTCCGCGAAGCCCCGTCTGGATGGTATTAACCTCACTATCCTATCCCACCTGGCTCGATGAGGATCAGAGGAATTTTCCTCCCGTCACGCTCGTGACTCTGGATCCAAGCAGGTTGGAGTGCGAGCTGTAGTGGTGCGCGATGTGCACTGGCTGCACGGACGCCTTCATCCACGCACGCGCTCGAGTCGCTCGTCGGCGACGACGGCAAGACCGCCTCTCTCTCTCTCCAGACGGGACGGCCCGGTAGATCTCCTGCCGATGGCGGGCAACAGCGGTTCCGGCGGCGCGGTGGCATCGACGGACTGGGGCACCTGACCATCACAGGATTCGTGGACGGCGTCTTCAACCTGACGGCCATCACCGGCAACGACAACTTTCACGCGGGGATCGCTGGGGATGAAGGCCTGGTGGTGAGCTGGAACGCCGCCTTGGCCGGCCTCGTCGGCACTCTCTCAACCGCACGGGCAACACCGGGCGCGTTCGGGTGTGGCCTGCAGCCCGACCGACGTGATGCACACGGCGAGCTATGGTCCCCTGGACTGGACGGGTGGCCCTCGCGACGGTTGCAGGGCTTGTGACGGTGAGCGAGCCCTACGTGAAGGTCCGCCGGACCTGGACGGTGCCGCTGCTGGCGATGCTGTGCCTGACGTCTGCGCTGCTCTTGACGACGGTGCGAGTATGTAAAGAGGGCTTCGGCCGAGGTGAAAATCGTGTTTGGAAATCATCCACGCTGGCGTTGATCACGCAGAAGGTGACCGAAAAAAGTCGTAGGATGATTGTATTGTGGTGATATGGGTATGCGAACTCTCCGTTCGCGGGCATAATTATCGCCAGTCGATTCGTCCCCAAGACGTGCTTGTAGAGGTGAATATACTAGACGCGCTTGAGGTCTGCAGCCTGTCGGTCCAACCATGTGAATCTCACGATTTACGGCCGTCGGGAAAATGGCCGACGGCGGGCAGGATTTTCACTAGGTGGTTGGTGAAGCGCGTCGTGTTTTTGATGCACGGCGAGCATGTTTTTACGAAAGGGACATCTTTCGGCTCGCGGCTGCGAAGGGTAGCTCAGCCGCATGCAATGATTTCTGGCTGCACTGTACCTACAGCAGACGATTGTGTGTGCCAGCCTGATTAGGGCGTGCTTTGTTGGCGGGGCCGGCAAGCAGTCTTGTATTATCGAAAATCAAGTTAAGTTACAGCAGGTCTTACCCCTTGGACCCGTCACGCATTCTCAAAGTCCTTATCCAGCAGCACCACGACCCCCGTGTAAAACTCCTGGCAAAAGCCCTCGCTCGCGAACCCGCGCCCGGTCCTGTGCAGCTCCCCTTCTAAACATCGCGACGCGGCGGTCCGGTAATTCTCGCTCGGGAACGTGGCCTTTTCCAGCGCCCGCTGGGCCGTGCGGTAGTCGGAAAAGTTGCTGCACCCCACGGTGGTGGCCGCGGCGGCCGCGGCAGCTTGCACCGGCGCCCGGAACCACTCCAGCTGCTCCCCTAAAAGGATCTCCAGGAGAAGATAGCCCAGCGACAGGAGCACCGGGTCTCGTCTTGCAGCGACTGCTGCTGTTGCCGAGGCTGGCTCCGTCGTTGAGACTGCGCTGCTGCCGGCGGTGGTGGTGCTTGGGAGGAGGGACTGCACCAGAATTGGGTCGCCGCAGGAAAGAGCAAGCTCGCCCGCCGCGTCAACGAAGAGGTGAATATTTCCGCTGGTGAGCGTTTGCGATAGCCAGGGGCTGCCGTGGAGCTGAACCACGCTCGACGAGACGACAACGGCGATGCGGAAGCGGTCTCGCCAGCTGAGGGGCGACGGGCCCTTGCCTCGAAGAGCGTCCCGCAGGGAGACGGTGGTCCAGGTGCAGAATCCGGCTGCCGTGGTTGGGTGGACGGCGTATTTCCTGGGAGTGTCGATGATCGTGCCGTAGGGCTGCCCTGTCCGCGCCAGGGGCTGAGCCCTTTGGGCGGCTTGGAGGTCCCCGCACAACTTCAAGCTCACCTCGACGGGCGGTAGGCTGGTGGGCAAACAGGCCATTGTTATAACCTGGGTACAAGTGCTGGTTGATGTCCCCGGGGCTGAGTGTAAACCGCCAAAGCCGACCCTTTTCCGTATGGACTTTTTCTGGCTCGGCACAGAGAGCGCGACGGCGCTCGTTACCACAGGTGCGGTCCTCGGGGCCGCCACCGCCTTGACGGCGAGCATATCCTTCCATGGTGACCCATTGTTCCCATTGTCGCACGAGACGGCGATCCGGAATTCCAGCTGGCTTGCGATGTCGTCCTCCGTGTCGAGCGGGGTGATGATGGTCTTCCTGGTTTCCAGCCTCAGACCGATGTCGTGACGGCAGCAGCAGGCCGCCAGACTGGAGTGGATGGCTCGGTACAGACTCCTTGTCAGGGTTTGGAGCATGACGAAGAGCCTCCCGTGATAGCGCACCCGACGTGACGGCTCCAGTTCGATGCTTTGGCTGGTAAGCGTTACAAGGCTCGCGATGCTGTCCTTAATATCAGCCAGTAGCTCGGTGTAGCTTTCGCGCTTCAAAGCGAAGATGCCTCGTTTCAGGAGAGACGCCTCCGCGTCCTTCTGGGCGCTGATTTTGGCCGCGAGGGCGTCGACCGACTCTTTAATGTTCTGGATGGCTTCTTCGAACGCGCTGTACGAGTCCCGATGCCACAACCGCGTTCGGATCATTCTTGCCGTCTCGCTGTCGCGCCACGGGTCTCCGAGCGGCTGGCTAATCATGGCCTCGATCTGCGAAGGCGGGACTAAGCCGTCGAGGAGCTTTTCACACACATTTTGGAGCTTGACCCGCTCTGCCTTGAGGTTGCGGATAAGGCTCTGTAGCTGCTGATCGTATCTTTTCGTCGAAAGGCTCTTCCGGATGTGCTCGATCGCTGGGATGAGGATCGGGAGGGCCCCAAGGATGATGCCGGCCACCTCAAAGCCCGACATGGTGGGCGGAAGACCAGAGTACAAAGAACTCCTAGGGTGGTGCTATGATACAAAGGGATATTCGGATTTGGGCAGGTCAACACCACGCGAGTGACTTGTATTCAATTGCTGAGAGAGCAATTCGCAACAAGCAGCGAAAAGAAGGGGTTGATGGGCGTGGCGGTGCTCAGCCGCAGGCGCATTTCTCGACGACCATTCGCTATGATTGCACGTATGCAGCCTCTCTGCATCATGAGCTTGTTTAACCCCGCATTTGACTGAGGCCGGCGAGCGGGATCGTGGGCGGTTCGAGCCATCCATGAGAATAACACACTTTGCCTTCTGGATGTGTTCCCCCGAGGCGTCGGGGACTTCAACGAACTCACCGCCATGACGCAAACCATCGCGAACCATGTAATACGCTCTCTCGCTGCCTTCCGTGTCCTTGCCGAACCAGACAACAAGCTCAGCTTCCAGCAGCCGTGGATTCAACCGCGGGTCAAGGATGAACAGACAAAGTCCAAGGTATGGGCTGGCAACATCGGCGCGCATAGAGGTGGCACCAGCTCGCTCGACCACCGCCTTAGGGACGCTTCCCCCATTAAAGACGAGGTCGTCAGCCTCCTGGAGGAGCTTGTTGACCTGCTAGATCAAGCCGCCGCCATTGCCACGGGGGAGAAAACTCCCTGGGATGAGCTCGAAGACGAAGAGCCTGCCGAGGACCCTGATAGCGGTCTTCCAATCACGGAACTGGGCCAAATCGTTAGCGAGGGCGTCGCAGATGTGGTCGACTGTCTGCTCCGCCTCAGCACCACCATTCGGAACCCGGCACCGCATGACCGCTTCGCCGCGACACACCCGGCCGACGCCTCCCATTTTGAGCCGTGGGATATCCAGCACGTCCAATCCAAGTTTCCGACGATCGAACCGTGGTTAGCTGACCGACTCGGCAGGGCGATATCAATGAGACGGCAATACCTGCGATATCGGGAATCCCATCATGCGAAACTGTCTCAGGGCCTCGACGATCCGGACCACGCGGGAAACGAGCGTGACTACACAGTTGCCTCGTCGATCCCCGAAGACAAGAAAGACAGGCCAACGGCCAAGCCAGCCGTTTTCGAAGATGACCGTTCGGACGCTGGGGCATCTCAGACCTCGTATGCGACATCAGTGGCCGATTCCGGCGCTCTCAAAACCCCTCCAACGCCCGGGGAGGCCCATGCCGGCCCGTTCCAGTGCCCCTTTTGCTACATGATGATCAGTGCAACCGACCGCGCCGCCTGGAAGTACGTATGCTGCTACTCGCTACCTCTCCCCGTTACCTCTTTTTTCGATTGCTCAGTCTGACCGCAACCGCCTATATCCAGGAGGCATGTCTACTCCGACCTCCGGCCATACATCTGCCTGGAGAAAGAGTGTATGACGTCAAGCTCCGAGCAAGGGTTTTCACGGAGGCACGAGTGGATGAGGCACGTCCAGAAGACCCATTGGCACGTCTACCCGTGCCTGTTTGATTGCACATCCGTCCTCAGCTCCCCCTCGGCCTACAGTAGCCACTTGAGCAAGGCCCATCCGAGCTCCCTAGCCCAAGGCGACATCGACGCGTTGGTCAGGCTTGCCGCCCAGCCACTCGATATCGAAACTGGGATCCCGTGCCCGTTCTGCGGCGACGGGGAAATATTACGATCAAAGAAGGAGTACCGCTGGCACGTCAGCCGCCACCAGGAGCAGCTGTCACTCTTTGCCCTGCCTAGAAACCCCAACGACGACGTTAGGGGCCACTCAGACGGTACCGCCGAGGACGGGAGCGCGGACAGCGTCAGAGGGCCACAGTCCTTTAAATCCGACACCGCCCAGACCCGGCTTAGCTACGCCGATCGCCCGTCATCTGTCAACCCGGGCGGCGCTAGTTCTGAGCGACACACGCCTACCGTGGAGCATTCAGTAGGTGAGGCAAAGGATCGATGGGCTGAGGATTCCGAGCATTACGGCAGCGAGGGCGCCCAGCCAGAGAAACTGACGCCGGCCGAGGGAGACGCAAGCAGCGTCAAAAGCGTCTACGGAGGGGATGTTGTTGGACGTGAGCGATCCCCTTGGTCCGACACTCGAGCTCGGAGCCACCCCCCTATAGTGGTTCCCAGGTACTACGGCGAGGACGCCCGGCCGGAGAAACCGACGCCGGCTGAAGGAGAAACAAGCAGCATTAAAAGCGTCGAGGAGGTTCCCGAAGACGTTGCCGGGGAAATCAAGTTCGATCCGATGTGGAAAGGCAAGGAGAGGGAAGAGCCACGCCAACGGACAGAAGAGATGCGAGGGGAGACGGTATCAGAGCCCGCGTCGCCCCGGGAGGGTGCATTACGGACATGGCCAGTCCGGAAGTCGTCATCATATCCAACTTGCCCTTGGCCAGCGATGGTGTTGGCTCATTCGAGTGCAGTGGTCGGCGAGGTCGAACAGAGGATCGAGATCTCCCCTAGGACAAGTCGAGAAATGGTGGCCAGAATCGAAGCGGGCGTGAAAGAAGTCACCCACGCACAAAGGAAAAGGTGTGTTCAAAAGAGTGAAAGGCGCCGCAAAAGTCCTTGCGAAGGCCGGGAAGGGTTTGGGTGGGTACACTTTAATTATGGTGCCGTAGTCCATACGGAGAGAGAACGCATTCTAACGTTTTTATCGGTAGCGCGCGAGGTTTTCGAAGTAGGGGACAAAGAGCGGATAGAGTCGGAACAACACGTTCAGGCGACCAAGACAAGCACCGAACACTGGCCCGGCAGCCGTACCTAGCAAGGAATAAAACGCGGGAGGGGCCTCTGGTGCTTAAAATTGCACTGCCTTTGCTTGCTGGATATGGTGCCTAACAGCGCGACCTTGCCTGCGGCGACATGGACGCGCAGCTTTCCGGTAGAGGGGACTGTAATAAGGCTCGCGGCCGGCCCGAGTGGCGAGAACAACGTAAGGCCAAAACGTTTCGTCGAAAAGATAAGTAACAGCTACGGCAGCGGAAAACACTTCCGTAAAGGCACGGGGAAGCCTCCTCGACAACCTTGGCGCCGTCCAGGGTCACGGTATTGTCCTTTTCTTTCTAAACAGTGGACAAGCAATTACCGGTCATGGGTCACTGGCTTAAACTCATCTCTCAACTCGCGAAGCAGGGTGTCGACGATCGTCCTGTTGACAGAGAAGCCTAGTGCTCGGTCAGGATTCCCGGCAAGGCGCTGGAAAACGCCACGAGGATTAGCGTCGCCATATGGAGTGCCAAAAGAGTGTGACGCTGCGAGTGGCTAGGAAAACCGTATGGAGGCCCTTCTGGTGTGTTCGTGTACACCCGGGACTGCCGCGGCGGCTCTTTGACCACGATACCCCCCATGCCGTATTAAGGGTAATTATTCGCCCTAGCAGAGGAAAGCGATACAAGGAGGCCCCCCTGAAATGTCGTAAACGCTGCTCTTGCTTGTTTGGCGACGGAATTAGTCCTTGGTGTTACCGTGTCCAGGGTTGTGCCCCTCGCCAACGGCGTTGTCTCTGTGAGGAGTTCCTGGCGCCAGTAAACCTCCCGGGATTTCTTGCGTGGACTGACCGCCGGTTTATGAGAGTTCACAAGAAGATTCGGCTTTTCCTGCTCTCATCGTCTCCAGATCAGCGTGGCGACGATGACGGGAACCCGGGCTCAGGTACAGCCGTGTCACTTCTGCTGTCGAGCCAGGGTGCGTTTCGTGCCCCGTAAATCCGTGAACAGAAACGATGCCGGTGGCGGCGGTTAGCTTCTTCCGTCACAAATATTCAAGACCGGCATAGAGACGCACGGCGTACGAGGGTGAGGGGCCATCAGAGGGTGGTAGCAAGGATTGTAAGGTCAACAGCCAGCACCACGTCCCGTAGACCCGAACCCATTTCGGCGGCGAGTCGGACAAGCGGTCTCCGGCCCCGAAGAACTATAGATGGTGTAGACGTCGGGCCACTACCTTCCAGCCATCGGGGTGCTCGTGATACAACATGTGGAGCAGCTCGGCTGGCTCTGTGAAGACATGATGCTAGGTCATGGTATCAGCGGATGGCAGGGTGCGGAGGTAAGTTGCATATTGAATCTACCTCTCTCGTACATTTTTACCTCCATTTATGGAGTAGATTGACTAGAAGCACCGGTACGGACACGCTTCGTACCTAGCTCTTACACGGGCAGACGGATGAGATAGCGGCCCCCCAACCAAGGATATATCGTAGCTCGCTAAGCTCCAGGCGATGGCTGGGGCACACCGTATAAGGAAACGGCTAGGGCGTGGCCGATTCGCAGCCGCAAAAACACCTGCTCGGAGCGAAATGGAAGGAAAATGAGGCTTGGCACCTCTACGGCCAAGATACCGAAGGTAAGGGGATGGGTATCTAGATACACAAGGAAAAAGCATCTCCACCTGCCTAATTGCGCAGCCTTCATATGATAGTAACAGGTTGCGCGTTGGCCAACAGCCTTCTGGCCAGCTTCTCACTTTCCTCCTTCGCCCGCGCGAACCTTTCGTGACGCTTCTCCTCGTCCATCACCCCGAAGCATCCGCCGCTTTCCCCATGGGTGCCCCAGCTGCTACTATCCGACCAGCTCGCGCCTTGGGCGGCTCCAGATCCCCCCAACATTCGGCCGAGATCGACCCAAGCCCTTCCAAAAGCTACGTAATCCATGTAGAGACGGAATATGGCAAGGCCGATTCGACGAAAGATCGGCCCCTGACGATCCTCTCCGACCTGCTGCAAAAGTAAAAAGTAGCAGTAGACACACCCGTAACTTCCCGGATACCCACTGAGCCCGGTCGGCAACGAGTACAGCTGCATGTCCCCGGCCGCCCCTCCGGAGCACACGCGCGCCTGGTATTCGTAGGGAGCATCCAGCATGGCCGAGACCAAACAATTGCTCTCGAAGCCATCGATAGCCATCTCCCAATCCACCAGCGAAGCTCCGCGGCTGCAGGACGTACGAGGTACTAGCATCAGCTTCTGTAGTGCCCCGCGCAGCCGCAGCCACCCGCCCTTGACGAGGCCGGTGCTGAAGCCTGGTGTCAGGTGTTCGATGTGCACCGCTTCCGTCTCGATCAGCTTCTCGTACCAGCCTGGCCGCTTAGAGGAAGATTCAAAACCCTCGTGGCTGATTGGGTAGTCCACTGATGCCCAAGACCAGCTTGGGGCACGGTACGCCGCCATGGGGCCCTGCCATGTTACCTCCTGAACGCCTTTTTGGTGCGCCGCTTCGACGTCGTAAACGGACCAGTTCAGCTCCTTTTCAATGTTACCGCGCCACATTCCAGCGCAGTACCCGTCCTGAAGAAGCACCGACATGTGTTTGGCAACAGCCGAAAGTGCGACGAGCTTGTCGCCCGGGTTGGTGAGGCGGCAGCTGGCGAATGTTGCTATGATGCGTTCCCAGTTCTTGTACAGGTTCACCCCTCGGTTGGGGCTTGGATCTGGGTCGCGGCGGAAAAGAAACTTGAACCTTTTATCGTAGATGAGGTCATTCCAGCCATACAACTCGGAGATTTCCTTCTCGATGCACTCCCAGAATATCTGGCAGCGACCGAAATGAAGCACCCGTGGTGATAAAAAGCGTTCTTGGAACACCCATCCTCTCGTATGGAGCCTGGCGCCTTCAAATTCGTCATGCCAGAACCAGTTCTCCCTTATCAGGAAGGCCATTTGCTGCCCCTTGTAGGGGAGCTGGATGGCTGGTGGGCATAGAAGATCCGCATTCCGGGTAGAAAACAACGAGTGATGATTGTCGGGAGCATGCAGGGCGGAGATGTTGCAGAACGTGTTGGAGTACACGCGCGCCATGAGGCCAACCTCTCGGTGCCAGTCGGCCAGGTCATCTCCCTGCTGTATGATGCAAATGGAATCTATCCAGATGTATCTGACACCCAGCTGTCTGGTGACGTAGACGGCGTCCCGGTATAGCTGGGGAAGACGCGCCATTGGAATTTCGCGGAGGCATTCGGCATAGTTTTCCGTTGTGAGCTTGAGAGTGCCATTAGCGTCGCCCCAGCAGTGGCTGAGGGTCATGTAGGCCCCATCGACGGTGTTGCTGCCGGTCTCGACGAGGCGGGTTGACTCGGCGCCCCCCTCGATTCCACAGTCGAGTAGCCGGGTTGGATACCAAGCCCGCCCCTGGCTGGGCTTGTAGCAGGTGCAATCCTCAAGCCACTGTTTTGCCGTTGATATGGTTTCTGCCGACTTTGTGCTCAAAGAAATGGGGGTTTTGACCGTGCGCAGCGTAGGCTCTGGAGAATCGGCAATCCAAGACGACGATTAGCGCAAACAGAGGTCGAAGGAAGAAGAATGATGTTTTAAACAAATCAAAGGGTGATGAACTTTGGCCATAAGTATGGAATGAGAATTTATTACCATCGCGAGCGTCAAAGAGAACGTATCTCTTTAGGAATTGCCCACCCTCGTGACGATAGTTCATCGCGAAATAGTCATGGTCCCGTTCAAATGCCTCCCGTCGGACAACCCTAAGTTCCGTAGCCCATTCATTACAAAGGCTCGATTGCCCATCTACCGAGTCGAAGGGGCGGATGGATGTCTGAGGGGAGGACTTGATCACCATCCAGAGGGCATTGCAGAAAAAGCAGCCGAGCTCGACAGAATCTCTGAAGGAGCGCCAAGTTGGATGATGACGAACGTGTTGATATTCTTTGGACATACCCTCGACAATAGCGGCATAGCAGACGTCGCAAATCATCTTGAAGTACGCTCGCAGGCGGCAGAGGAAATCTCTAGAGACTTTCGCGATGGCGCGGTTGAAGATACGGTCTCTGGTCCAGAACTGCCACTAGATGGAGTGGGCGACACGACGACTAACCTACCCAACCTATGGAACAGGTGCGGGGCAGTGCAGCACGAACATCGCCCAAACCATCAGCACTGCCTCGCCTGGGCGCTCTTGGGACTGTGGTGCTGCTATTGGTCGGCGTTGCGCACAGGAGCACGGGATCATCGACAAATCGTTAGCATTGGATTTCATTCCGCAGGTACTCGCACCCGCTTCGTGCTGCAGAAGCCTCGAAAGAGGCCAGACTTGACAAGCGCATGACAAAAGAATAAATAAACATGCCGCCAGCCGCCCGAAGGGAAAGATAACCACAGACGCAGAGAGAAAAACGCGGCTGCGGGTTCCCGTCAGGACACGAGCTTTTTCTTTTTTTCGCCATCGGCCCGGGATGCAAGTGAGGCTGCTTGTGATCCGGTATTTTTCTATGCCGACTAATGCTCTACCCACAAAATACCCCCGCAGCCTTCCTGATTCCGTGTCGCCCGACGCCCAAGGCTCGGTCGTGCGTTGCCATGAGAGGGTGCGTATTGGAATGAAATGGAAAAAAAAAAAAAAAAAAAAAAAAAAAAAGGGAATAAATAAAAGGAAAACGACACGCGCGATACCAAGATGTGAGTAAAGAAGCTCGAACGAAGGTGAGCGCTTCTGCAACACATAAACTACAACCCTCTATCGTCATGTTCCCTTCTTAAAAGTCCAATGCCCGCAGGCAGTGCAAGGGCGAGGTGATTACAAATTATGTACACAGCAGATACATGAGGCCGAAGCTAAGGAATGAAAGTAGCAAAAGAAAACACCCCAGAGTAGCCATCGCCCGAAGGAATGAGTGCAGCCACGCTCAGAGGCTGGCCAAACAGGAAGGTCTATAATGTCATGCCGCTCGATCTCGTCACAGAGAAGAAATCGTGGGAATAAAAAGAAAAACAATTATGTACAGGCGAAGGCGTATGTGGTATCATTGGGAATGAGGGCATGCAATGCGAGAAAACCATCAAATGGGGAAGCAAGAAAACAAAAAGACAAAACGCCTGCCAATATGCGACCAAATCTAATGCTTTCTTGTTTCATCGTTCATGCGAGCGTCTCGTTCCACGGCACCCAGTACTGCTCCGTCCATCCCGGCATGCAGAGCACCTTGTCGGGCACGGGCTGCCAAGTGATCCGGACAGGCAGCTTCTCGCGGTGCTCCCTCTTGACCCAGTCGGTGACGTAACCCTTCCTCTTCTTGATGGCGGCGCCATAAGTATCGTTATACTCGAGGTTCACCGTGGGCACGATGGCGATCTTGCCGTAGCCGTGCCACCACAGGTCCTTGCAGAAGTAGGTGGGCTCGCCCACGCGGCATTCGCCCTCGCGGCCGTCGCGGAACCTAACCTTCTCCGACATGACGGGCTCGGCCCGGAACGTGACGGCGCCGTTCCAGCACGCAAACACGTGCACGGCCCGCCCGGCCTCGAAGCGCCGCCGGCTGACCTCGTCGTCGGGGAACAGGTAGCGGGCGCGCGCGAAGGAGCCCGACTTGTCGTCGGGTATGTCGAAGAAGGAATCGCCGTTGATCTGGCGCGCGACCCACTCGTCGTAAAAGGTCGGCACGTTCTGGATGTGCGACCAGTCCATACCACACGTCATATCGGCCTCCTGGATCGCGCGCTGGTGCAGAAGCTCCAGGATGTCCTCGGCGCAGATGGCTACGTCGTTGATGAAGGCCACAATCGTGTCGTCGGCAAACTCGATGTTCGCTCCCCACGGTTCCGAACGTTCCGACCGGCCCCTGAACCTGGCTGAGGCGGGGGCGGCAGCAGGGGCGGTTTCCTTGGCGGCGGAGGTGTCGTCGCCGGCGGGCTTGGGACGGTTCTTGCGGCGGCTGTTGATCATGGGCTGGAGGGCCAAGTTCCGCAGCTCGGCCAGGCGCTCGATACGTTTGTTTTCGCTCGGATTGATGTCGCTGTTGAGGTAGTAGTAGGTGACACCAAGGGCCTCGAGCTCGGGGCGTAGGGCGGTCAGGATCTCGGCGGTACCGTCGTTGGAGCGACCCTCGACGATTGACAGCACGGAGCTCTCGGGGCCGAGGAAGCGCATCACCTCGACGATGGAGCCCAGCAGACGCGGCAGGACATACTGGCACTGCCTCAAGTTCAGGGCGAAGAAGTACTTCTTGCTGGGATCCCACTTGGACCTCTTCAGGTGCTGGTACCGCGTCTCGTTGAACTTGGGGCACCACATGCGCTTGACCGTCGTGTCGTCAGCGTTCATGATGGCGGGGATGTATGCCTCGACGCGCTCCATGGCAAGCTTCTTCTGGCTTGCTGAAAGCTTCTTCTGTGCCTCCTTCTCGTCGAATTCCTTCTCAATCTCCTCGGCTGTCTTTCCCCTGTGCCTGTCATTCTGGGCCTTTTTCTCCTCCTGCGCTTTCTTCTCCTCGGGCGTGAGTATGATCTCCGGCTCGGCGGGGGTGGGAGTGGCACTAGGCGGCAATGTCGGCTCAGGATTCGGGGCGTCGGATGCAGACTTCCAGGGATCTGTATGAGACGCGAAGGCACATTGGAAGAGGTTAGCTGAGAGGTACGTCCCGAGACGCAGAAGATGAGACGGCTGGAGCTAAGATGGGCGGGTATGCAAGCATGACCAGACTAGGTGCACGTACTAATGCTTGCCGGGAGCTTTGTCACAGCCGCCAGACCATGGGAACCAAATGTCAGATAGACGACCAGTGCGAAGACTAAGGCCAGCTGAACGTAGATGAAGACCCTGCGTTTCGTCACGCGTGGCACAATTGCCGCGACACCCTGCCGGGCGTTTGGTGTTGGACTGGACAGCATCGTGACGGTGCACAAGGGGTGGAGGAGCAAGAGTTCGCTGAGCAAAGCGATCGGTTCGATTGAGCGAAGGCGGCGGCGCTTGGGGGCTGCGCCAAGTTGTGAATGCTAGTGGCGGCTTTGGAAAAAGGGGGGGGGTTGAAGCGAGACGAACAATCGGGAGCGATATGCCTAAGCTGGAGCCTTCCCTGCGCCGAACTCGACGAGCAGAGAGATGGAGCTGTCAAGCAGGTTCCCTCTGCATCTGTCCTGCCAATCTAGGATGCAGTCTCGACGGAGAATTGACTCTGTCCAACCCTCCGTGCCTTCCAAGTCTCCCGTCGTTCATGCTTCCAATTTCCAAGCCGGCGCCGACGCGCAGCGCGATAACAGCACAGGTGATAACAAGTGGGGCTGCGGCGGGCCCAAAGAAAAACTAAAAATGCCACTCTCCCCTTTTTGCCCCTTTTATTTGTAAATAAAAATACATATTGGCGGCCGGCTGCAACAGATGAAAAGCAACAGAGATGTAAACAAATCCATGCATGGTGAAGAAGGAGTACACGATTTATCTGCTCCACTCACGGCGCGGCCATCCTCCGCGGACGGCTCTTTGAAGCGCCATACGTTCCGGCTACCCGTCTGTGCCAAGGCCCGTGCCGCGCCATCCGGATCAGCTTAGGCGGTCCGGCGACGCGAGGCGGAGGGAGCCCTGTTTTCCAGAAGCAGGTCCTGCTCGTGCTCGGCCCTCGGAGGAGCAGCAGGTGTGGCACGGGAGTACGGGGCACGGAGGACAGCATCAGACCAACGGCGCCCAGCCTGTCGGAGCTAGTCGTGGAGCCAAATCCAGCAGGGGTTGACCGTGGTCCGGCAAGCTCCCGGCCAAAGCTGGAGGTGGCGCTCGGTGCTTTTGTGACGTCCGTCGGACCGGGGAGCCGAGTCGGGGAAACCCCCGCTTTCACCTTCCCTTGGGCATGTCCCCAGCGAACCGCAGATTGCGCGGGCACTAGGTGATGGATCCAGGGTTATAATACGGGGAAGCTTTCTAAATTACATGGACCTTCCAGGCATAGAATCTGGCCAGCACTTACACATAATCGCACGAGGCCCGCGTGTCTGTTTTGCGGCTGAAGGTAGCCCAGCCCGTACCGAAAGGCGTGTTGCCGCATACCAGAAGCAGCTCTCTGTGATGAAGTCTTTCATGGCAAGGTTGCCCGCTAGAAGTTAGGCGCCGGACGCATCAAAACTCCGAACAGCCACCATCGTCCGCGTGCCGTCATCCGGAGATCTGCCGACCTGGCGAATCTGATCTGAAATACCACGTGAAAGAAATGCATTGGGAATTCAAGTCGCCATGTGAAGCGAGATGGATACGGAGTTGTCCGTGACTGGAAGAAATGGGGTCAGGGACCTTGCTCCCCATTTCCCATTCTGTGGTTTCCTTTCAATTGTCCCTGACGGGTTTATTGGCCCCCTGTTATCGGCCCGAGCGCGGGCCTGACAGCCAGATCTGGGCTGGCCCATCTCCACACCTGGACCCACGTCGAGGCCGAGCAACAGACAGCTCGGCAAAGTCTCGAGCTGCGGAGAAGGCAAGGGAGGCCTAACATCACGCGCGACTTTATCCCACCGAGCTGGGCCGTACGCTGTACGCCTCCTGGGAATGGATGTTGGCTCCTGGACGGAGAAAGTGCCTAGGCGCTCGGAAGGGGTCTCAGAGTTGCGGAAACCAGCGGCATCTGTTTTGAGAACAACCAGTATGGTGGGTTGGGGGATGTCGTCGCTTGACACCCTGCGACACAGTCAAGTCCAGATCGGGCTCTCAGCTCGCTCACGACGGCCGACATAGCACATGGCCTCAGTGACTGGGCGGCCTGGTGGTGGGTGGCTCGGCCTTAAATCGGTCGGTCTGTTCCGTACGCTTCTTTGTGTCCGCGTTTGGAACTTGGTATGCCCGGCGGAGGCGGCAGCCGATGGGCTAATCTGAGGCGTACCTACAGGCTAATAAGGATGGTTCACCGCGGCTATCTGATCCGCATGTTCTGTGCGCCGGGCGAGCTGCATCAAGTTGAGCATGGATAGCCGTGACTACCAGCTTGAATGCTCGAGCAAAATAACCAACCGTGCAACCTCGTCAGCAATGCCTGGGGTGGGGCAGGCTGGGCGCGGCGTAGGGGCTAGCGCGTGACACTGGTGTCAGAGAGAGAAGCATGAAAGGATTGGCCTGCGGCGCATGTCGCTTCTGTGAGTTCTAGACTGGAGCCGCCCAGAACAAAGGTCCAGAGCTGATAGCCGCTTTCGAGTCGCTGATGGGCAGAGCGAATAGGAAGAGCGATTGGGCCATCTGACGGTCACTGGGCAGTGAATACGCCCGGGAATTGGCAACGGGCGGTTCGCGTGCATCAACTGGTTCTTGGTGCCGCGCGTGGCGCATGGAAGTCGGGCGTATGAGTCCCGACGCGACGCTAGGCTGAGGATGGAATGGAGGGACGTGAGCGATCCGAGCAGCCCGAGTCAATTGGAAGAACAAGCATGAAGATCAACAGCGACATTGGCCAGATGGGCCGTGCCTCGTGCCTCGCGATGCTATTTCCCCTGTAGATCGCTGACCTCTCTTTCAATTTTTCCAAGAAACTCTCTTCTTCTCCTCTTTTCATGCCCGCACAGCCCGCCCGCCAGGTAGAGCTGTCAGGTCGAGGCACAAAAGCCGTGAATGCAAAGTGCAATTCTCTCTCGGCCCTGCCTTCCCCCACCACCATCTCCAACTGTGGGGGAGATGGGATGGAGATGGTGGGCGAGCAGGGTGCCCCCCCGACGCCCCACACTCCAACCCAGCAAACTCCGCATTCGAGCTCAAACGATGGAAACGGCCCTTTTATTGCGCTGGCCCAGGGTTGTCAGACCCAATCGCTGCATCCTTCTCTGGGGCCTCGGGAGACAGAAGGGAAGCGGAGAAACCACGAGGACGGTGGTGGGTGGCCCTCTGGCGACGTGCCTACCCGTCCAGTGAGTGGTACGTTGCTACATACGGTGGGCGCGGACAGCTCGCCAACAACCCACGGCGAGAGGGGAGGGCGGCGTCTCCCCGCCCAACTCACCTATGCTCCGCCGTCAGGCGTTGGCGATGTGTGTTTGCTGTTGATGAATGAGTCGGAGACTTTTGGCCACGCCATCAGCACCAAACACCTCGGCCGAGGCCAAAAGTCTTGGCTAGCGAGTGACGTGACTAACGGTCAACCAGCTGGGGTAACGAGTAGACTACGCCCACTTGGGTGAGAATCGCCCGTCCAACATATCCCATGTGCCAACGTGGTCTAACGATGGGATCTGTGCACGCGTAACTTGCTTCTTTCGATACAACGGACAACACACGATGAAAGACATCGACAGGCCCAAAGAAGGGCAAAATAATCCAGGTAACAGACCGAAACGAAACAAAGCGTCAGTCTGTCTGATGCGGTGGCCAGCCATCACGTTTCGTCCCACAATCCACCAGTCATCCGTGCCCGCATCGGGCCCCCATGGACAATCTGTGAGTGGCACGTAGAACCTGGTCGTGCTCCAAAAAGTTTGTCAACCTTTTCGTACCCGAGGACGAAGCGAAAAGAGATGAATGAGCATGGGGGGAGTTTTTCCTTTGCTCATTCTATTCCGCCATACAAACCCCACAACCTCATCCACTTGTCTTTTTGTCTCACTTCCTTTTTTCCTTCTTTCTCGATGCTCTGCTAACTGGCTTCCTCTTTGTGCCACCCTAAAGATTACACGGCGTCCTTGGGCACAGTAGCACAGCCCTAGGCCCAAACAGGAGCTATCTCCTCGTCCGTCAAAGTCACCAGGATAAGCACACCCAGCAGGCCTCACCTAGCCTGGCCGCCGCACGCCGACACGCCAAGGACCCCCCCAGCCGGCATCCCCTCGGCGATTTAAGCACAAACTCGATCCGCAGGCTGAACACGGGGCCCCGTTGGAGCTATCCCAGCTCGCCTGCATAGCATACCATCTCCCTGCTTTTCCCAAAAACCCACAGCAAAAAGCGTGGGTGGTGTGGAACTGTGGGGAGCTAGAAGCGCGGGTAACATCTGGTGGGTATGAACCCTGGCTTTTTCCTTCTTCTAGCATCTCGTAGCTGGGCCATGGGCCGAGCAGAGAAGCACGAGCTCCGAGAGAAAATGTCTTCCTGCCGCGCGCTGCGTCCACCCAACAGACGCGGAGACCTAGGCCCGGCTGAGGCCCACCCCCCTGGTGCTGTACTTCCCCATGTACAGCAGAGTACGTACCCCTTTCGGCCCTTCCCCGTCTCCATTGTGTCGTGTCGTGTCCTGTCGGGCCTCACACGTTCCTCCTCGCGGTTTAATTTGCCAGGAGTGGAGGGTCATTGGCCCCATCGGTTCGTTTTATTTGCTGGGGAGAAACATAAAAAAAAAAATTTAAAATAGAAAAATAAAGACAAGAAAACGGAAGGCTCCTCGTGCCTTTGTGTGGTGACGGCCAGGGTGTGCGCTCAATCTTCCACACCCTACCCGATGCCCTCCGCTCCCCCTCCTCTTCGGGCCTGCTGCCCGCTGTCATGACCCTATAGCTTGCCGCGTTCATATTGCTGTGCCCCCGCCCCGGCTTATACGCCTATATATTCCACCCGCCCTCCTGCTTCTCCTTTGCGCCTCGGCCTTTGTCCTTCCTTGTGTGCTCCCACCCTTTGCCTCCACAACCAGTCCGACATACTGAGCGAGCGGTGATTTTGCAGCCGAGACCTCCTCCTCTCCCAAGAGTTGAAGCAAACAACCAACTCAAGATGGCCGGCGGCGGTGTTGAGCCCGTCCAGGGCACAACCGACGTCGCGAGGATCGAGGCGCCCATCACCTTCAAGGCGTACCTCATCTGCGCCTTCGCCGCCTTTGGTGGTATCTTCTTTGGCTATGATACCGTTAGTCCCAACCCATGTCCCATCGCTCGCCTGGACCTTCCCGCCAGCGCGCACATAGAAGGAACAGCCATGTCTAACACTTGTCTTGTACACGGAACTATAGGGCTGGATGGGCGGCGTGCTCGGCATGCCCTACTTCATCAGCCAGTACACGGGCCACCAGTATGACTACGGCAAGATGGAGCCCATCGGTGTCTCGACGGAGGCCTTCGTCATCCCTGATTCCATGAAATCTCTCATGACCTCGATCCTGTCTGCTGGTACCTTCCTCGGTGCTCTGATTGTAAGTCATGGGATAACCCCCAGTGAGACGGTGTCCGACACAGAGGCTGACCGGTGGGACAACCACAACAACAGGCTGGTGACATCGCCGACTTCATTGGTCGTCGTCCCACCATCATCATGGGCTGCGGTGTCTTCTCCGTCGGCTGCGTTCTCCAGATCGCCAGCACCAACCAGGAGGCGCTCTTCGTGCTCGGTCGCCTGATCGCCGGTCTCGGCGTCGGCTTCATCTCGGCCATCATCATCCTGTACATGTCCGAGATCGCGCCCAAGAAGGTGCGCGGCGCCATGGTGTCGGGCTACCAGTTCTGCATCACCATCGGCATCCTGCTCGCCAACTGCGTCGTCTACGCCACCAAGGACCGCAGCGACACGGGCTCGTACCGCATCCCCGTCGGCATCCAGTTCCTCTGGGCCGTCATCCTGGCCACCGGCCTCTTCCTGCTGCCCGAGTCGCCCCGCTACCACGTCAAGAAGGGCAACGTCGAGCAGGCGGCCGCGGCGCTCTCCCGCATCCGCGGCCAGCCGACCGACTCGGACTACATCCGCGACGAGCTCGCCGAGATCGTGGCTAACCACGAGTACGAGACGGCTCACATCCCGCAGACCAGCTACGTCGGCTCGTGGCTCGCCTGCTTCAAGGGCAGCATCACCAAGGGCAACTCCAACCTGCGCCGCACGCTCCTGGGCAGCGGAATGCAGATGATGCAGCAGCTGACGGGCATCAACTTCATCTTCTACTTCGGCACGCCCTTCTTCCAGCAGCTCGGCACCATCAAGGAGCCGTTCCTGATGTCGCTCGTCACCACGCTCGTCAACGTCTGCTCCACCCCGATCTCGTTCTGGTCCATCGAGAGGTTCGGCCGCCGCTTCCTGCTCATCTACGGCGCCATCGGCATGATCGTGTCCCAGTACATCGTCGGCATCCTCGGCGTCACCGCCGGCCGCCCCGAGGCCAACAACGACAACGCCGTCAAGACCATGATCGCCTTCATCTGCATCAACATCATGTTCTTCGCCATCACCTGGGGCCCCACCGCCTGGGTCATCGTCGGCGAGTGCTTCCCGCTCACCATCCGCTCGCGCGGCGTCGGCATCTCGACCGCCTCCAACTGGTTCTGGAACTGCATCATCGGCGTTATCACTCCTTACATGGTCGGTAACAGCCAGGGCTCTGCCAACCTGGGCCCCAAGGTCTTCTTCATCTGGGGTTCCCTGTGCTGCATCTCGCTCGCCTTTGCCTACTTCCTCGTCCCCGAGATGAAGGGCCTGTCTCTGGAGCAGGTCGACCGCATGTTGGAGGAGACGACCGCCCGCAAGTCCAAGAGCTGGGTCCCCACCACCACCTTTGCCGCCGAGATGGGCCACGCCAAGGCCGAGAAGTCTGGTATGGAGGCCGGCAAGGTCGAGGAGGTCTAAGCTCGGAGCGTGCTCTTTTATCCGTGGTTCCTTTCTCTGTGTCTCTCTACATTCGATTTGAATAGCCGCCATGACCGCCGGGTCAGCGTGGCTCACGAGGCCGAGGGACCGTACACAATACACTACTTTAAAACATAATGCCATTTAAACCTAGGCGGCGGGTATTTGGATCGGGGCGGAAGCAGTTCGGGGTACTTTGGGCGCTTTCTGATTTTGTTTTGGGAGGGGACCTGGGTTCCCCGTGCCTTGCATGATACCTCTTTCCTTGTCTTCCTCGACCTAGCGTTTCATTTATTTTTTATTTTATTTTTGGTCAAAGCCACAAATGATATCAAATGTTCAGGCCCAATAAGAAGGTCAAAACTCGGAGCCCCCTGCCTTCTACTCGCCATCTATGACTTTTGCCGTCGAAAAATGACCCAATTTGCCGATGTCCCCAACGACGACGTCTATTCAGGGTAGCTCCATGTCCTGACGCTCATGACGGGCCACACCGCACTTGATTGGTTCATTTACCTTGCGCACACATCTCCGGGCCGTTTAAGGTGTCCTGGGTGACATGAGCCGGACTAGCGAAAAAGACAGATTGATGGCTTTACATATCTTCCTAACCTCCCTCCGGCAGATTCGGCGCACCTTTTGTAGACCATTGAAAAAAAGGTCCTTCATTATCCAGCATGCCTGGTCGAAAGAGGCCCGCCCAGACCCGTCTGGCGGAGCGCGATCGGTGAGCTTGGCCTTCCCAAGCTTCTGGAAGACACGCCTTGGCGCCGGGTTGCCATTGCGACTAGGAACACCCTTCGAGGATCATGAACGCTGGATTCCGTCCGAACGCTTCCCATACCGGAACAGGCTTTTTCCTTACGAAATCAGATTGTATGAGTTCGGATGATTCCAACGTTGATGATCCTGGAAGGGTGTAGCAAACGGTGACAAGCGCTGCCTGTTCGATCCACAAGTCACATGATGGAACGATTTCCGGGTGATATGATTGAACAGGAAATGAAGTTGTCGCCATGGATCGTGAATTCTACACCCCACAAACGGACGACAAAAATCTCGACCTTAAACGGTGTAGTCCGGCGGGGTCGACCTGAGGAGCACCTCGTCCATCGACCCTGCAAATGTCTGACGCCTTGCAGCTCCAGTCGCCGCTCGACCACAGGCCCGTTCGCGCTGGTCTGGGTGGTGCAGCAGGTAACCGCGGCTACTTCTTCTGCACGGTGTCCTTGGCCTGCTGCGCCGCCCTCGCCTTGTTCACCTCCTCGCTGGCGTGCCAGGCAAGGTGACGGCCCGGGACGAGTCGCGCCAGAACTCGAGCCACAAGTCCCGCATCTGCCAGACCTCAATGGAACTGCGCGCGATCGCTGAAGATGAAAAGCTCGCGCGTCAGGCGCCCGCGTTGCTTGGTGAGGAGGGATGGCGTCTGCTGCGTCTGCTGGGATGGTAGGAAGATTCCCGGCTAGCCCTTTCTGCCGTCTTGTTCACAGGGGAGGAGCTCGTTGAAGGTATTGGCATGGATCACCAGGGGCCTCCATTCGGGGTCCGTGGCTCGCGATGTCCGGGAACCCGCTGCTTCTTTCGGATTCGTTGCCGCTCATCGGGCCGGAGGAAGTGAACGACAGCAGGAGTGAGATGCCCTTTCAAATTGCTGGGAGAATTTATGCAATAGACCACCCAGCTGTCCGCTTACAGCCTTGGAATGACGATCCGGTGTCGAGAGCTAGCGGCTACAAGACGTGGTCGCAGAGTAGATGAGGATGTTGCGATAATCCTCCATTTCTGTGCCGGGATACAGATCATTCGACGCCCCAGGCTGCTTTCATATCAGCCAACACAGCACGAACCGCTTCCATCAAACTTCGCGCCCAGCGTTGTCTGCCCAATCGGGGTCGGCAGCATCAAAGGATCCTGCTACGCGTAAATCCAACATCGACTTGCAGGCTACCGGCACCTGGGAAATCGATCATGCTGGCACACATGTGCGTCGCGCAACGCTCGGGCTTGGTGGCGAGACCCACCCGATCGTGCGATCCCCACGGCTGTGGCTGCTTGCCGCTCCCGCCCTGCTGCTGAAATTAAACCCTGGCGGAGTCTGTGGCTGGTGCATTCAGTGGAGTTTGTTGCCACGCGACTGGCGCGCGACTGGAGCTTCTCAGCCTCAAAGCCGCGATCACGACCCGAGTTTTCTTGACGGCAGCTCATCCAAAGCCTGCGATTCGCTCAACCGCCCTCCACGCCCTTGTGCTCAACACGGCCTGGACGCGGCTCATTCACTGTGAGAGTAATCGCCGAGTGCTGTTGTTTACCATCATTCAACTAGGTGGCCGGAGCTATTCACTAGTACTTGACTCGGCGGGTTCATTCTCACTACATTCTACAGCCGCCGACTCAGCGGTAGCCGCCACAGTTTGAGTGAGACGAGGCCCCCTTATACTTTTGACATCATCATCCTGGGATTGGCCAGGGCCTGCATCTCATGCACTTGGCGGCGTGAAGCCCCGTGAGAGAAGACAGAACGGGTTCGTCTCTCTTTTGTTGTTTCCATCATACCTACTGGCAGTGTGAAAAGCTGTCGCTCGCTTTTTTCCCCCTCTGTTTTGTTTTGCTTTTCGTGAGCAGCTCACTACGCCCACCACGCACCTTCAGCCTCATATTTTGGTCACCCTCCCAGCCAGCTTCATCATCACCTCACCTTGGCTCGCCGTGTCTGCCGCCTCCCCCCACATTTCATTCTTCCCATCCCATCTGATGTCCTGCTGCAAACATCTTTCATTCCTTGCCGCTCATTTGCCTCCGAGCCAGCCGCCGGATGAAGCCACAAGACAACGTTGCCGCCACTCTGACTTGGATCCATCACCACCTTCCTTGACCTGCTCTTTCGTCCTGCATCTCGACTCGATGATATGATCACGCCCTAGCTAGCGTCAACAGCCAAGCACGTCGTGAAACACGACTAACAAATCCTCAGGTGAAGACGAGATGGCGACAAGTCACCGAACCAACGGTCACGCCGACAAGGGTCATGTCGTCGACCTCGAGTCGCCCGACGCCGGACATGCCGGTGCTTCCGCCGCCGCTCCATACAAGTTCACTTGGCTGTAAGACGCGACCCTTGCCCTACAACGCGTCACCCGCCCACGCTGACGAATGCTCCAGAGACCCTCACCCCATCTTCGTTATCATCTTGGTTGGCCCGGGCGAGCAGCCGTTTGGCATCCAGAAGGACTTCCTCTGCGCCAAGTCGACCTACTTCAGGAACCACTTCGAGCAGAATCAGCAAGAGCAGATCGAGCATGTAGTCCACCTGCCCAAGACGCCAGTCGAGGTCTTTGCCTGCGCGCAGAACTTCATCTACACGGCCAAGGTCTTCCCCACCATCGAGGACCTGCCGTCGTACGACATCCTGATCGGTGCCTGGAAGCTGGGCCACGAGCTGGGCATCGACGGCCTCTGTGACGCTACCCTCAGCGCCATGAACGAGTGCCGCCGCGTCACCCAGCACATTCCCGCCACGCCCCTGCTCGTCCAGGTCTGGAAGGACACGCCCGAGGGCTCCTCCATCCGCAAGCTGCTGCTCGAGTGGGCCGCCGAGTATATGCGCTCCTCGGACTCGCGCGCCGAGTTCGCTCGCTCCCTGCCCCAGGAGGTTCTGAGCGAGCTCGTCGTCGCTATGAGCTCCCTTGAAGCCCCTGCTGCCCCTGCCAACCACCACCATGCCCTCGCGGCCCCGCCCGTCTCGCCCGAGCTGGTCGCGCCGGTCCCCAACAACAGCAACAACAACAACAACAACAACAGCCACCATCACCAGCGCAAGAATGTGCACTACGTTGATGACGCCGGCGAGATCGAGGAGGTAACCTCGCGCCCGGTGAAGCGCCACCGTCACTCGGACGTGCTGCCCAACGGGACCGCCGCCGGATCGTCGCGCCCCGGCCCGCCCGCCAAGAAGCCCCGGGCATCGCTGCCGGCAAACACCCGGGCCACGCCGGGCCCCAAGCGCCGCATCTCGGCGCTGAACGTGAACCAGAACTACTCAACCGAGCAGAAGCTCGAGTTCTGCGCCGATCTATTGACGCGTATGCTGTCCGGTCCAGGTAAGAAAGGACAACACCCCCTATGGCTCCCCTGTTCCGTTTTATGCTGACCTTGCCTTCCTCACTCCTCCCAAGGCTTCTGGACCCGGCTGGTCGGCCCCTTCAAGGAGGCGGTGGACCCGGTCCGGGACGAGGTGCCCGACTACCTGGCGCGCATAAAGCGGCCCATGGACCTGGGCACCATGAAGGCCAAGATGGACGCCCGCGAGTACAAGACCGAGGTCGAATTCCTCGAGGACATGCACCAGATCTTTACAAACTGCTACACGTACTGGACCAAGAAAGATCCCATGTGGGGCGCGTGCGAGAAGCTCGAGAGGACGTTTGAGGAGAAGTATTCGCAGATGAACAAGTGGATCGCCAAGATGGAGGGCGTCGAGGCCTGAGGAGGTGGCATCACCACCATCTTCAGTCCTCCCTTTCGTCTCCATTGTTCAGCCGGGAGAGTCGTGTCCGAGTCGATGCCAACCCTTGGGCATCTGCCATGGAAGAAGTCGAGTACCCGTAAAGCGCCTCGATTCGCGCCGCCCGAGGTTGTTCTTCGATTCGTTGGGAGTTTGTTCCAGCTCCGTGGGCGAGGGAGTGTTTTTTTCTTTCTTGTCCTCTCCGCCCTTGTCTCACCCCTTTCTCCCTATCGTCTTCACTCTGCCTTTCTCTTTGTCATGAACCAGGCCTCCCTTTTCCTTGTCATGGATCAGACTCCCTTTTTCTACTTGTCCTCCTAAATAGTCACAACAAGGTCTGGGAACATTGGTGCGTCCATGGGAAGGATGGCACTAGTCCGAAAGATTGGCAGCATGAACGTCTTTCCCGAGTGTTGTTATACTATACCTGTACTTTTTCCCCTCTTCTCTCTGTCTTTCTTCCTCCCTCCTCCTCCTCCTCTTCTCTTTCCGGTTGGGCATATTGCGGGAATAACTGGGTTTCGGGTCACCGGAGACACTGTCCTTCTTTCCATCTCCCATGGGTTTGTCACATACGCATCTTTTGTTGCGCTCCCTTCCCTTTCGTCACCACCTCTTCTCCGCCCCTCTGCCCTCTGGCTTTCTTTCCATGTATTCGCGTGATACCTGTCTTAAAATGTAATAATAACCGCCCGCCCTCTTTTTGGGTTTTCTGCCTTGGCTTTGTCGGCGTGGAGATATTGTGCGATAGTTAGCGGGGTGTTGTGTTTGTGTATGGGTGTTTACGTTACACAGGCCGTTTCTGGCTTGGAAAAGCCTCGTCCTGAGGCAGAATCTTGGCTGCCTGGTGCCGTAATTCCCCTACATGTGGAACCAACGCCATGAGTGAAAGTACCTAGCACCCTCTGCACGATACACGCTACGGCGTGGTTTGCACAACCTTCAATAGGTACGCATACCAGCCTTCCCATCTACCGAATAATCAGTCCACAACCTCGACGCATGCGCTTCCACCAAGCGTACTTCCCAAGCATAGGAGGCCGGCGGATTCCTTGAGACGCATCTTAGACGGCATTGTGCCGCCTCATCCTGCCTCATGTTTGTGTGTCCAGGCATGATACTGAGCCCACGAGCCTCCTCTCCTTCTCAACTCCAGAAAGGTGCCGGCCGCGAGCGGGCGACGAGCTCTGGTGCTTGCCTCTGTGGTGGTGCCATTCCGCCCCGACATCGACCTATTTATGCTCAGCCCCCGCAGATCCGGGCCCCCACACTCTTTTCTTCTTTCTCCCCCGGCCGCGCGCCCCTCACCCTCCTCCCTCTCGGTCTCGGCAGCATTAGTGTACCCTGCCATCGGTTGCGGAGAAGGGCACCCTACACACTTGCGCCGCCCCCGGGGGGAACTCCCGTGGGGTCGAGCGGGCGGGGCAGGACGGGTTTCGTGGGCGTCGTCGTTGACTATCGGAATAAAACAGGCTGGGCGACTACATACGACGAGCTGGATGCCGTGCTGGGGGCGGGTTACTATACTCCATGCACGCACATGTCTGTACTGGGGTGGCGCCGCCTGTGCCGTCTCTACCTACATACAGCGGGGGCCGGGCTGGTCATGTTTGCCTGCCCCGGCCTTCCTGTAATGGACCCCATGTCTTGCCTGCCAAGGCAGACAGAGTGAGTAGGTAGGGATACAGACAGGCTCTTCATACAGTCCACGCCCCTCCATCGCCTAGGAGCCGAGAATCGATAATACAGGCCGGTGATAGTTTGCCTCCTGTATCCCGAGCATTTCTGGGTCATCATTCGATGTGGCAGCTGTCGGTCGTCGTCTGTCGTTCGTCATACCACTCTAACCACTCTAGCCAATGAATCGCCCTTACATGACACGGACCAGTCTCCGGTAAGGCAGCTTACTCAGGGTCTCGACTGGCAGCTTACTGTGGACATCTCTATGACAATATCATGGCCGTAGTCGGTAGCCCAAAACCTAAGCAATTTTCAGTGGCGGCCTTGATCTACAGCCGACCGAAAAATAAATAATCGTAAATGTGTGACTGGGTTGTATTCACCCCGCCTATGCAGACACGGCGCCTCGAAGCGAGCACCCTCTGCGAAATGAAAGGTGGATAGGGAGCCCTGAGCCGCCCGCCGGAGCACGCCACGCCACGATAATTCCACTCACTGGCGGACCATGGACGGATGCTTCGCCCTCGCGGTTCGCAACACCCCCACGCCCGCCCGCTCTCCACACGCTCCAATGCCATGTCCCCATCGGAGCACGGTTTCTAAAAACGCATCTCCGACGCCTTTCAATCTCTTTTTCGTTGTCTCTCCGTCCCCATACGAAGAGGTGAGATGTGGGGAACCTGCGTGGGATTTTCAGGGGACCCCCATCCGGCGGGCAGGGGGTACGGCTAAATTGCAATGATAAGTAATACCTAGTGTAGGAACAACGTTGCGCCGGCTGAGAGTTGAAAAGATGCACATTTGACCTGGTTCGGGCGTAACCTACCTACCTTTGAGTTGTCTGTGTCCATAGATACCTAGGCAGATATGTCAGTTTGTCACCTGTCAGCAAGTACCGGCAACGTCTAGGTAGGCATGCATGCACACCAAGTTCGTGCACACATGTCTCAGCCGCGCGTGCATTGACTCTTTAATTCTGGTCTCTCTCTATCTCTCCGCCGGGCGGACGATATTCGCTGACGGTGCAGGGCGGTAGGCCGCCACCACCACTACCACCCACCATCTTTATCTTTGGGGGCAGGCTGTCACGGATCACTTTGGGGGCAGACGGACGAACTGCAATCTAGAGGCACATGTGGCAGTTTCTTTTCTCGTCGACGGCACGTGAAACAAGCAGGGCGGCGCTCTGTGTTTACGCTACCTGTGTACGAGCAAGCGACTTTTGGTGATGCAACGCCCGTCTCTTGATTTCCTGGTACTGCCGTCACCCAGTCGAGTGAAAGAAGGAAACTCGACGCGGGAATGAGTATAAATTTACGTACGTACGTACCTACCTAGCTACCTACCTACCTACCTATACAGACAGGCACCTAGGTACCCATGCATTGGATCTGCAAAAAGAAAGAGCTGAGCGGACGCAACATTAGAAAATACTTGTCCTGCTGCGCGGACCAATGTGCCCGACAGGGCCAGCCTTTTCAACCCCCTTGGTCTGCTACTACCGCACATGGCCTGATCCCCAGGGCGTCAGGCCATTGCAGGCGCCCTTCCCCGGTGGAGCAAGGCAAGCCATCTCGATGATTAACTTAAAAAAAAAAGTATGGATGAATGGATGGATGGACTCCTCAACGTCGGCGGCGGCAAAGACAGGCGGCAGCGACCTGAGATGGGAGTTAGCTGCTATGGGCGTTGAAAAAACAACAAACGGACTTGACTGACTTTTACTCGCGGCGCGACTTCTCCACTCCAACGACAAAGGAAGCAGGGAGAAGAAAAAAAAAAGAAAAAAAAAAGTCCCACTAAGAATCCCAGGGGCGTGCCTGTAAGCGAACAAATGCCCGAGAACACGCATCCGAACATTCGCCCATGCAAGGCGAGTCACAGAAGGGGAGGGAAAAAAAAGTCGCCCCGTAAAAATCTCCAACTGTCCCTGACGTGCACAAACACAAGCACAGGCACCGTCCTCTACCGTGCCTGCCAAGTGGCGGTAGCGGTGGCCCGGCCAGGAGAAAGCCCCCGTCGTCCCACAGGGAGTGCATACATACCTTGTGCGGCCCGGGATTGAGGCTGTATGCATCCGTATCTGTACAGTGAGTTACATGGTTGTCTCCGTGGCTCCAGTCCGGATCTCCCAACAAGAAAAACCAAGCTTTTATTTTTTTTTTTATTTGCAGATTTGCCTCTCGTCCCTAGTTCGCGGCCACGGAAATAAAGCAGCAGAGAGAAGGACATCGGGTTCGTCGTCGCCGACCTCGACCGAGGCAAGTGGGCCGTCCAGGCTAGGTAGTCGCTCCGGGGTGTGTCCGACGTGGCACCGAACAAACCGAAAAAATACGCACAGATTCCGGATCCCTTTTGAGTTGAGCGAGAAGATCAAATTCCCAAGCCCGAAATCCCATGTTTCTGGTGTGATTTCGAATCCATCCCGAATACCCACCAGGCAGCGGTGAGAGGGGTTAGAAAAAAAAATCCTCAAGTGGGCCGCCGCCACAGGGACGGGAATAAAAAAAAAAATCGAGGGCCCCGTCGTGCATGAAGCCATCCCGCCCTGAAAATCGTACCGTGTGTGCCGTGTGGCCGTGGATCATGGTAGGCACTACTGCAGCAGCACTGGAGCCCGACCCACGGCGGAGCGGGAAGTGGCATCGAGAAAAACCTCCGCGAGGGGTCGACAGGATAGGGCCGAAAAGAAGGGAAATTTCGGACTGGAGAAGAAAACAAATAAGACCATGTGGGGGCGGCCCACGCACAGTAGGAGAAAGTGGTTGGTGTCTGGGAGTCTGGAACTGCCCATCCATGCGTTTGGCCGCAAGACGTTTCGTCACCGGTGGGTGTGGCTGTCGGCATTGGCCGCGGCTTCCTCCGTCTCGGCCTCCTCGGTCTCCTTGGCCGCCGGCTCGCCTTGCCTGTCGCTGCTGCTGCCGTCTCCTCCCTCCCCCTCCTCCTCCGAATCATCCGAGTCTCTGCCAAGCAGGACGTCCTCGCTCCCCTGCCACTGTGGCGGCATTGGCGGGAGCGCCGTGGCATCCTCGTCCTGCCAGCCGTAGTCTTCATCGTCATCGCTGTCTGGAACCTCAAGGTCCCCGTCTCCACGTCTGCGCTTCGGCCGTGAGGCAAACGTCAAGGACGCCATGTTGGGCACGCAGCCGCGGTCGAGTGACACAGGTATCAACCCGGCCTGTACACACCGTTCCAGCAATGCAAGTCCTTCTGGTCAGCATAATGGAGATAAAAAAAAAAAAAAAAAAAATTAAAAAAAAAAATAAAGCGGGCCACTAATATAAAGAATGGCGCCAAAATGCGGACACGATCGGATTGGCAACATACGGTTCCAATATCAAAGGCGGCCAGCCGGACGGCCTCGTCCTCCACTCTTTTGCCGTTGATTTTCAGGGCGGCGGCGAAGCGGGCGGCAGTTGCGGTGCCGTCCTGCATGGACCAGTCCCTGAAGAGGACCACTCGTGTGGAGACGCCCTCCTCCCACGCGCTGGCATTAACGGCGGGGATGAGGGAGGCAGCGGCTCCTCGCTCGCTGTTGCTGGCTTGCATCCTGGTGGCACATTGGCTCAGGACGACAACAGCAAGGTTGCGGGTTGCCGCAAGCTTCTGCAGCGCCCCGGCCACGTACTGTAGAGTCTGCTGTCTCTTGGCGACCTGTGACGGAACTGGTAGGCAAATATTCGAATACGAAGATCAGTCTTGGCTCTGTCTCTGGCCGCGTTGCTGCAGGAGAACCCGCCCGGTGCCGGTTGGGGCAAAATCCAGAGCGGACGGCCTGGCGCCGGGGGACAGCGGGTAATCACCTTTTGTGCCATTCTTGAGCGTGATAGGCTTCGAGTCTGCGATCCTCGGGAATGCATGGTTGACCAGCGTCGATAGAGAATCGACCACAACGAGCGACGTGTTCTGCGGTATGCAGCCTACGCTCGGCCTGCAGAGCAGAGCGATGAGATGGGGGAGAGTTGGACACGTGTAGTGGACAAAATCTTCGTCCAGCCTCGTCCCGCCGTCGTCCGCCTCGTCTGTGCCGGCAGCCACATACAATCTTGGGGGACAAACTCTACTGAAGGCATCTATTTCGGTGCGTAGCCCCTTGTCATCAGCACCCGAAGCGAATAGGCTCTCTCCGTTTCCGTCCAGGGTAGGGAGGGTGAGATGAACAAACCGACCTACCCACACCACTGCCCGTCCTTCACGGAGGACGTTTGAAGCGAGGTGCAGCCTTGAGAAAAGAAACAAGGTCAAAATAGTAGCCACGGTCTTAGCAAGCTAGCACATCCTCGTTCTTTCGAGTGCGGGGATAACATAGAAAAAATAGGGGGACGAGAACGCAATGTCCATTCATTCCCGAGCCTCCACACCACCGCAATCACCGCCGCCACCCAACGCCCGGGACGATTGTATGTATGGAGAAGGAGGAAGCAATGGCAAAAAAGGTGGACGGCTGGACTTACCCAAGTGATGTTTTGCCGACCCCAGGCGGACCCCATATCTCGGTCACGATACCCCTCTGCACGCCACCCCCAACCGGCCCCGCGGCGGCGGTGGCGGCGGATGCGTGATCATCGTCGCCGTTGTCGTCGTTGTCGTTGCCAGGGGTCGCGGACAGCTGCACGTCCAAGGCGTCGAGACCCGTGGATACGAACCGCGAGGGGTCACAACTTAGATCTGCATGCGCCTGTGCGGCTGAGACTGTAGGTAGCCGATCTGGCCGTGTGGAATCCGACTTTAGCGTTTGGGCACGCGAGAAAGGAGGTCTTGGATGGCGGCTGCTGATGCTGCCAGACCAAGCCATTAAAAAAACAATCAAACTCACGCGTTGACGGCAGGTCGAAACTAGACACATCACGTCCGTGGACCGAATAGTAGAGGTCCATTCTCGCTTTCGGCTGTTGCGACGCCAAGTTACGACTGCGTCGTGGGCCTTTTTTCCTTCGCAGCGTATTTGGGTGGGTGGCATTGAGGGCCAGATGGCCTGTTCTTTTCTTCGCTTCAGTTGCGGCTGTTCCTGCCCGTCTCGATCTTTGAGTTTTGCAAATAGGTGGAAAATGGAAGGGAAGGCTAGCATCACGTGACAATGTCTCCCCAACACCTTGGGTTGTGTCTGCCCCTCCATCAGACGAACCCTCCAATTTCGCAAGTCGGCAGGCAGGAAAAAAAAAAAGAAAAAAAAAGGCGGTTGGGATACGAATGACATGGCATCAATTTAATTTGCTCTTGTCAGAAACGTCCGACGCCAAAGGCAAATTATTTGGCGTCCCGGGCCAGCAGCCAAACTCAGGATACTCTATCGAGCCCGGAAAGAGTGCATTCATGCAACGTCCATCTGACAAAGCCGGACACCACCGATCGTCTCAGTTATCCCTTGGCCCCCAGCACACCTCTCCACACTTCCAGGGTCTTTGACGTGGCAGGCAGGCCGGCAGGCAGACAGGCAACTCGAACCGCAGGTCCGTCTCCAAACACCTTCGTGAGCAAGCAAATCGCAGAACGCATCCCCCGTGGCACGGGCCTGATCGCCAGTCGGATAAGCAGCATGCAAGCAAAGATCCGGGACTCAAACTTGGCGGTTTGAAGGGACGCGATTTTTACCCCAAGAATCACATCAGACCAGGACATCCATGTTACCGCGGAGGGGCAGGGAAATCCCTGCACAGCTAAACCAGGTAACAGTCCCTCGGAGCCGGCAGTTTTTGCTTGCTTTCTCTCTTTTCGCTCTTCTTCTTTTGGTTTCATCCCGTCAAACGTTTCGACCCCAACCCGGATCCTGGTCTGTCTGATTAATGGAGGAGTGGGGGTTTTCCTGGACTGCTGCGGTTACAATACCGCGGGAACCAAAAAAAACATACGATGCCACGTTCCGCTATCGTTCTCCCTTCCATTCTGTGACGACGCGCATGCAGGGAGAATGCCGGCCCGGCACTGCGTTTTGGGTAACAGCACAAGGCTGGGTAGGTAGCAGCAGAGAGGCGGTCAAGACAAAGAAAGCAGATGATTCACCACCTTCTTTTTCTTACCAAGACTTGGACGATCGCCATCAAACGGATGCGTCACAAAGTCCCAGGCAGGAGATTGGCTGGCGCCCTGAGGGAGACATACGTGGCGACACAGCACACACACCAGAACGAGGCTTGCGGCCGGGGGGCGGGCTGTTCTGCCGCTGAGCCGGCAAGCGGCAGCAGGAACCTGCACGACGCGACGAAAAGGGAAATGGCAAGAACAAAAGAAGCAAGGGGCAAGCAGCGGTAGCGGAATTTGGAGGCGTGCGCGAGGGCGCTTCGAAACGCAGACGTCGGACGAAATGCCGGTCACAAAAAAGGGATACTTGAGCACGCACAAACTTGGGGCGGGTAAAAAAAAAAAAGAGGCAAAACAAGGGGAAACAAACCGCATGGTTTGTCCTTTCCGCATTCCCCGCGCTTGGCGTCCTCGACTATTTTTTTTTATTCTTTGATTTGGCCTAGTCCCTGTATTCAGTCCTCGGGAGACCTCAGATTTGCTTGCCTGTAGAAAAGCGAGAGACAGCGCCGGAGAGCGCGCGGTGAGGCACATGCAGTTGGCCACCACAAGTGGAAAGAAAAGAAAAAAAATGCATCCAAGAAAATGATGGAAGAAAAGAAAAGAAAGAAAAAAAAAAAGTACACGCCCTCGGGCCCGCCGGGGAAGGATACGAGCCTTGTGTATCCCGTCCCCTAGCTGCGGTGCCCGGAAGCGAGGGCGCTCGAGCCGATTTGCTGGGCAATCAATTTGCTCAGCCAGGGGCAAACAGGAGCAGCCGCCCACCGAGAGAACGCTTTCGGTTACGCAAACGCCATCATTTGCAGGGGATGTTTGCAGCTCGCCCGTGGTTTTTTCCTTTTTTTCTTTTTTTTTCTTTTTTCCTTTTTCCTTTTTCCTTTTTTTTTCTCTCTTTTTTTCTTTTCTTTCTTATTTCTTCCAATCCTATGTGGCCTTTCCGGGGAGCTCCTAACGGACCGAGAACGGACTGGCTGCAAAATGCGAAATTGATATGCTCGGCTCCATGTGGGCGCAGAGTCGGGCAACCCTGAAAGAGGGACTATGGACTTTCCAGCGGGAGAGCCAGCCGAAACCCGACCCCATTCCACCCCTGTTTCCGCTCCCCCGCCCCAGCTTTTCCCCACCAACTTTCAATCTCAGTGCTCCAGCTATCTCTTTGCTGTCCTCGTCTCGCCCTCGCCCTTCGGGGTCCAGCAGGGGAGGTCCCCGGCCGGGCGTCCGTCCACGCCCCCGGGCGAAAGGCGCCCGCGATCCTATCCGGATCTGGAAATTCTATCCCCTCCGAGAGTCTGGGGGTAGGGTTTTTTTCTTTTTAATGTTGCACTGTCGCTGTCCATAAGGGTCGCTGGCCTGGGGGATCCGTCGGGTATGAAGCCAGAAAGAAAAAGAAAGAAAAAAAAAAGCCACCGCTGGAACAACCTAAAAGCCGGGGTGGCGCGGAGGCGAAGACGTGGGAAAAGGGCAATGAACAACGGCAACCGCCGCGGCGGCGGGCCCCTTTTTCCCGGGCCGAAGTGGCCTGAAGGTTTTTGGCAAAACTCACGGTCGGGCGGCCTTCCATACGTGGTATTCCATTCCAAGGCTTCATTTTGACGTGGCTAGAACATGTGCGAAAGTGCTCCCATGGCTGGGTTTTTCATCGCCAATGGTTCCTGCAGGCGCCGCGCCGAGTTTCCACTGCGATTCAACCCCAGCGACGCTAACTGAGGTATGGATATGGATGCGATACCTGTGCCTATTCGCCCAGCCCAAATCTCAAAGTCTGGTCGTGGCTCCACCGAATTCCGGGTTCCCGTAACGTCAGGGTGCTCTTACCAAGTGCCGCCCAGAAGCCGCCCAGAAACATCTCAGACGATGACTCCGCGGCCTCAGATCTAAAACAACCGTTGGGGCTTGCACCAAATCCTCCATAATTCTCGGAACTCACAACCGCATTTGTACTGGACATGTATGCCTGATCCTGTTTGTTCCGCTTGGGGTTACGTAGGAATGTCACAAAACAAGTAGCGAAATAACGCCAAACCGTAATTCCTTCTTCTGTTTCTTCATTGCGTTGCGCAAAGCCAAAGCATGTGTCAACTATGTACCTGGGGTAATGGCGAAATCATAGGTTCCGTAATGATGCAGTAGCCCACATAAATGGCAACCTCCCTTCCCCATACCAATGCCACCAAGGGACTTTCCCGCGACTAAGGGACCGACCCCACTATCCTCCCAGTTGAGTCAACAAAAGACCAAGGGGCTTGGAAGAGTAAATAGCCGGACCAATCAGGCCCCGGAGCGTCGGGGAAAATCGGCATTAAGGGGATAATGGGCTCGAGGCGTTGAAACCCGGGGTGAAATCGATGCACACCTCCAGTCCCCATTCCACGTACGCGTCTCCCTACACAAGAGGCCCCTCACTTGTGGTACTCAAGCTCCAAGGATGGAAGGGGCGGAGGCTATAGAGAGAGAGAGAGAGAGAGAGAGAGAGAGAGGCGTGTGTGTGTATGTGTGTGTGTATGTGTGTGTGTATGTGGTGTGTGTATGTGTGCGTGTGCGTGTGTCTATTTCTAGAGGAACGCGCTCAGCGATAAGAGAAACCCCGCCTGGACCCGTTTCCGATTGAGCTGCCCGTTAACCCAAGATAAACGCCCTGAGCGGGCGACAGCTCGGTGAGGGTTGGACCCTCCTCCAGCCTTGGCGTAGGGTTTGTTTATCTGACCTTTTTTTTGTTCTGGGTTTCCGTTACTGCTCTTTCGATCTTTTCACATGCATAACAATCGTCGCATGAATGCACAGAATGCTGCCTGGTGATTTAGATTCCCTCCGCTGCCCGGCGTGCCGATGTCCGTACAGTACGACTGTATGTAGGGGCTAGGACAGCGGGCTGGGTAAGGTCTATGTCTCTCTCTCCGCTCTCTGCCCCTGAGGTTTCTGCCAATGCCGGGGCGGGCTGTCCGGTTACCCGTATCTGGTGGGCGCATGAGTCGGCCGGCCGGCATCGATAACAGGCGAGCGCAATGACGACCACAGGGTTCCCGAAGATCATGGGAATGCAAGGGCAATCGCATGTCATTGCCTTGCTGCTCCAGCCATTGGTCCGTGGCAAAGGCCCGACGCTAGAGCCGACGGGTGGACCGCTAAAATCTCGGCTGAAAAGGGGGAAGAGGTCTGGACGTGAAGGACCTATCTGGACATTAGGTACACTGCAGCGGCCTCAGATCGTGATGACAAGAGATAACGACATCGGCCGATTGACTGGGCTGTCGCATTCTCTCCGCCCAGCCAAAGAACCTCTCTGGGCCAGTCATGGCAACGACAGCCAGAGCCAGCCTGAGATTCTACACTTACCATCCGGAAACCTGCTGCTGCCATGCCTTGGTCCCCCACCCGCATACCCCAGACTGACTCGTCCAACCTGGACTGAGGCTCGGTGATGTCGCGCACGGCGTGCTTTGCGTAAGATGTGCTACTTACCGTGCGAGCTCCGGCGGGGAGGAGGCCTGCCCGGCGAAGGCGATTTTTTTTTCCTTCTTTTTCTTTTTCTTTTTCTTTTTCTCTTTCTCTTTCTCTTCACTGACTCTTAACATCAAATCCTGCCTCCTCGTCGGGCATCCCATGGGCAGCCTCGGCCAATTCCATGCTTCATCTCCAGACGGAGGAGCCGTGAGGCAGCAGCGGCATGCACTTGCTCCGACGTAATGGAAAGCCCGGATCAATACCGAGATAGGTAAGAGGCAGCGGGCTGTGGGTCGGCCTCCAAGTGTCAAGAGGACAAAAGGCCAAAATAAGGATAAGGCTCGTTGCAACAACACGAGGCTCAAGCTGCACACGGATCACGCTTTCGGCGTGAACAACCCCTCATTCATTTCATTTTGCAAGACCCCGGCAGCTCCCGGCCCATCAAAGTGAGATGAGAGTTAAAAGAAATCGGCTGGCGGGGTAATATCAGAATGAGAAAACCAAGGGGCTACGTCGGTAGGGTTCGTGCTTGCATGGAAAGAGGAGTTGACTCCATCGATTGATTGTGCTCCTCAGTCCCCTCCTCCCCTCACGGAGGCGAGAAAACCGGCTCGTGGTCCCCTCGCCGCGCGGAGCAAGCTATCGTGATGTAACATCGCATTGAGGATACACAGTCAAACACACAATAGGCGACACTTTACGTACGGAGCAGCCCTGAGGCCTCGGCGGTCGCTTCGAAAATATCAAATGTCTGAACCACCCCGAGTACTCCTCCCGGCGTACCTAACCCCACACCCGCTCAAAGGAAGAGGAGGCTTCGGCCGGGGTCGCGATAAGCAGACAAGGGTGTCACCAAATTTCCCGCCTGGGGCAGTCTGGCCACGCCATTCAGGAAGGGAATCAGGAGTCGAGCGGGGAGATATCAAGGAAGACAGGTGGGAGAACAAAAAAGTCTTACTGGTATGGTGCGGGTAAAGGTGTAACCGGCATAGGTGAGTCTGATATCATCATCATGGGAGCTGTGGATCAACCACCAAGTTCCGCGGCAACTTACTAACATGACCCTCGGCCCTGCGGAGCACCGGCTCTCCGTCAGCAACACAGCCTGGCTTGAAGCCACCTTTGGAGCGTACCTATACAGTAAGTGGGCGGGGCATTGGTGACAGGTGTCTCGGTAGCAATTGTTATTGCATGGTCGCAAAGCCAGGTCTGGGAGGTTGTGCTGTTGCGAGAGTGGCACAGAAAGGGAAAAGACCAAGGGGAAAAGAACCTGCCGGCATTTGCAAGCTTTACCCCAGATTCCGTTGCTGGTGGTGTTGGATTTTGCATCTTGGGCGGGCTGTTGCAGCCCCGTGTCGCGTCCCCAAACCTCCTAATCCCCAAAGCAGGCATTAAGGTCGGCAAGGTCGCAAGCCTTTACGCAATGGGTGGGACCCATCCTCCATCCATCCATCATCTCCCCAAGGTGCCTTAATGAATACATTTTTACGAAGATCTGCTGCGACTACCCGCCCGGCGGGAGCTAGCAGCTGGACATGGGCGATCATGCAGCGCCACAAAAGTCAGCCAGGGTCGGACGAGAGCCGCCTTGCCAATTACGTAAAAAGATGCTCAGGGTGCACAACCTCTTTGTCGAAATCTCCCACGCACTCCCACACTTGTTTTGCTTTTGTGAACCTTGAATGGAGAGATTTAAGGACACGATTGCTGCCGGGGACGAACGTCACGTCACGTCACGCAGAAAGAAAAATGGACTGTGGGGATAAACTCAAAGGGACGGGAGACTGTCCATTTGGCAAAAACACCACATATCAGACCTCGCCCGCTGACAAGGGGCTGTGGGTCACGAAAAAAAAAAAAAAAAAAAAAAAAGAGGAAAGGCTCCGAGGAAGGGCCTTTCACACACCCCACTCTAGCGGTTTTCACCAGACGAGCCCTTGGCTGCCCTTTTCCCTTATCTTGACTAGATCCACCCCTTCATGACTTGGGGGTTTTTTTTTTTCCCCTTTGTCTTCTCCGCATGACATAACCAGAATGTAGCAGAGGTGATACCCTCCCCGCGATACGCCGGGTCAGGTGCGGTGATTATCCAGGGTAGGGTAGCTGCCTGGGGAGCTGAGGGCTGAGGGCGCTTGGCGGCAATGATTGGGATTGGCCCCACGGGGGTTGTGATGGGACGGGCCAAACAAAAAAAAGCCATGGTACCAAAGCCACGGGTGGTGGAAATTAGATATAAGAAGGTGGCGTCCACAGCAAGAAGAGTTAAGAAAAGAAGAGAAAAAAAATAAAATAAGATTGCGCGTGCTCTGTGCTGACGAGTTCGTTCTCAAAGATTCACTCATCACTCAACTCGTTGAAATAACTCGAATTCAGATGGTGTGCCCCCACCCCCACTTCCCGTAAACCCCAGTCGAACTCGAACTGTTTGATGTGTGCTTAAAAAAAGTCCAACCAGGGACAAGGAGCAGTACACAGAGGAAAGATGTCCAACCCCGATTCATACCCGGGCTGAAAGATGACCCTGGCGGCATTTGGCCTCTGCGATCGGGCGGCTGTTCAAGCAGCCATAGGTGCATACAGCTTTTTTTACCCTTGCTTTCACTCGCCGATCCGCCCTTATGCACATATCTCTCCCTCTCCTTTGCCAGCATGGCCAAGGCCAGCTCATCGGTGGGCGGCCAGGGCAGGGCGACACATTGGTGCACACCTGGGGGGATGCAAAGAGTCAGGGAGCAAAAAAGCTGCGAGATCCAATGGTTCGTGCATGCAGCACCGATGGGGTTGATGCCAGCCGCCATTGCTGCGATGGTATTGGGCCTCCCTATTTGCTGCGCTGCTGGCTTCGGTCACATCAGCCACCTCAAACCCAACTACGTGCACTTCACACCGCCCGGCTAGGCAGGGCAATGTCATTCGACGATCCAGACGGACAGTCAGATTTGGGCGGGAAAGAACAACAACAGCCCACATTGGGCGGGGATATCTGTCGAGGCTTTCCGGCGGAGCCATACGATATCCATATCCGTTTCGTGGTGACAACCTTGCCGTCGGTGCAGCAGCAGGAAAATGCCTAATTTAACAAGTTGGAAAGCGGCGAGCTGTTCCACACGGCCGAGGATGAGTCTACTAAAAAAGAATTAAGAATAAAAAATAAAAAATCGCCTTTTGGGGAAGCGGGGGGCGGGAACGAAAGAAAGACCTTTGACTCTGCTGGCATATTCAAACCCACCTGGCTGATGTGTCCCGTATTTATCTGCACCCTTGGGTGTGAACGATACCCGTTTTCACCCGCCTGGGCGTGAGAAACATGTTTTCTTTTTTTTCTTGGATATGTCTAAATTGGCAGGCCGGTACACCAGCGTGGAACGGAGCACGTAGACTTCGTGCGAAGCGCCTAGGCTGGAAAGAGGCGGGGAGACGGACTGGGGAGAACCAGGGGAAGCGAACGGCCAGACCAGTCCAGGCACAACAACAAGGCAAGATTGAAGGGAGTGGACATCACTGGCTCGGCCGAACTTTTTTTTCTCCCCGTCTTTTCGGGCTTCGTCACCATTGATGGGAACAAAACGGGGAGGGGCAAATGCATTCAAGCGGCTACTCGCGTACCTTACCGAGCAATATCGAGGCATATCAACTACACACCATCACGTTTATCCCCTTCAAATTTATCGGGGCGCACGATTTTTGTCCGTGAACGAAGATAGAAGAAAAAGATAAAAGAGGGAAAAAAAAAAAAAAAAAAANAAAAAAAAAAAAAAAAAAAAAAAAAAGAAAAAAAAAAAAAAAAAAAAAAAAAGAAGTAGGCACCCACACCCCTGCCAGGTCAATGACACAAGCCAAAATCGCAGAAGAAAAAGTGCCCAGCCGCCCAGTATCTCCAAGAAGCGACACCGTGGTATACATGACATAACATTGATGATAACATTTGTACACCCCTGGTCGCCGTCAACAGGAAACGAGGTCGGCCCCAAGGTAGCAGTTGTTTCGACTCCGGCTCGGTCGCGAACGCAGACAGACACGACACAGCAACGTCGGCGTGACTGGCTAATATGCCAGAAAGATGGGGGCCTACGAAAGCCAGAACGTTGACTGGACGCAAGGAGGAGGAGCAACGGCGTTGAGACGTGGCGCGTATGTCAATTCCTAAGTATGCATTTGTCCCTTTTCGGTTTTCTGTCTGCTTGGGATTCCTGCAAGGGCGCCGGGGCCACGCTCGGCTTCTTCCCCTTTTTTCCCCGGCTTTTTGCTCGGTTAGACGACACGGGGGTGACGACTCACATCTCCATGTCCCCAGATCAGTCCAGCCAGGCGCCGGTGTCAGATCAGGGGCTGGCTGAGAAACCTGGGGGCCTGATAGCCAGATGTGACATTGCTCAGCTCGAATTTGCTGGTACCTCTGTCCATGGCGTGCGGCGCTGGCCGCGGGCTTTCCCAATAGCCTTTTGGGCCTGGCGCTCCACCGCCCATCCATCCGAAGGGCCAACAGCCACCCTACCCCACGCCCTAAGCACACCCCCTGTTGCCTCCACGCCCTCCATATCTTGGCCGCCCCCTTCTCAGATCCCAGTCTCCCCCCCTTCTCCACATCTTGTCCTCCACCCCACCCACATTGCTCCCTAGCTGCCGACCCGCCCGACACCAGACAGCCTAAGCCCAGCCAGCCAGCCCACGCCGCCCGCAGCACAAGAGCCACGCCCCCCCAGGCGAGCGCCGGCAGGGCCAGCGGCAGCGAGCACCAGCAGCCAGGCCGCCTGAGCAACTTTAAAAGGGAAACTGGCCCCTCCAACCCGTCTTGTGAAAAATTTGTGGCGACCTGCTCCAACCGCGCTCTTGCATTTTTGACTCAAAAACCCACCCCAATCCCCCACGTTCCAGTGGACAGGCAGCTGCAACCCGTGCAAACCTTCAGCTATATATCCGCCATCGCGCCTGCCCGCCCAGCCGTAATTCCAGCCGCATCCCAAAATTCCCAGCACAGTTGCCGCTGCAACAAGCCAACGACGCCTTCCCCGCACAGCTACCCAGCCTACACTTGACGCAAGTGTAATTTTTTTTTTTTTTTTAGCAGCCGTTTTTCCTCTCCGCCGTCTTCCACCCAACCCTCCACTTCGCAACTGGAGGACAACCGAACAACAGCATTCTAAGAATCATAAGCCAAAATATCGAAACCCTGAACGCCAGTGCTGCTCTAGTCTGCAGCTGGCTGGAATCGACTTCTTCCTGACAAGGACAAGGACAAGAGTTGTGGGCGTCCGTCGAGCGGTGAACTCGGAACCAGTCATCACATGCAACGCGGACCGTCTTCAGTGGGTTTTGCCAATCTACTGAATCCCGAATCTACCTGTCCCCCGGAGTCTGCTCAGCAGCAGCAGCAACAGCCCGTGACCCCAGAGACCGCCCCGGCCGCAACATCAGCAGAGGCAAGAGACATGGCAGCCGTCACCGTCATCCGCCCCAACGGGCCTTTGCCAAACGGTCAGTCCGCCTCGGAGCCGGCCAACATGGAGATGCCTCGCCCCTACAAGTGCCCGCTCTGCGACAAGGCCTTCCACCGCCTTGAGCACCAGACCAGGCACATCCGCACCCACACGGGCGAGAAGCCCCATGCCTGCCAGTTCCCCGGCTGCAGCAAAAAGTTCTCGCGCTCCGACGAGCTCACGCGCCACTCGAGGATACACAACAACCCCAACTCGCGGAGAGGCGCCAAGGCTCAGGGCCACCACCCCATGATCCCAGGCGGCCACGACAGCATGATGCCGCCGCCTCCCCAGGGTCCCAAGGCCATCCGCTCGGCACCTCCCTCGATCCTGGGATCGCCCAACGTGTCGCCTCCCCATTCCTACTCGGCATACGCCACGCCGACCTCGGGCTTGAATCCGCACACGAGCCCCTACGCTTACCACCGCTCTCCGATTCCGCCTCCGCACCACCACCACCACCCCGGCGTGGATATCGCCATGCTGGCCAAGGCCGCCCACCAGGTCGAAAGGGAAAGCCTGGTGGCGCCGCCGCCGCCGCACCACCACCAGCACCCCGGAGCCGCCCGCCACCACCCTTACTACATGCACACCTCGAACCCGTCTCGCGGCCACCTACCGTCCTTGTCGGGCTACCACATGTCTAGGTCGCACTCGCACGACGACCACGACGACCACTACGCCGCCTCGTACAGGCAACCGAAGCGGTCGCGGCCCAACTCACCAAACTCGACGGCGCCCTCGTCTCCCACCTTCTCGCACGACTCGCTCTCTCCGACGCCCGACCACACGCCGCTCGCGACCCCGGCCCACTCGCCCCGCCTGCGTCCGTCGTACCCCGGCACCACGTCCTACGAGCTCCCGCCGTTCCGCTCGCTCAGCCTGCAGCAGCACCACACGACGCCCGCCCTGGCCCCGATGGAGCCCCAGGCCGACGCTCAGTACGCCTCGGGCCCGCCGCCTCCTCCCCAGGCTCCCTCGAGGTCCGGCGGCATCTCGCTCGCCGACATCATGAGCAGACCCGACGGCTCGCAGCGCAAGCTGCCCGTGCCCCAGGTCGTGCCCAAGGTTGCGGTCCACGACCTGCTCGCGCCTGCCGACGGCTTCCACCACCACAACATGAGCGGTCGCACTTCGTCCGCCAACAGTATTTCTGGCGGGGACCTCATGGACCGCATGTGAGCAAGTTTTGGCGGAGGAGTAAGACACGAGAATAATTTGTGGTCACGATATGATTCGGACTGCTTTTTTTGTTTTGTTTTCTCCGTGTCTTCTGCCTTCTTGTCCATGACGCCCTTGGTATGGCATGATGACGAAATAAACTGTCTTCTTTGCGTGTTTGGGATAGAAATGGGGATTAGACTGGATAACCGGCGTCTCTTGCGATTTCTTTTTCTCTCTTTTTTTTTTTTTTTTCCTTTGTAGCCCTTACTTGCCAGTTCGGGATCGATACATGTTGAGGAATTTCTCCTAATTTTGCCGGTCCTGGTCTCTTTGTTTCTAGGACAGGTGATTTATTATTTCATCTTGTGGGATTTTCTCCATCACGACAGCGATTTTGTGACCTGACACATCGCTGGGCCGTCGGGATTCACTTTTTTGTTTTGTTAGATTTATACCTCTGGGGTTGGGCCAACTTGGGGTTCCCAGAACCACGACATCTGCGAAGCCTTTTTTTTGTTTCTTGTTTCTATTTTTCATATCCCTATCTCTCCACTACCAAATGTGTCTTTTTATTCTGTCTTGACTCCCTCAAACTCTTCTCACAAAAAAATTTGGTGTAATTTCCTCGGGGAGCAGGCCTGCCTAGGCTGGGGCTGGCTTTCGAACCTTTAGGGGTTCGTTTTGCCTCTGCCTTTTTGTGAATGTATGGGGCCTCTCCCGAGGAGCACGAGAATCTGAGTAAAACTTTTACTCTATCTTTGGCGATCGTCTCCGTGACCGTGCACATCCTGGTTCTAGTTATGACTGATACGTATTGCTGGTCCTGTAATTCTCTCATTCCCCCCAGATTTCGTCCCTTGTGAAAACGACAAGGGCAAGAAAAAAAAAAGGGGGGCGGCTCTTTTCCCCCGCGCGCCAAAGGCGGACGGTTTTGCGCGGCTACCTTGGGGGGTCGCATTCGCTAGGTTGCCTTTTTACTTTACCAGATTTCACATGGGTTTCTTTTATCCCGGGCCGGAATGGGGTATCGTTCTTCGCCGTTTGCCCGCAGCCAAACGAAACCAAAATAAAGACAACGAGGCTTTCCCCGGGGTGGCGAGCCCTACCGGTACGGTTGCTGCTGGGAGCGGGCCAAGGGAAAAGAAAGGCAACGGAAAATGTACCATACATTTTGAGCAACCGGATGTCCGGGATCGATTTTCATTTTTTTTCTCTGGTTTTTTTTTTTTTTTCCCCAGGACGTGTGCCACGAACACCCCTTCGGCTCAGCCTCCCTTCATCCCTTGCTTGCTCGCTTTTCCCCTCCAATGTCGTTGCTTCCCCGGAATCGCCGCGGCACGGTAGCGGCGGGCGATGATGATGACGAGACGTCGAGTTTTTTTTTTCTTCTGGGGGGTGAGAGGAAGTAAAAGGTGGGGTGGCGGTAACAGTAGCGGTATGTAGGTCGTGGCCAACAAACACTGCCACAGCTGCCGCGGCGGTCAGGCCAAAGCAAGCACAGCACATCACAGCACAGCGCAGCGCAGGACCAACGGCGACAGCGCGCGCAAACCCGCAATTTCTCTTGGGGCGGCGCAGGCGGCGGAATCACTGCCTCAAACTCGGGATTTGCGCCCACACCTACCGTGCCTCCCTAATCTTTGTTATGCGAACACGCAATTTTTTCCTTTTCTTTTCCTTTTTCTTTGCTTACCTCAGGTACTTTCTGGTCTAGTCTAGGTACGTTGATGGGCTGGCTGTCATGGCGCCTCCTTCCACACCCTCCATCATGTCATCCATTGGCCCTTGTCCGTTCCCAACAGGATCGGAGCGGCGTAGCTTTTTTTTTTTTTTTTTTTTTTCTGTAGTGGTTGTGCGGGGCCCCATCCTTTCTTTCCCCGGGTGAAAGCGCACAGTAACAGTAACGAGGATTTTCGTCCAATCTCAAACACGATCCCCACCATCCGCCTGGGTTCTAGGTTCTTGCTTGTATGACATGGAAGGTGGGCGTGGCAAGGGAAGAAAGAACAACTTTCTCTCTCCAAGTCGGCCCGCTTACCGGCAGTTCGCCATTCGGCAAAGAAACGAAACATGCATGAATACGCCCAAACTTGTCGAGTTGGCAGCTGAAACCGACGAGAAGATAAATAAATAAATCGTAACGAAAAAGGTCTATTGCTCCAATGTCCCACACCTTTTGACCGCGTTTTCCCAGCTCGTAATCGTCCCGGCGCGCTGTGCCTATCTTACGAGCCCCCACCACGCGGGGTGGATGGTATGTAAGAAAAACTATTGTTGTCCCTTTGTCATGGCGTCTTTTCACGGCAGAATGAGTCTCGACATGGATGCCTCCCTTGCTGAGAAAAAAAAGCAATTCGCGTGATCAGTTCTCTTGACACTCATCACCGAAGGGAGAACTCGAGCCTATCAGAACCTGCCGTCTGCCGGATATGGTGGTGGCTTTGTCAGGTCGTGTTAGGCAGATGAAGGGAGATGGGTTTTGTCGATGGTGAATGGCTGGCTGGCTTGCAGGCTGGGCACCCCCTACAGTCGTGGCCTTTCGCCGCCCTGCATGTATGTATGTCTGTGCCTTCACCGCAACTCTGGGAAAAGGGCACAAATGCAGGCTCATGTTGTCTTCTCTCCCTATCACCCTATCATATCGCCCGCAGCATCCATGGCGCGACACACTTGGATGCAAGGCAAGGCGGAACATAGGAAGATCGCTCCGCCTCGGAGAAGCCCGCGTTGGGTTGGGTTCCCAGCAAGACAACAAAAAAGTGGCTCGAGCCAGGCTGGCAGTCGTGGTTACAATGCGGTATGCACAAGTAGATCAAATCGGATATTTGGCAGGGAATGACAAACTAGAGGACGACGAAACTTGGCGTGAGACGCGACTGGAGAGTGAGGTGACCTTGGTGGTGGACAAGCCAAACGGGGTTTCCGGGCGATGGTGTGTCATGTAACTTTTCCGTTCTCGACTCTGCTTCCTGTTATTGTCGCCGAAGAAATGGAGGTTCTATCCAGGCCCGCTTTTTTTCCCCGAGGCGTGGGGTCCTGGACAAGCTGGGGAAGAAGCAGCAACCAGTCGATAGGAGCACGGGGCATCCCTTGTCGCCTTTGGTTTGGTGACATGTCTCCCCACGAGAAAAAAAAAAATCGACTAGGCTATCGGGCCACGAGGGAACGGCCACGGGGTTGAGCCGGATCAGCGTCCTGACCAGGAATCGTGGGGAATGTCTCTGATAACGGGCAAAGAAAATGGAGCCAAAGACTAGCAGTCGTGGCGTGGCGTGGCGTGGCGTGGCATCTCTTAGGTCGCCTCTAGGAATCTGCCATTTTGAGGAGTCCGGAAGGGATGCGTCATCCGCCACAGATGACGAGCCAACCGCATCGTCAATAGAAAACGTGCTCCGAGTCATTGAGGCCTCTCTTTCTCTTGCAAGGCCCGAGGACCTCGAGATAGGGCCATCCATGTCCCGCCTTCCTTGCGATTCCGATCAAGTCCCCTTGGTCATACCGGCTTCATCTTCGATCTTGCCTTAGTCTCTACCACCCCACCCCACAAAGAACATCATGTCCCTGTCCGGGGTGAGCTGCGGAGAACGTGGAGAGGGAAGGGCTGCAGGGGAGCTCCATGCTGTGCCGCCCAAACGATGCCCACGATGTTTCCCTTTGGGTAGGTCCTTGCGAGGAGTGAGCGGGCCTAGGGTATTTGCCTGCATCTCCATTCTTATCTTGGCGATGGCACGAGGCTCCGTCAGCAGTTCAACACCCTTATCGCACAAAGGCCCACCATGCACACCCATCGATCCGCGCGACTCTTCCGATTGTCAGGAAGAGCAATACGGAGACGGGCATGGAACGACGAAGCTCGCCGCCTCCCCGCGACCATGCATATATCCCGAGTCGTCGAGACCGGCCACGCAGTCGTGGTTCGAGCGTGCCGAGAAAGAGACCGGGAATTAACGGGGCACCACCAAAACTGCTGGGCCACTGTGTGTGGTATGGGATCCCTGGCTGAGAGCGGATGACGTGCTCGAAGCCCACCATCACGAGGCGGCAGGCGGGAATGAGGAAGACAAAAAAAGAAAAAGAAAAACCGGACTACCGTCCCAGACCGGCCATGTCCGAATCAGTTGAGTAGGGACTGAAAATGCACGGTGAGGGTTGTCCCAGCCGGAGGGTTTTCTTCACATGCCATTGTGATTTTTTTTTTTTTTTTTTGGGGGCTCTTGCTGCAGCCATCCGACGACCGCTGCTGTGGCCCGGGAAATCGGGCCTGAGAAAGATGACAGGATTAAACCAAGACGTGCCTAGTCGAGTAAGTGCCTCGTCCTCCCGATACGTTTCTCGGAGTACGACGCTACGACGCGGCGCTGTTTCTCTCTTCGGGCACGATAGGTATTGGGAAGGAACAAGAACAATGGGGCCTGGATTTTTGTTTGCTCTGGTTGATACGAGACCCCCACGCCGAGAGATCACCGCCCCTGCCCTTCCTTCCTTTTCGCTTCCTGATCAAGGCGGGAATTAAAACGAAAAGAGCCAGGGGGGTGTGTGGTGTGTGCGGTGGGAGGGCGAACTACTGTAGGCAGACACACACAAATTGTCTTGGGGTGATCTCGGCCCTAAACTGAACCCCACGGGGGAAGGAACGAAGGAACGAGAGGAGGCGGCCTGTGCACCGCCTAAAAAAAAAAAAAAAGAAGTGGGCGCCCCATGATTACCCCACACACACCTCTGGTTGGTTGGCCACCGTGGCTTCACAGATTTTCACCCTCGTATCAAAAATCAGCAGCCGAGGACGGGAAAACCTAACAGGCTGGGCTGACTGTGCCGCGCCGCCAGAACATTGACACATTCATTGAGCGAGCACAGCCCGTTTTGCACTTTCAGCTCCCTTGGTTGGGGCGGGCAGGCGTCAACCGGCGTCGCTTTTCGTCACTTCCTCAATTTCTCTCACATCATCCACCCTTGGATCGGCACCGTCGAATCAGGCGGCAACACTCACACATACGCACACCCCGGGCAACCTAGGTCCAATGCCATTCGTTCCCTTCCGCTCGTCAGTCGAGATAAGCGGGCTCCAAACCGGCCAATTGGGGACGGCGGTGGGCTGTGATTCGGGAAAAATGCCGTTTCTGCCGCCGCCGCCTATCTTTCCATCCCTCAAGGTGTTTGGCTTTTGTCTCTTTTTCTGGTTCGCCAATCCTTCCCTCCTGCTTTCATGTTCTTGGCTGCTCACCTGGATAAGGCTGTCTCAGGTAGGCAGGCACTGCGGTACTGCGTCTACTTGCTTTGCTTGTCCCTCGGCCTCGATGTGCTTTGTTTGGAATCTGCGGCAGGCTACGGCGGCGGCAGCGGCACATACTGCAACTCTTGCGAGATGGCTACCATCGCTTGGGTGCACTTTGTTCCCGTTGTGACGTTTTGCGCCCGTCATGGCGTTGCCGTCTCTGCCGCCTTGATGTACAAGCACGCGCGTCTCTAGCTTCCTTTTTGTCTATCCTGTCCATCTCTGGCCTCTTATTCGCAGGGAGCTCGAGCGGAAAGATATTGCCATCTCGATGCCTACTCTCCACTATCTGCGTTCCCCTCCCTGGCGGGGTGGCCGATTGCTACTCATCTACCGACGACTGCGACCTCAATATCGAGCCTGGTTTGCGTGTCTGCTAGGCGAGGCTTGCGAAGGCGTCGAGATGGATATCAACACACTTGGCATGTCGGTAGGTTGTTTATGCTCATGCAAGACAAATTGGCGCCACCGTCGCATTCCATCCATCCTTCTGCCCTCTCGCGGCAGGTCCATGAAATCCCGGCTATATCCATCTCGCTCGTGGGCTCGCTCGCCTAAGTACGAGCGAAAAACTCATCACTGAGGAGTCAATATGAAGGGGCCGATTCCAGGCCACCATTGGCAGGAGTCGTGATCTACCATCGTCATTGTTTTTCTGCATCGCCTCTTCTCGGCCTCGCTTCCGAGAGATGGCGTACCATGGTTCCATCCGTTTGCCTCGACCGGTCCCTCCCTCTGTTCCTTTGCCCCATAGCACTCGTTTGCATCGCCATCATGCAGGTTGGTGCTAGGTGCCAGCGATCCTGCCATCCTGCCGTCCAACCATCATGGTATCCTTCTCCTCCTCGGCCCTGGCCCCGCCGTTCCATACCCCCGAGACGGGTAGGTAGGTACCCAGTGGCGACCGAACGACGGAGAAATATCTAGCACACACGTAAACGAGGTGACGAGAAGACCTACCACCGGTCGGGCTGCCTCGCTCCCCTCACCACCGGTTCAGGCCCGGATTTCATTGCCGACACACTCGCTGCTGCTCATATTCTTCACCGGCCTCGCTAATAACGCCTGATGTACTCGGCTGCGCACCAGGCCCCGGTTGAAAACACGGTTTCCCATCTTTCAACCGCCTCCATTGCGACGCTCCTTTTCTTTTTTTGCCTCTGGCGGCTTTACCCCGTCTCCCCGCCAAGGTCCCCCGCGCCGGCCGGGAATCCTTCCAGTGCTTCCCCGGAGCACGCCCAGGTAGTCCTGCAGTTGCTGAGCACGGTCAACACACAGGCTGAGCGGGGGCTGGCAAAAGAGGATTGTCACCCCCTTGATTTATGCGCTCCGAGAGGATTCGCCCGGTCATATCTTTCGGTCTCGCTTACCATGGTGGTTTCCTGCGGCGTAACGCGAACATCCTTGAAACAGGAGCACCTCGGCCGTCTGGGACTGACTGTGTTGCTTTTCCATCGCTCCCACAGCCGTGTGTGGTCGGGAAATCAGGCCAGTGTGATCAAATCACATTACGAGAGCAGGCCACTGTCGGCTGCATCTATATCCATCCCTTGGCTTTGCTCACCGGGCGTACAACCCCCTCCTCTCGCCTGGCAAAACTCCCATTCCACCAGCCACGACGGCCCTTGCACCCCCTTCAGGGCCACGGCTGCTGTCTGGGCGAAAAGGAATGGTTGCGACGACGGCCTCGCAGCAGCACCTCGCGGGCTGGCTTGCCAAGAACGACAGCCTTGGAGGATCAATGAAGACGGATAGCAGCACCGAGCTTGCAGTGCGGCGGCCATGTAGGCGTCCGCTCGAAGCAACCCGCCAAATATATTGAGCAACCAATGGTTCCAACCAAGTGGGTGGCAGCAACCACCCCGGCGCTTCATTTATCCACCTCTCCCCTCTTATCCCCATTCATCGATCCTTGTGTCATCGACCGGGGGCGGGGAGGGCACTGGGCAATCTATATTGGGGTCTTGGAAAGGCCGGACCGAGTTGAAGTGACTGGCTGGCTGGGCGTGTGGCCGGGGCCGAAGATCGATTGGTCTGAAATGCCCGTCTCTCACGCCGTGTGTGTGCTCGCCACTGCCTTAGCAGTGGCGAGTTGGGGCCCGCCGATTGCATGATGGATGTGTGATTGAAGACCGGGCCAAGGTGTCGCGTATCGAGACGGCGAAAAGGGACAAGTGAGCAAAAACAAGCTGCTCGACTCTGCGTAGAGGCGAGAGTTTTTCCCCTCACTTTACCCCTTTGTCCCTCGAGGGATAAGTGACTTGTCATATTTGATCCCGGTATTGGATGCTGAGCTTTGGGGCAACAGACGTGCTCTGCTCCCACCTCCTACCTACCACACCACACCACACCACGCCACACACGCACACACCACACACAACACCCTTGAGAATGTTGCACGGCATGGATAACGAGTGATGCCGAGCCCAGCGAATCAAACCGTCTCCTCCTCTCACCGCAGAGGATCACACTGGCGGCAGCACGGCGCGGACGACGCCGAGGCGAAACGCCACGGGCGCACCGCATGGGGTTTCACAGCCTCGCGTGGCCATCATGGCTGGCTGGAGGTCGTAAGCTAAGTCCGTCTAATCAGCGTTGACGCCTGTGTAGATAAAAAAAAATGGATAGGAAGGAACGCTAACGCTGAAACATACGTATCCCAATACCTTGCCTCGAGGCAACACGCGGCCGGCCTGTTTACTCAACAGACAAGCCAGCCCGTATCTGCGTCCCCCCTGGCACACCGGTATGGGGATGGCCAAGACTTTGGTTGGTTGACCGGTTAGATTGGTTTGCGTCTACACATGTCCATCCGAACCGCGGACGGCTTGGATATGGTCAGGATTGGGCCAGGCCTTCTAGGCTCAATCTATTATAGAGTGGCCCGCACTGTAGGCTCCTATCTGAGTTGTTTATCGATCCGGGCTCTTTTGTCGTGGCCGATAAGGGAGTTGAAGTCGTTGACGTCAGGCACCGTTCATCTCGTTATCGTGATGTATGGCATTCCTTCTTTCGTTTTCTATTGTCTCTCTTTTCCCTTCCTCCACCCACTACCTACCTGGTACCCATTCACCATCCGGGAACACGGAGCGGCTTGGTCCTTTTCCCCGCCCCCCGTTTTCGCTTTCCGATACGGTTCGGAGGATAGGCAGGTTGAATGCCCAGGAGGATTTTCTAGCAAGCGAGGCCGGTGAGGATGACATCAAACGATCTACGTACCTAGGGAGGTTAGGCAGCCCTCCCTCTCGTCGTCACCGTCCTCAGCGGCAGCGGCGCGAGATGCCGCGTCCATTCCCTCCACTACCACCACCCCATTGACCAGGGTGTCTGGGGTTACGACCGGGGCTCTCGGGTTGTGTGTGTTACCGGTGGTGCACACATCATCCGCAGTTGGGGTAAGTAAGGAAAAAGAAGAAGCGCGCTAGCGATGCGACAAAAAAGCTCGGCCTGCATGGAGATCGGCCCAGGTCCGGGAAGGCGATAAAGGGCCAAGGGGCCGAGGCCGAGAAGCTACCCCGCATCCGTCGAGGTAGGTGGTATCCATTTGAAGAAGAACCTCCTCGGGATGGCCAGAAGGGGTATAGTCCAGCCGCATCTCATCATTTCACACACCACCATTGCACACACACACCCCGGGTTGGTGGCCGGATCTCGAGGCTGGTAACGTTGGGGACTGATAGGAGGCGGAGGGTGAGGATGGGGAGGAGACGCGGCGGCAATATCCATTGATACCACACCACCCTCGCTTGGATCCATACATACTGTACAGGTAGGGGAAAAGGCGGGCTTTTTGTGGGCGGCCCTGTCCGGCCGAGGGGCGTGCGAAATCGTCGGCCAATGTGGATGGCGGACTCAGAAATTGGCAGATTATACGGCGGGCAGAGATGCCGGATTGAGGTGGCATTTTTGCGACGGGAGCCGGCATGTGAGGGCGTGTTGCAGAGATGCGCTGAGTATTGATCTACGTTAGTGTAAGGGGAGGTAACTGGACCTGTCTATCTTTTTGCCCCTTCGATGTGCAAAACCAAAACACCCGGGGGCCCCGTTTCCAATGCCTCCTTCTCCATCTCTCTCTCCCCGCACCAGAGTTGCTTTTTATCGTTGGAGAATCCCTTCCCCCCTCCGTTCCCGTCCTCCCGACAGGCGAGCCAAGGCTCGGTTGGGGATGGAGGGTGGAGGAGAATTGGAAAGAAGAAAAAAAGAGGGTGACATTGCATTTCAGCCAGAATAGGCATAACCTTGGCCATTCGCCCACGCCCCCCTGCGCTCCCCTCACCTCCTTTTCTTTGGGTGTGACGGAGAATTTAATCAAGCGTCCTCCATCCATCGGTGCGGGCGCTGATCTGTCACAATTGACGCGGAATGGAGGGGTGTTGGATGGAAATCTTTCTTTTGAAAGACAGAGAGCGAAAGGTGGAGAGAGAGACAGAGGTGGAGAGGGCGGTGATGAAGATGGTGCATCCCATGGATCCTCCGCTATAGTGCCCCATATAATCCGCGAGACGGAAGTCGCTGCCGGGCTCTGATGCTCCTCCCATAATTGCAACCCAGACCCTCTTTTCTGCATCGCCTTTCTTCTCTACCCGGGCACCCACCACACACCCAAAATACAAACAATTAGGGATGAGGTGGATGAAGACTCCCGTCGCCGAGAGCTGCCAGCAGAAACCGCCATCAATGTATGCAGCTCATATTCGTTAAAGCTCACCGACGTCTGATCCGTGGCGCTGAGGCGAGACGCAGGCCCGCAGAAAACCTTGGGCTGCTTTGTGTGGTTTTCATTGCATCGTAGTATCTCGTTATATTGCATTTACCTTTTTTTATGTGTCTTTCTCGTTTAAGCATATCTGCATGTACACCGTGTCCTGCAACACGATAGTATCAGACACGGGCCGGAAGGCGTTTCTTGGAGCCAAAGGATGGTGAGCCATGGGGACGCGCAGCGCCACTCCCGTCGTCAAGTGCCAAGAGTCGGCTCAACTCCACCCGCGGCACCCTAGATGTTGCCTCAATGTGTGCTCTTCTATTTTAGATGAGGCCGGTGAAGAAGAGGGGGTTCGCTCGCCACTGCCAAGTGTTGCTTCACTGGTTCGTCGATCAGGCGCCGGCGGAGACGCCTTCCCCTCTGCTCCTCCTCCTCTGTTATCCAAAGCCCCTCTCTTATTTCCACCTTCTCCTTGTTATTCTCGCACCCTCGCTTCATCCTTTCGTAACGACCAGCACCAACCGGCTCGCGGCCCAAACGATCAGTAAACATGTCACCTCGTCCGCAGCTCCTATCACGTCTCTCAACGCCGCCAAGCCCTCGAGTTTCGGGGAGTAGAGCGCATCATGCCGATGTGTGAGGCGTGGGTATTTCCATTCTCTGCTGTTTTCTACTGACACCCCCTTTCTAGGTTCATTTTTTTTCCCTGGTCAATTGTGTTCTTTGCCATGGTGCAGGGCAAAAAGAGCATCTAGACCTTCCCTCCTCCCAAGACATGCCTAGGCGAGCAGAAGCGAGGTCGAGTGGCTGGCTGAATGTACGTATTTGGCCTCCATGCCCAGCCGGCCAGCCAACTCGAGTCCAGTCCGTTTCTTTATTTGCAACATACATACACAACAACAATAAGCAAGAAAGACTTCGTCCGTCTAGGCAGTGGCCAAAATGGGAGAATGTTGCGAGCTTTCTCTCTCTCTCTCTCTGTCTCTCCTTCGGGTTCCTCTGGTTGGCGTTGGGACGGTTCCCCTCCCTCACATCTCATCTATTTGCCTGTCGGTCCGCCGGAAACCCGCCCCGGGAAGAGAATCTGGCCAGCTCGACTCTTTTTGGTCGGCTGCCCTCTTGTTCCGTCCGCGTAACCCTCACCGTTTGCCACACTAAGCCAATGCTGCTTGCCACAGTAAGCGCCCCAAGGACGGCGGGACGGGCCTCCATCTCGCGCTTTGGTTGTGCTGTCTCGGAGCATCGAGGAAAAGGTGAAGGGAAGGGGACATTTTCTCGTTCCGAAGGCCCGTCCCTCCAGGTGAAGTGGTGCCACTCGATGTGAGATGCGGATACTTGTGAAGTCAGACCGTGCCCTGGCGGGAGATGATGTCAGAACTGGAAAGGCGGATGGCAGATAATCGTAGCGTGGCTGGGTTCACATGTCAGATCCTGGAGGCCATGGATGCCTTTTGGAGCTGTCTCTCATCCGGCAGAGGACTGGAGACTAGACCAGACTAGAGGAAGGATCACTCTTTACGGCTGTCCTTGATGTTTCGGCAACGAGACGTCAATGGCCAGTAATGCTCATCGAGGCTGGATGCAAGGCTGACAAGGACGCCCACCGCTTTGGCCCTTCTCTTTTACTTGTATATTCCGAGTTCTAACGGTGCAACTCACACGCCTGTCTGGATCTCTCGTGTTGATGGTGATGTGCTGCTGCATCACTCTCGTGCTTGTTAGTAGAGTTCGGTCGGATTCCGGATTGTGAATACGGTTCAAAAGACGGCAGAGTGGAGGCACCTACGCAAGGCGACTGGACCAGAAGACGGACATGCCGTCTCTGAGTCTTGATCGCAATAGCCTTTCTGTAGGGAGAGTTTCGGTGGTGATCGGTCGGCTGAAGGACCCATATGGTGTGCGTTACACCACGCATCACGTTTATCCTGCAAACTACCGATGTTCAAGGACTGGACAGGTACCCATCATGTCGCTATGAAGGAGAAGTTCACATTTACGATGCCTGAGAAATAGATAGAGGCTGTTCTTGCAAAGAGCTGCAACCTCCCTCCTCGCAGCATGCGCTTATGTGATTAGCGGTGTCTCAGGGGTTTGTGCCAACCCATCTTGTTGACATGAACGCGTTTAAGGCAACCAAGAGGTGCTTGCCAAACCCCATCTGATATTACAACGCTGGTGCTATGTCAAGCCCTAAAACCCTTATTCATACAGATGGTACGCTCTCCATTCATGACATCCCTCAAAACATACGTCTCTTCACCAGATGGATGGCTCCTCGCCTGAGCCGATCAAAGGCGACGAGTGCTCGCCGTCCCCGGTTTGACGGCGCCGGGAGAGTAGATACCAACCCAGGGGCCTGCCGCTAGCCCACGTTTCGAGTAGCCTGTAGCTCGAGACTGAGCGACTGGACTTCCAACGTACCCAAGAACGCAGAATTGCCGCACGCGCTACTCGTGCGCATCCCAAAAGGTGACCACCGCAACACTCGTTGGACTTCTGCTGTCATGACCAGTTGATTCCGAAGAGCCTGCCTCGCTTGCCCGGCCCACTCGAGCCCCGCGGACTGCCACCCTCGAGATATATCCTCTCGTGGCCAGGCACATCCACGAAGAAGTACTTGTATTCAAAGTCTTCTTGGCCCCGGTATTTCACCATGTGCATGTTGGCCGTGCCGTGCCCCTTTGGGCCCTCAACGTAGAAATGGACACGCAGATGCTCATTGCCCTGTGAATCCAGGTTCGTCTGGGAGCTGGGGTGACAGATAAAGGGGTCAGCGTAGGCATCATGACAAGGCTGTGAAAGATGCTGACGCCTTGGTCCGCCGAGAGGGCGCATGCAGCGAAATCACGCCAGGGACGTACGCAATGGGCCTCGCTCTTCTCCACTTATTCGTCGTTTCCTCGCCATGGGCCGAGATACTCCGGCCTTCGCCCAATAGCTCGATGCAGCGGGTGTCTTTGCGAATCCTGTCTACGGCTCGGTTATAGAAGGCAACTTTGCTGTCGGGGGAGAACACTTCAGTGTAAAGGAAGTAGACTACACCCCCCTGCCAAAGAAACGGACGTCAGCTGTGATGGTGCCGACGGAAAGAGCTTGATGCTCAGTAATTTCATGTTCAGTGAGCGGGCACCATACAGTCAGGACAAGGCCCACAGCCATGAGGCCGAGATTGAGAGTCTGCTGGGCTGCCCGCGCCGTCTTCTCGGCGCCCGAGAGCTGAGTCCAAGGGACTCGGCCATCGTCGTTGAAAGGCGTGATAGCCCTCCTCTTGGGCCCGGAGGAGGGGGCAGAGCTGCTGGCAAGGACCGGATGGGCAGTGAATGTGCGCAGGGCAGCCGACGAGGCGAATTGGCAAGTTTGCGAGATCAGAACGGCGCGGCGCGGGATGAGGCCGGCGGCGGCGGCGCTGTGAAGCTTCATCTCGGCTGGCGGCGGGAGGGGCTTGCTTCACAGGAGGGGTGCCGTCGCTTCTCGGGCGCTATGGGCACTTCTCGGGCGACCTCTTTTAGTCTGGCGCGACCGCGTTGGACATGTCAGGCCGGCTGCGCAAGTCGTTGGAAAAAGAGGCCGATCACGAATGTCGGGCGGTTGGTTCAAGGTCTGGTCGTTGCGCAAAGCTCAAGGTGGAGGTGGGGTTCAAGCCGCCCAGCGCTAGTACGTAATGGGTTTAGCGGCCTCTTGGCGTGGCGTTGACGCGGACAGCAGGCTGCCCCGCCTACTGGCTTACCTAAGGAGAAATGTAAATGTGGCCGAACGAAGCAACTCCCCGAGTAATCCCAACCGCAGCTTGACACCAAAGGACTGGACCACTCGCCCTTACAGCACGACACAGAACACCAAGGTTCTACACCAAGCGCCTAGAATTGTAGCCCAACCACGGTCACGATGAGCGCCCCGCTCGCGACCAAGCAGGAGTCGCTGAAGATCTTCGAGCAGCTGAAGAAGAAGACGCCGAACAAGGTGAGCCGCCCCGCCAAGCATCTTCACCGTCCACATGCGTCCCCTGGCGTCTCGATCGCTCACCACAGTCTCCTCCCCGGCGCAGACATGCTTTGATTGCGGCCAGAACAACCCGACGTGGACCTCGGTTCCGTTCGGCATCTATCTCTGCCTCGACTGCTCCTCGAACCACCGCAACCTGGGTGTGCACATCTCGTTTGTGCGATCCACGAACCTCGACCGTGAGTCCGTCTTTGGAGAATAAGGGGGCGCCGCGCTTTGTTGAGGCTCAACGTGTGCCAGCAGACTGAGCCTTTGCTGACCTGACCTCTGCGCCTGTGACAGAATGGCAATGGGACCAGCTGCGCGTCATGAAGGTCGGCGGCAACGAGTCGGCCACCAAGTTCTTCCAACAAAACGGCGGCTCCGCAGCGCTGAATAGCAAGGACCCCAAGACTAAATACCACTCGCCTGTTGCCGCAAAGTACAAGGAGGAGCTTAAGAAGAGGGCAGCAAGGGACGCCAAAGAGTTGGTGCACCCCACCCCTGCGCGGCTGCGAAATAGCCACCGCCAAGCCCTTGTTCTCGCTGCGGGGTGCTGACCTAGGCGGCGATGTAGATACCCAAACGAGGTGGTCATTACCGACGGCATCGACGCCGGCGGCGACTCCAACACCCCCGCCGGCGAACCCGAAGACGACTTCTTCTCCTCGTGGGACAAGCCCACCATCAAGAAGCCTACTCCGCCCGTGTCACGGAGCGGAACGCCCCCGGTCGTCGGCCGCACACCGTCCCCGTTCCTCAGCGCCGGCGGCGCCGCCAAGGATATTGCGCGCTCGACTTCGCCGCTGGCCAAGTCGGAGTCGGCCGACGGCGCCGCGAAGCCTATCACCACCGGCCGCATCACGCACTCGTCGGCACTCAAGAAGACGGGCCCGGGCGGCGCCAAGAAGGCCAACGTGCTGGGCGCAAAGAAGGCGACGAGCAAGCTCGGGGCCAAGAAGCTCACGGGCGAGGTCATCGACTTCGACGCGGCCGAGAAGAAGGCCAAGGAGGAGGCGGAGCGCATAGCGAGGCTGGGGTACGACCCCAACGACGAGGAGGAATCCGCGGCCGCGGCCAAGAAGGGCAGCAAGGCCGACTCCGGGGCCGGGAGCATCCTGCAGCCGACGCCTGTGTCTCCTGTGCGCGGCGGCTACGGCTCGTCTGCCTCGCACAGCCGTGAAAAGTCGGCGTCGGAGATGGAGAGGCTGGGAATGGGTATCGGCAGGCTCGGCTTCGGCCAGATTGGCGGAAACAAGCCCGCGGCCCAGGCAAAGAAGGCCGGGACCGGTGGCTTTGGCTCCGTCGGACCCATCAAGGCGGTTCCCGAAGGTGAGTTCGCTAGCTGCCCCTTGATTGTCTGGGTTTTCTGCACGTGGCTCTGGAAAGCGTCCTTTTGGTTACTGACTCGACCCTCGTCTCAACTACAGCCGACGAGGAAAAGTACGCGCGCACCAAGTTCGGCTCGCAGAAGGCTATTTCCTCGGACGAGTTCTTCGGCAAGGGATCCTTCGACCCGAACGCGCAGGCCGAGGCCAAGACGCGACTGCAGGGGTTCGAGGGGGCCTCGGCCATCTCTTCCAACGCCTACTTTGGCCGGCCCGAGGAGGAGGAGACGGGCGAGGAGTACGGCGACCTCGAGACGGCGGCCAAGGACTTCATCCGCAAGTTCGGCATCACGGCCGGCGACGACCTCGAGGCTCTCACGTCCAGCCTCGGCGAGGGTGCCTCGAAGCTGCAGGGCGCCATCCGCAGCTATCTGGGAAGCTAGTTGGGGCTTTTGTGCTGTCATGGGCGCAGGGGCGAAGGGAAGTTTGTTTTTGTAATTGGTGGTATTTTTTAGTCAAGGATGAAGTGCAAGAGGAGTCAGTCTAGATTTCTTCGGATGATGAAATCGGCCGGTTGGCTTGGGTGGCGGTAGGCGTACGTTTGATGCTTCTCTGCTGTCTCCCGCCTCGGGGGTTCTCCTTTGTCTTTACATTACAGGAACGCACAAGGTAACGAGGCGTACATGTGTGAGGAGCCATAAAAAGGCGCTTGAGCTGATTGCAAGGGGTTGGATATCGGGTTGGGTTGTTTCGGAAGACGTAGAATACAGATATTACTTGCGATTCCGCTCCACTCGAGCCGTGGTTACTGCTGAATGAACATATGCACACAAAAAGATGAAGCTGTTTAGGAGATCACCCAAACACCAGATACATAGCAGACATAAGCACCTGGGACAAGTGAGGAGGATGAAAATGGCAAGAGTCAAACTAGAAAATGCTCTTTACGATTCAAAATAGCAGAGATGTATAAGAAGATGAAAAAATGCTCTTTACTACCCAAGACAGAACAGAGAGTTATGCAAAACGAAAATGCTCTCCAACTATTCAAGACATGATAAAGAAACCCTCTTCTACAGCTTGGCGGCCTTGACGTACTTGGCACCCTGGGCCAGGACGGCGGCGGCGTCGTTGACGAACTCGTCGACGACCTCCTTTGCCGACTTGTCCTCGTTGCAGACGGCGGCGCACTTGCCCATCAGGAAGGGCCTGAACTGGTCCATGAGCTCGTCAATGTCGACGTCCTCGTCGGACTCAACCTTTGGCTTGTCGCTGCTGCCGGCAGCAGCGGCCTGGGTGGTGGACTCGACGCCGGGGATGGACTTGCTGTCTCCGCTCATGACCTTGTCGAGGTCGGCCTCGTAGGGCAGGACGCCCTTGGAGGTCAGCTCCTTGAGCTCGGCGGCGCGCTCGTTCTTCCAGTTGAGGATGTACGGGTTCTTGCGGACGCGGAGCGGCCTGCCGGTGAAGATGAGCGTCTTGACCGTGTCGTCGAACGAGGCGGTGCGGACGGCGTCCTTGTGCGAGTCGGGCGCGCCGGCCTCGTGCGTCAGGATGAAGCGGGTGCCGACCCAGACGGCCGAGGCGCCCATCATGAGGGCCGCGGCCAGCAGCTGGCCGTTGTGGATGCCGCCGGCGGCCACGACCTGGACGGGGGCGCCCGTCAGGGGCGACTTGTGGCCCTTGCAGGCGGCCACGACGGCGGGGATCAGCACCGTGGTGGGCACGTTGCCCGTGTGGCCACCGCCCTCACTGCCCTGGGCGACGATGATGTCAACGCCGAGGGCCACGCACTTGGCCACGTGCTTGGGGTGGCCGATCATGTTCATGTACAGGATCCCGGCCTTGTGCAGCCGCTCCACCACCTCCTTGGGCGGCACGCCGACGGCCGAGACGAAGACGCGCGCGCCCGACTCGATGACGACGTCGATCAGCTCGCCGAGCTTGCCCTTGGTGTAGTCGTAGCTGGCCGGTTGCTATTTGTCAGTATCCTGTATTATCCCTTGTCCTCGGCTCATCTTTCTCTTCACATACTTGGTCTTGCGCGCATTGCCGCCGACCTGGGGCAGGAGCAGGTCGACGCCGAAGGGAGCGTTCTTGTCGACGAGGAAGGACTTGAGCTCGGCAACCTGGTCGCGCAGCATGTCCGGGGTGTAGCCGACGCCGCCGATGACTCCGAGACCGCCGGCATTGGTGACGGCGGCGGCCAGCTTGGGACCGGCGGCGACGTTCATGCCAGCCAGTAGCACTGGGTGCTGGATCTTGAGCAGATCAGTGAGGGGGGTGCGGATCTTCTCTGTTGGACGAGGGTTGGTTGTTTAGCATGGGCGCAACACGAGGCGACAGCGGACTAGTTGCGTTGGGTTTTGCGGGACGACTTACGAGGAGAGGCCATTGTGACGACTGTGAGGCGCGAAGATGTGATATCGAGCAAGCTGCAAAGGAACAAGGAGTGGAATTACAGGAACAGGCGCCGCTGCTGCTATGCGAACTAAGAGAATCAATCTCTAAAAAGGGGCTCGAGTTGAGTGAAGACGAGGAGTGGAATGTCAAGAAAGCCAAGGCGAGAAAAGATGGAAGCCGCGCTGGCTTTGTCTTGCTGGATCGCACATGCCGCTGGGAGCCGAGGTGCTGGCGGACTGGCCTGACGCTACCGGGGTCGTTTCTGGGGTAGCCTGGCGCTAGGCCATATTGGGCACTTCTGGTGGGTCGGCGACGTGAGGTGCCGAGGTTCAGGTTCGATACGCTGGGTACGCGCGTGGCGGTCGGGCGTGGGGAATGGAGGCGCGTGGCTGAATCAGTAAGAAGGAGCGTGGCCCAAGGTGACAGCGGCGCGGAGTTAAGACGATGGTCAAGTCGATTGACGGAGTTTTTGCCTCTTCTCGCCATCAGATGTGTCCGACGTGCCTCGGGCAACTTTGGTCAACAGCAGGGCCGCAATTATGCTATTTTTGACGCCCGGGACGTTGTCGATGTCTGCCTTTTCCCCGCGAACTGGGGTCCAGGCACGTGCCGTCAAACTCAGTCGCGGGTTGGGGCTGAGCGCCGGCCATCTCAGCCCCTCGATCGAGCCTCGAGTTGCTTATAATATCCGACATCACCTCCCTGCGCGTCCTTGGCACGATGCATCTCGTCTCGCTCGCGCCGGTGCGCTCAGGACGTTACCTGTTCCTTGCGAAAACCCGGTGCTCGGCCTGCCAGGCAGGGCGGCTGGCTGTGAGGTCTGCTGGCCACAGCCAGTCGGTCCCCAGCCGAGTAAAAGCTGCCTCCGCCGCGTCTCTATCGAGCAGACGGCTGTTCACCTGCTCGGCGCTAGCGCGGACCCGAGATGTCGGGCCGTGCACCAGACACACCTTGCCTACGTATGCCGCACCGTCGCTATCAACGGCGGCCAATGCCGGCGACAAGGCAACGGGCGAGCAGCCTGCTAGCGGCAGAAGCGGCGGTTGCTGCGGCGCCGCCGGCCGGAAGAGACGGCGCACGGCATACGTGGCGCTGGGGAGCAACATGGGTGATCGCGTCGCCATGATCGAGCAGGCATGTCGAGAGATGGACAGGCGTGGCATCCGCGTCCGGCGCACCAGCAGCCTCTGGGAGACGCAACCCATGTACGTCCTCGACCAGGACATGTTCGTCAACGGTGTGTGTGAGGTAGGCTCTTGCTGCCTGGTGTTTCCTATCTGTATCTATATGGAATCCAAGTACTCGACCCAGTCGCCACCCACGTGCGCCCTGCTTCGCCTGATCTGACCTGCCACGTAGGTTGAAACCGACTTGGAGCCGCTGGCACTGCTGGACCAACTGCAAGACATCGAAAATTCGATGGGTCGCCAAAAGGTGATCGACAAGGGCCCACGCAACATCGACCTGGACCTGCTGCTGTTCGAGGGCGAGAAGGTGGACCACGAGCGCCTCAAGATTCCCCACATGGGCATCGCCGAGCGCGAGTTTGTTCTGCGGCCCTTGAGCGAGTAAGCCGCATCCTTCCCCTGGACATGTTACTGCCGAAGACGATAGGGACGAGGCCCAGACGCGTGATGTGGTCCCTTGCTCATGCCAGAACCCCAGGCTCATCCCAAACCAGCCCATAAGCCCGGATCGTCCGTGGAAGCTGGTCCAGGACTACCTCAACGAGCTGCCGCCATCTGTGCCGCCTCTCACCCCCCTGACACCCCTGTCGCCCGACCATGCTCCCCTGCTGGCGTCGAGTTCGACACGCAGAACACATGTCATGGCCATCCTGAACCTCACACCCGACTCCTTCTCAGACGGCGGTAGGCACAGCCCCTCCGACTCTTCGGCCCTGACCGAAACGATCCGTAGCTGCATGGACGCCGGCGCCACAATCATCGATGTCGGAGGCCAGTCGACCGCTCCGGGCGCCCCCGAGGTCACGCTCGAGGAGGAGCTCGGGCGCGTCATGCCCGCTGTCGAGGCCATCCGCGCCACGCCACCGGCGGCCGGCGGCCAGCGAGTGCTGATAAGCGTCGACACCTACCGGGCCGCCGTCGCCCAGGCCGCCGTGGAAGCCGGCGCCGACATCATCAACGACGTCTCGGCCGGCGCCCTCGACCCGGACATGCTGCCAACTGCGGCCCGGTTGGGCGTCACCATCTGCCTCTCCCACATGCGCGGCACGCCCGCCACCATGAGCTCGCTGTCAGACTACGGCGACGCCGGCGGCGTCGTCCCCGGTGTGGCCGAGGAGCTGCGCGAGCGCGTTGCGGCGGCCGAGGCGGCGGGCGTGCGGCGCTGGCGCATCCTGCTGGACCCAGGCCTAGGCTTCGCCAAGGAGACGGCGGCGCAGAACCTCGAGCTGCTCCGCAGCCTCGCCGACCTACGCTGCTGGCCGGGGCTCCAGGGCCTCCCGTGGCTCGTCGGGCCCAGCCGCAAGCGGTTCGTGGGCCACGTCACGGGTGTGCGCGAGCCCGCGGCGCGCACCTGGGGCACCGCCGCCGCCGTGGCCGCCGCCGTGCAGGGCGGGGCCGACGTTGTGCGCGTCCACGACGTGCGCGAGATGGCGCAGGTGGTGGCCATGTCGGATGCCATCTGGAGGCACTAAGGATGTGGGGGGAAGGGGCCGGTTACGGACGGTAGAACAAAACAGCCAATGAGCCCAGGCGACAGGAGCGAGCAGCTCGGACTTTGTCGCCTTGTTTCCCAAGACGGGAGAGGCTTGGCATCATACCCTGCAAGCTCCGGCCCCGAGTGCCGACGAGTCGGGACCGGAACGCGACTGCACAAGCCCAAATGCGGCAAGATGATAAGAAGACAGGGGTCGCTTATGGGTCGCTCTCGGCAATATGGAGACCCCCAAATCTTTCCCCTATTTTTTTCCACCGCCGTCAAACCACCGCCCGCCCCCATTTTACCAAATATACGTCTTGGTTGCATCGCGGCAAGGTACCTCTTCCCGCAAGCCACCCGCACTTGGGCGGAGCCACGCCAGTTGCTGCGCCGTGGGATCGGTCGATAGGGCTGAGTGTCGGAGCGATCCACCCGGGGCCGGGCGTATCTGGGTATCTGGGTTTCTGTGTTCCCCCAAGACGAGCAGGCTGACTTGGCCCACACTCCCTGCGTTGTGCATGCGGGCTAGACCCAGCAGAGTTGCAATGTGCTTGTTCTTGGTGTCTATTCAAAGATGGGCGGTGCGAACGAAGAAAGGTCCATACATGAAGTCTACAGCCTTGATCCTTGCTGTCATGCTAAAAAACCGGTTCTGCTCTGTGGGTGCGGTGTGTGTGCTTTGTTGACATACGTAGAGCATCCCGTCAGCACAGCACGCAGGCGATTCGCCCTCGGCTTCCGGCCCCGTACCGTCACGTCCGTACAATCCATATCTGCCGCGCGTTCCAAGAGTCCCTGCTGCTCCTGCTGCCGACACAAGGCGTCGTTGCCGCCCCTCCAAGGTCGTCGCGGTCCGGCAGGTAGGTAGGCAGGCGGGCAGGCAGGCAGGCGGGGCCCTTGGATGATGACTGTGTCCAAGACTGTGCATCGCGTCTGCATCTTGTGGCGAGGGTGTAGCGTGGCAGGGAGATGGTCGGTCCGCTACTTGAGATATGCCGATTTCCCCATTGCGTTTTAGTGGTTGTGGAAGCGAGGATGTAGCATGTGCCCCCTTTTGGTATTTTTGCTGAATGATTTTTTTTTCTTTCTTCTCGGCTATCATTTTCTTACTTTTATACCGTCTCTTTTTTTTTTTTTTTTTTTTTTTTTTTTT
>PYSS01000047.1:237807-262426 GCA_003049465.1 Magnaporthiopsis rhizophila | reverse complement strand
GGTCATAAACGAAGGCTGGCAGCCCAAAACGCACACAGGTCCCTGTCTGATTGGTAGCCTTGCCTCACTTTCGTATTTTTCATCCTCTCGTCTGCCCCGACGTGACGGAGTGTCCCAGCCAGTCAAACCGCTGCGGCACAGCACAGCAAATGGACATGCACTTTTGTTGTCGTGATTTCCGAGGGGAGAAAAAAAAACAATGATTACGCGAAACGAATTATCACACGCCTCGGAAATTTGAAATGTGAATGAACATATGCATACCCCCTTCTCCGGAATGGCCGCCCTCCTCATTTGCCCATCGCGCTTCTCCCGACGGACAGGAAAAATGGAAGCGTACTCACCGGCTTCATAATGGTGGTGTCACGCGCGCCATGTCGGCTAGCGCCCATGGTGTGAAAAGGATCCGAAATATCCTGATCCGTCCATCCATCGCACCTTCTCATCTTACCTCCTGTCCCTTATTCGTCCTGAGGTATATGATATCGGCATGAGGGCATCCATTAGGGGCTTAATACCGTCCAGGTATCGGTAAACACGTATGTAGCACATTCGGTAGAGAGAGAGCGAGAGGGAAAGAGAGGGGTGGGAAGGTGGGCTGACTGGTTTTGTGACAAGCATGCCCCGGCCGTGCATCCATCCTCTTCTTCCCTCTTTCCGCTCCGTGCAAGTCTCTTTTCGCGCCAGTTCATGGACCCGGCCAAAGGCGAAGGACAATCTCTTGTGTACAGACAGATCTAGTTATGTGCTCAAAAGAGGCAATGTTATACATGTAATGAACCAGCAAACGTTGTCGCGAGTAACAGAGGATACATATCCAAATTGGGGAGGGGTATCAGGGGTATCTCAACCAAAGAAATTCACTGAAAATGCTCATCTTTCTTTTCCGCAAAATGTGCCCTTTTTTACAAACAAGCCACAAAGGGAACAAAACTTCTGGAACGTCAGATGGACTCAGATAGCTGGGGTATCGAGACTGGGAATTGGGTATGTGCAAGTGTAAATCTAAAGACGATGAGGAGAAGGAATAACAAGGTACCAGGAATGCCAAAAGCCACAGATTCAAGACAACATGGACAGACACTGTACATGATAGATGGAACAAAATATGAGGGAACAAAAGAAACGAACTCGTAGTAAAGACCGTGGCGCAGGCGTATGCGTCCCGTAGATATATATCCCAAAGTTTCAGCAAGTGCTTCCTGGACGGGGTACCAGGGGCACCTTCACCCAGCCTTCACCCCTGTCTGGCGCGCCCTCTCCATAGACGGTGAGATCGCTCGCAAAGGAGCCATTTGGATTCGCGGCCGAGTTCCTTCGGCTCTCCCACGTCTTGGCGACGCCGTGTCGGGTCAGGTTGAGGTCGAAGCTGTCTATCGACGTGAGAGGCCCGTCGAAAGCGCTAGCGGGGAGCGTGGCCGCCTCGTCGCGGTTCCAATAGCGCAGAACGTCGTTCTGCCATCGGACCAGGTCTTTGACCCTGAGCCTGGTCGTGAGCGAGAAGACGTCGAGTAGACGCCGCACCTCGAGCGGCGTCGTGCGGAGGTGGTGCAAAATCCAGTTGTTGATCATCTGCGTTTTGTTCTCGAACTTGGTCACAAGGCCTTCGATGCTTACTTCCTTCTCGCACCTCTGCACTTCCCGCACGAGTTCGGGGTAGCCTCGCCCAAGACTCGCGCCCTCGTTCCTCCGTTCCAGGGCATCTTCCAGGGCCGCTTTGGCCGACTTCTGGTCGAGCACGTGCTCTGGGTCCGAAAGCAGAATGTCGAAGTTTCGGTATGCGAGAGTGCCTAGTTGCCGCGCACCAGAGGGCTCGAGGTCGATATCCATGTGGAGATTGTCTGTGGGTATGCCTAGGGACTTGCGGATGCTATAGTCTTGCGCCAAGCTTGGGTGTCTGAGCATTGTCCCCTGTCGGTCGCAAAGCAGCCAAAGTCGCTTGACCTCGATCGTGGTCGACTCGACTAGCTCGCGAGCCTCCCTCTCAGCCTCGGGATAGCTTTTCAGGAACTCCAGATCGTCTTGGTCAATCTCAATCTTGTTTGCCCGTAGGAACTGGTCGATCTCGGCTATGTTGGCCAGGTCGGATTTCAACGCGTCCAGCTCCTCCTCGGTGACAGGAAACTTGTCAAAGTCACGCCTCCGGTCGATCTTGCGGCGAGTCTCGATGTCTGCCAGTATCGCGTCTCGCTGATCCATAATATCCTCGTGCCTTTCTATCGCCTGGTTTTTGTCGCCGACGGCGCTCAGCAGCTTCATGTATGCGGGGTGAAGGTCCACGGGGCGATCGGGCGCGATACCGAGGAGCGAGGTTCGAGAGGATGAGGGCCGATCTTCGTTTTTGTCCAAAGACCATTGATTGATGCTGTCAGTGTCGCTGCCATCGTCATCTTCGCTGCCCACAGTCGAGGCTTGATAAATGTGTCGGAAAAACGCATCCTCTGTTTGTTCCGAAGCCTGCTCTTCCCTCTCCAGCTCGCCCTCGAGTTGGTCCAGTGTGACCTCGATGATGCCATTTTTTGTCCTTAAATCTTGCATCATCTTAAACGACCCCAGGATCACATCGTCGCGGGAACCACTGGTGGCCCAGGGGCTAAAGACAACTTTGCGAAGAGTGTTCATGAATATGTTATCTGCCTCGGCGAGTTTTCTGCGCATGGCCCTCAAGGACTTTCTGTGTGTAACTATTTCTTTTCGCAGCGTTCGTATCGTCCTGCGATGATCCTCAAGCTTATACCACAGCCTCTGCGCGGCAACATCATTGTCGTCGTCGTCCCTCTCCTCGTCGTTAATGTTGCCATGGCGGCCGCTGGTATTGCCGTCGTCGTTGTTGGTTGAGACCCTCGACGCCATCGAGTGGTTGTTTGGTGGGCGTTTGATGAAACCGAGAGCACGATCGGGCGACATGCCCAGACCAAGCGGAGTAAACCCATGGTCGCTGTCGGCGGAAAAGCTAACGGACCGATCGTGGACGTGGGAAGACGACGACGATGCCGACCTGGTCATGGATGAAGCGCTGGATCTTGGAAGAGAGGCAAATACAGATCGCCTCGATAATTGGCCTCGATACGAATAAATCCCTTCCGAGGGGTGGACCGCAGTCGACGCGGCGAGAGACATGGTGGTTTTTGTGTCGTTGGTCGACACTGAACCTCTGAGGTGGGTTCGAACCAAAGAACGAGCAAGCAAGGCGAGAGGGCTGTCGCCCGGTGTGGCGACAAAAGGAAAACAGGTGCCTTAGGTAAAACGACAAGCTGGAGAAGGTGAAGGATGCATGGCTGCCGAGGTACGGGACGCTAGCCCAGGGTAGTAGGTAGATATGGAATGGACGCGACCGCGGTGGAAAAAAACAACAAGGCGAACCAGCGTCGTGTGTCGAAGTGGTTGGACGGAAAGGACGGAAGCACGGTTGGGGGCTCGTTCGTTCAGCCGGAGCGTCCCCTGGCTCGGACCGACTCGCAAATTGGCCTTCGGACGCGGAGGACGGCGCTCGAGTCAAAGTTCTACATAAAACGGAACCTCGAAAGGAAATGTTTCTGTACTCTGCCACGGGCGTGGGCGCAGGCTGTGGTGGCATCGATCGAGGTTGTGGCATGGAGAGCATCCCAGTAGAGAACCATGGGTGGGTGCACAACACGAGCCCCTTGTGACATGGACGAGGCCAGGGAATTGTCCTGCCTGTTTTGGTGGAGTCCCCGCCCGCCCTACGGATTTCGGTGGACGTTAATCCCTGCCTTCACGCTCTTCTGGAAGGGGCCCACCTGAGAACGGCCCCAAAGAAAGGACCACCGCGGGGATGTGGGACTCTGTACGGCATCGGGTCGCAGCCATCCGGCGCGACCACCGCCCGTCCAGTCAACCATTTTCTTTTTGCAAGCGACATCCCAGCAACAGAGCCATCAAGCTTCAATCGTGCGGCAATCCAGCCTGGACCTTTCGGCCTCCCCAACCCCGCACCCTTCGTGTCACTCGCTGTCCCGCATCTAGCGAAGCCACCTGAACACCCGAGCAGAGGACAAACGAGAGAGAACGGACTTGAGATTGCAGAAGGACTCAAAACAGTCAGTCGAGTGTTTGCCGACACGGCTACCTGCAGCTGGGACCCACCAGCTTTCAACCCCTCACAACGGTTTTCTACGCCTCGACCCGTCTGACCGCCGCTGGAGCGTGTCCAAGTATCAATGGAACACCACCAGGCTATCTTTGGCTGGTGGTTGACTCTCCTTTACGGAATTCCCATCCCCGCGCAAGGCGCTCAGTCTCTGTAAAAATTCCCACGTTCGCCGCTACAAAATCGCTCCAGCAAACTCTCCCAGTGGAGCGCCCGCCACGATGGCACCCATGGATCCTGCGGGCCTTTTTTTGCCGCCTCCGCTTATAGAGAGCACCGGAGGGGTCTCTCTCTCTCTCTCTCTCTCTCTCTCTCTCTCTCTCTCTCTCTCTCTCTCTCTCTCTCTCTCTCTCTCTCTCTCTCTCTCTCTCTCTCTCTCTCTCTCTCTCTCTCTCTCTCTCTCTCTCTCTCTCTCTCTCTCTCTCTCTCTCTCTCTCTCTCTCTCTCTCTCTCTCTCTCTCTCTCTCTCTCTCTCTCTCTCTCTCTCTCTCTCTCTCTCTCTCTCTCTCTCTCTCTCTCTCTCTCTCTCTCTCTCTCTCTCTCTCTCTCTCTCTCTCTCTCTCTCTCTCTCTCTCTCTCTCTCTCTCTCTCTCTCTCTCTCTCTCTCTCTCTCTCTCTCTCTCTCTCTCTCTCTCTCTCTCTCTCTCTCTCTCTCTCTCTCTCTCTCTCTCTCTCTCTCTCTCTCTCTCTCTCTCTCTCTCTCTCTCTCTCTCTCTCTCTCTCTCTCTCTCTCTCTCTCTCTCTCTCTCTCTCTCTCTCTCTCTCTCTCTCTCTCTCTCTCTCTCTCTCTCTCTCTCTCTCTCTCTCTCTCTCTCTCTCTCTCTCTCTCTCTCTCTCTCTCTCTCTCTCTCTCTCTCTCTCTCTCTCTCTCTCTCTCTCTCTCTCTCTCTCTCTCTCTCTCTCTCTCTCGGTAGCGGGACCCGGCTGCAGCTCAACTCGATGATGGATGCCACCATCATCCGTAATGGCTGCTAATTACTGCGAGACACGTCTGAGTGGCATGGCTGGCTGCTGCCGCTGGGTCTGCTGACCCCGCCGCACCCACACACCATGTCCCGCGCCTCGTGCTGCATCACTGGCCAGTTGTATGTCGACCCATGGCGAACCATGCGGCCTACTCGACCGGCCACTGGCGAGCGACTGTCCACAGAGCCCACAAAGTGAGAGAAGCCTCCATGCCAGGACGCCAGCCCGACGAAGCCCGACCCCCAGTGCAAAAGGTTTGTCTGAACCATAGCCCACTGGCGTCTCCAGTCCTTTCCTTGCTCTGGCCTGGTGGCCCGTCCATGACCCATCTACTGGCCGTTGTCGTGCCGGAGCAGACAGGCTCCGTTTTTTGCGTGAACTGGCTGCAAGTGCTGTCGCTTCCGGCATCCATCCTCTCCACGCGCCCTCTCCCCATTTTTCCAGCCCAACGAGAGCCTGTCCAGGCCACCGACAGCTCTCCCCCTCCATCCTGCGTCCGCCACGCCGCGCGACATCTGCTGCACCCCTCTTTAAGGTCCACGTCTCCTCGAGCGCCATGCTCTATGGATCTGTGAGAGACCCCCATACGCTTGCAAACCCGCGCATACTCGGCATATTCGATCGCGAATGAGGAGAGTTCGCAGGATACCACACATGTGTGCCGCCGCCCTCCAATTACGTACTTAATCTACGTACGATATTGCCCTAGGTCCAACTTTCCTGTATGATCCCGAGCTGGATGTGCCGCTGGGCTGCTTTTATATACCAAGCTACACGCGGAGCCTCAAAACCACGCGGGTGTTGATTTTAAAGGGAAAGACCCGCCCCCCGAGCCACCTCCGTCCGGTGCTGGCTCGCGGAATCCGGAGCACCACTGGTCTCTCGTCTTGGCCCCGTCCGTCTCTCCTAGCTGATCAGGGCCCCTCCGTGAATCTTCCACCGCAAGCTAGCACCGCCAATTCCATTCCACCACAACGCCTACAGCCCTCGAGCCGGTTCCTCGTGCTTTGCTGAAGGCATTTGCATTCCTCGCGCCATCCGAACATGTCACCGCCGCCCTGCGCGTCGCTACCATGAGTTCCCGCAGGACCAAAGCCCCCAAGGCCTCCAAGGCCTCAAAATCCTCCAAAACACACAATGCCGAGGCGGTAGTATGGGGCGATTGGGAATGGAGTGAGGACTATGGGCAATTTTATAGATATTCCTACAACGAGCATGGTACTCCATCTTTTCCCCCTCGCTCCTGCAGTCATGGGTTTATCCGACGAATTGCCTGCTGATTTGATGGATGTGCAACTTCAGGCGAAGCGGTCGACGTCGAGTACAGCGCGCCGGTGGACGTCCCCAAGTCATACGCTGGCGGAAGCATGGAGCCACCCGGCGACACTGCGCAACTCGCCGCCGGCGTGGACAATATGCAGATCGGAGACACCGGCTCCCCCGGAGAGCAGACCTTTACGAGCGAACACTACACACACGACTGTACGTCTCGCTCGCCATAACAACGAACACCTATCATTAGCTGAGACTAACACACGTCTTAATCCTTTAGCTCTCACCCCAGCTCCGGAAGACTCTAGCGCCATCGATCGAAAGGGCAAGGGCATAGAAAGATCTCCCGAAGCGGAAGTTGCGCCCGGCCAAACGCCCGGCGGAGCATACCATTCCGAACCGGTCGACGAATTGACCAACGAGGAGTTCACCAACCAGATGACCAACGCCCCGAACCACGAGGACGCAGAAGACCCTTTCTACGCGATAGATCCAAGTGATGCCTCAGCCGAAGGTGAGATTGTGGCACTGTCCCTTTGACACGGCAAGGTAACCCCTTTGGCGCTCACCACTTTTGATTCACAGGTCAGGGACAGGTTGAAACGGACTTTGCAGAGCCGGTCGAAAGCAATGTGGACACCCAGAGCGCGTATCCGCAGCCTGCGGATGACACTTCCAGCCACGCCGACTACGGTGAGACCATCGGTGTCCTGAACCGACAAGCTCGTACTGACGCAATAGCGGGACTATCTACGGCAGACTACAATGCACAAGTAGCCGCCGCCGTAGTTGAGAGCAGGAAGGCCTTCTCCCGGCTATCAAAGCCAGGCCAGTCGTCGACCGATCAAAACGTTGACGATGTGCATGGATACACGCCTCAAAACCCTGACTATGTAGCAGCACATGGCTATCCCGCCTACGGAGGGGACGATCCAGGTTTGTGTCCATTCTTTGGGCTCATCACATTGCCCACAGAACGACGCGGTCATTAACGTCCAAGTTCAGGCTATGTCGAACCGGGTTCAGCCTACGAAGAAGAAGGCGACGGCGGCCCCTATGAGACCTACCACGAGGAGACCGTCAACGACGTTCCGGATCTGCCCAGTATATCCGGGACATTAGGAGATTACGAATCAACGGATCCTCGTATGGCAGTCCCAGTCACTCACTTCTATCTTCCCTTCCCAAATCTGACAAGGCATTCGATTACAGGGTTCATGATTGTGCCTTCTAGCTCCTGGCGGCCGGGCACTGTTAGTTGTCCCAGTCCATCCCATATTCTTGTGTCATCGCTCCAAGCTAGACTTGCGTGCTAACATCCGTCTCTGGTAGGTGTTCAAGATTCTTTGGGCCGATCCGCAGGGCCAGTCGCAATCGGGGAGAAACGGCAGCTTCTGGACCGAGCAGCGGAAGGTCAATAGCGATGGCCGGTCGTTCTACATCAAACTCCGCCGCTTCATCATCTACGGGACCGGCCCGGGCCAAAGCACTTGCGTGTCAGTACATTCATCCTTTTCCATTGTGTTTTCTAGCCTCCTGGCCACCAACGCAGTAGGGTCGAGATTTTTACTAACCGATAATCCATCTTCTCTCACAGGCCCATTTACACATACAACAACCAGGGATGCAGGAAAACCGGGGTAAAACCCGAAAACCATGGCATCGTACACGATTTTGACGCCAATCCTAGGATGCTGCCCGGCGAGCCCAACCTCGGGTTCGACCCTGCTGCGATTGTCCTGACGGAGTCGACCGAGAAAATCACCAAAGAATCTCGTGTGAACTACTCACAACTCATGACGGTCCAGCACAACGTCAAAATTTTCATCATTGGCTACATCCACGAACACTCTTTCGAGACTGTGGTGGCCGCCGTCGACCACTGCTGGAAGAGGCTGTCAACAAACTATGGTGGGGCACCCAAGCCTAAGCCCCAAAACCCGAAGAAGGAGAAGGGGAGCAAGCGGCATCACCATCGCCGTTAGCAAAGTCCCATCTGTCCGACCTTATCACGTTTGCCGGCATTTCCTGCCTCGGGGGGATCACACGAAGGCAGCAACTCTGCTGTCCACGCCTCTGATCGTCACAGGAGGAAACATCGCCTGGCACAATAGAAATATTACCTACGTTTATTGAGACGCTCCCGAAGGAGTCGCCGCCGGACTTGGCGGCCGGATTCAACATCCGCGGGCGATTGCCGAACCTCGATCTTTTTTGACTCTAGTCAATAGGATTTGAGCCGGGCTGGCCCAAACCGGCCCACAAAGCCGGGACGACAAGACTGCTCCACGCCGAGATTTGAGAGTGCGGGCGGTTCCCACCGCTGCCTCTGTCTATTATATAGACAATGTTTTTTTCTTGGCAGGTCCGGCGGGCCTGGGGAACTGCATCAGTTCCCGGGCCTGCTCGGAGTCCTTGTGCAGTTGGGCTAGCACGAATATATGTTCTTTTCGAGCTTCTGTTCTCATCTGTTTCCTTTTCCTTTTTGCACGATCCTCACTTGTTACGCCCTTGTTTTGTCACCCTCATACTTTGAAGGCCTTGCAGATTGGAGTTGGCGACGAAAGGCCTCTTGTCACGCTCTGTTCTTTTTCTCTCTCTCCCCTCCTTGCTTAATTTTCCTGCACTCTCTCAGGTTTTGTCCATCTCCTATTAGTCTTTTATTTACGATCCATTGGAAATGAAGCAAGGAACAGCCCAGATTGGCAGGAATGTATACAGGTACTCTCTCATGACGGCGATTTNCCCTTCCTATATCCCTTTCCCGTCTCCTATTCTATTTCCTATCTTGTTTCCTGTCCTATTTCCTTTGCTATTCTTTTCCTATCTCATTTTTAATAATTTAAACCGGGGAATTTTTTTTTTTTTTTTTTTTTTTTTTTTTTTTTAGTTCGGTACCTTATTCGCATGGAATTGGGTTTGGCGATGCCGCCGGGATCTCGTGCTCCCGCCGTGATAAGGTGAAAAGTGCACACACAAGCGTGCGGGTTCCGTCGGCTCGTACCGTCCACTTTAGCGGAAGGAGATGGGTTCGGTGTGTGTCCAATGTGGGCATGGATGGATGGGGCAGGAAGAGCACGGGCGAACCGTGGACGAACCCCTCTTTCGCCATGGATGGGACCATGCATAACACATCACATGTACGCGGTTCCATCCCCCGCAGTGATGATGCGTTCATCCACTTTGCGCCGTTGCTGTTACCTTGGGTTTCTCCCCTAGGCTCCGGCAGGCAACGTACATTTACGAGACCCAGGTCTGTGTGCCGCAACGAGAATCTCGACTCTGTGGTGTTATGGGAGATTTGGAAGGCCGTTGCTGTGCGTCGAGTACCATAAGAACCTTATGTTGTGATGACGGCCCTCCCTGCGGCGGTTGTGAATGCTTTGTATTGCCCTGACCGGTGGCTGTATCTGCATACCATCTAACTTCTTAAAAGTAGCGCACAGAAAAACAGGAAGGTGCGAACCAGGAACTGAAAAAAAAAAAAAAAAAAAAAAAAAGGAAGAAAAAAGAATTCATCTCATCTTGTGCAATAGCATGAACCCCATTAGGGCAACCGCCTTGCAACGTGACTTCGTTCAACTTCAGAAAAGTAAAAAGTGGAGTCGATGAGAAAAAAAAAAAAAAGAACCCTCAACGTCCCCAGCACTCGCAACAGGCGAGACCTGCAACTTCGCTGCGGCTCGCCGACCGCTCATGCGGCAAACCCAAAAGGCTGCTTCATGACCTGCGTGGCTGCTGCAACCCTCCAGCCTGGCTCCAGCAACCCTCCAGCCTGGCTCCAGCAACCCCACCTTCAGCCGGGCGTTGGCAGCCGTCATTGGATCGCACGCCTGAGATTTGCACCTCCTGGACTCGCCTCGGCCGACGCCTCGCCGCTTTACCTGTTTCTCCCTTGCTTCTCGCCCAGGGCTCGTCCGGCCGTGCTTGCCAATCAACGACGCCGCTAACCTCAATCGTTGTCCGCTGGGTGGGGCGTGACTTGCAGGCTTCTGCGGATGCTGCTTGGCAGCTCCCTTAAAAGCCCAGATCCGTGTCTATAACACAGGGCAGGACGGGTGCTTTCGCCCGCCGTGCAGTCCCCCCCTCCTGCCTCCATCGATCTCTGCAAAACCAGCTTGCTGTACCTACTCTACGGTCCCCCAGCCTTTCTGATCCGTCCTGGACCAGCAACTGGTTGTCAATCCCGTTGTTTCCACGCGTCTCGTCAACCTCCGCTGGCTGAAAGAGCAATCGGTAGGTATCTTTCCCCGCCACAAAGAATCCCACCCCCGCTAGCTTGTCACAGCCATATCCCAGCAGGGCGGTAGTGGTGGGGACGCTGCCCGAAACTTTAGTGCCCCTCCCAGCTTGTGTCCTTGGACGACTGCAAACCTAAAGCACTCGTCCGCTGCTCATCAACGGCATTGTCTTGTATCTTACCGGCGCCATGTCGGAGAACACGACGCCGCATGACCGCGCCTCAATGGCGAATGGGCAGCCGGACACGGCCGGGCACGCCGAGCGGGCTCAAGCCGTAATGATGACATTGCCGTTCATGCCGAAGCGCGAACGCTGCCCTGAAGACGGTCAGGGGTCTGTCAAGAACGTGCTCAGCGCGAGCAATGATCCCAATGCGACTGCGTCCGCGGCCCTTCTCTGGCCTCGCCCCCACGGGCCTAGGTGGCCGCTTGGGCACATACCAGTTGAGATTTTCCAGCTGATCTGTGGCTTCCTGCCGCGCGAGTCCGTCCAGACCCTGCGCCTGGTCTGCTCCGAGTTCGACCACATGGTCTCGGCCCACTACTTCCGCAGCGTCGTTGCCCCGTTCCGCGCCTCGCTCTACGGCTCTCCCGACAACCATAGCGGCGCCCTGCTGGCTAGTGAGCGCGGGCCCGCCGGCCGAGGCGAGCTCCGCACCGTGTTCCACCTGTTTGGCGAGCACATACGTGCCTTTGCCCTCGCCCTCGAGCTCACGGAGACGGACCTGGCCTTCCCCCCGCCCAAGCTCACCCAGGAGGTCATCAAAACGTCCTGGGGCCTGTATCGGTGGCCGCTCAAGAACTACCAGCGCTACCGCAACCTGGAAGCCATCGAGGACCAGGCAGACGAGACGGCCCTCATGACCCGCGCCTTCTCCAAGCTCAAGGCGCTCACGGAGCTGGGCCTCTCTTGCGATGCTGGCCTGGGCTTCCTGCAGGGGCCCAACCTCAATAAGTACATGGCCAAGACCCAGCCTCCCGTCTTCCGCAAAGCGAGGAGTCAGCCGTCGCCGCCGAAAAGCATGTCGGATGAGGATCAAGAGCTTGACCGCGGCAAATCGGTGCGCTACATGAACCTCAAGCGCATGATGCTCAATGCCGGCTTCTCCCTGGATGAGATCCCTGGCGCCATCGAGCTCCTTTTGTGGTGCGAAGGCAAGGATCCGAAATGGGTAGCCTGGGACGAATATGACGATGACGGCACCAACCTCGGCTATGGTTCCATGGCTGCGGGCGACCGCAAGCTCCGACCTAGCCACGACGCGGACCCCGACTTTGGCGGAGCCAGGATGGACACGGGGGAGCCCCGTGCCTACCCGCTGGAGCCGCTGGTCCTGACGGCGGCGCAAAAGGAGATGCTCCTGGAGATGTCATGGGCGCACGACGCGCTCATCCAGTCGTACGTCATCTCTATCACCGACAACCCGTACGCCTTCAGAAATGTCACCAAGGTGAACATTGCGCGCATCCCCAGCAGCCTGCTCCACACCATCAACAGGCAGAGCTTCTGGGAGAGCCTGAGCGCGGTCGACGAGTTCTCACTCGGAGTGATTCCGGACTGGCGCGCGGTCAAGAAGACGAATAGGTTAATCCTGGACCAGATGGTGTCGCCCTGCGACGCCCTTGTCCCCGCATACGAGCTGCTGGCCAACTGCATCGCGCCGCGTCGGCAGATCACGAAGCTACACTTCGAGTGGGTCGGCGGCGGCGAGCTGGCCATCGGCGCGGCCCAGCGCAACCGCTACGTCTTGCCCGCGCCCTTCCTTGCGACGTTTCATCAGATGGTGGAGCCCATGGCTGCGTCAAGCAGCCGCGAGCTCGTGCTGTCGTTGCCCTACATCCGAAGCCTGTCCCTCAAAAACTGCTACTTCACTCCGCACGTGCTGCTGCACGTCATCCGAACCATGTCGGCCAGATCCCTGGAGAGCCTGAAGCTCGAGGCTGTTTCCATCACCGGCCCGCCCCAGACCGAGCTCCAGCCCGGCTACCTGGCCTTGAACACCGGCCACCGGAACTGTTCGTGGCCGTGGCCACTCTGCTGCTCGAGGGCCGCGCCCGGCCGGCCTTTTTTGTTCGCTGGCGTGCCGGCGGCGGCACCTATACAGCCGCAGGCCATGGTTGGCATGCACGCGCAGTGGATGGTCCAGAGCAACATGATACCAAACGTGCCCAACATCGAGCAGTGGCTGGCGCAGCAGGTGACTGGCCCCCTTTACCCACAGCAACCGCCCGGCTCCTGGCCTGTTGGCCCCCCACCCAACCTCGTGCACCAGCCCACGGGCCCACCTCCGCCGCTGGACGACGCCGTCTGGCAGGGCCCGCTGATAAGCCCTTGGATCCCGGTCCCCCGGCTGCTCTCGTGGGCGCACATTCTCAACGAGATCACGCCAGGCCAGACTCTGCTGGAGCGGTACCAAGGCTACCCCATCCAAGAACTCGATTACGATGCCTTCGAGAAACTAGCAAACAAGCTCAAGCGGTTTGTGCCGACCCCCGAGGCAGAAAAGGGGAGACTCCAGAACATCGAGTTCAAGTCGTGCGGCTATGTCCTTTCCGACTGGACCACAATCAACAACCACGACATCATCCCTCCGACGCAGCGCATGGTTGCGATGCCCAGCAACATGTTGGAGACGCTCCACAACTTGGACAGCTACATGCTCAGTTGCATGGCCCCCAGCCTAGGGAAGGTGTTGGACGACTTTGGCGATGCCGAGCAATTCATTTTGCACCACGCCTTCGGCATGCACTTTGGCTGGAAGGGCGTCTACGATGCCGACGTGATGCACGCCGCCCATGAGGACGGCTTCCTGGAGCAAGGGCGGGGCCGCTTCACGGGCGGGTGGAGGAGAGGAGAGCCCCTACCAGAGATAAAGGCGCTCCTCGCCGCCGAGACAAGGACGCCTGCTTCCGGTACCTCCGTACCGGACAACTAGTGGTTGCTTGCGCGGGGGTGCCGATGCTGGTCGTCACTCAACATGTTGCAAAAGATTCGCGCGCACGATGCGGCCGAGCACCTCCAGATGACGCATCCGCCAACGCAGCGGGCGCTTGCCCGTCTAGCGGTGTCCCGGTCAGCTGCAGCCGGCGATGTCGAGAAGTGGAGTGACAGCTTTGACAGTCGCTACTTGGACTTTTGGTATAGCCCGATGGTCTTCGAGCCGCCTCTAGAGCCCTATGAGGAACAGATCCAAATTGAGGACGTGACCATGTTCGACGACATCTCGCGGTCCTCATTTGCGCTCTACTGGTTCCTCCGCTACAATTTCGACCCGTCCAGGGAAGCGCGGTCCTTGATCCCGTGGTATTGGGGAGAGTGTGTCGGGAAGCTGGAGCGCTACCTTTTCTCGGGCCTCTGGCCGATGACTCCTGGCCCCCGCCGTGAAGGATCCCCCGACCGCAGTATTCCGTGGATAGACGAGGATACCTACGTGGGTGAAGACGTAATGGACCACTTGGCCCGCCGTCATCCTACCGGTTACCCGCAAGCGTCTCCCGCAAAGTCTGAGGAAACGAAAGTCGCACTGGTGAAGGCTGTCCTGGATGCCGTTGCGAAGACTCCGGGGCCCGCCCACCTGCCCATGGCCGCTGCCGTCGAGGTGGCCTATGCGGAAGCGCTTCAGCGGCGACGCGCTGCCAGCTTGCCGGTCGTCCCCACGAGCAGCAAGCCCGATGGCGATGACGCTACGGCTGGCGACGGGGAGAAACTCACGCAGCCGAGTGAAGGCAGCAGCAACCAGTCCGAGATCGCTGTCGCGTCTTCGCAGCAGGATGAATATGTCCTGTCGCTCGCAAGCTGGTCGCAACCCTTTGTGCGAGATCCGTTCCTCTTCGGTGATGATGACTACGTGTACTGCCAACTACCTGGGCACATATATGTCTAGGTAAGGAACTGAAGTACCGTATCGCCGCTCCCTCGTTCGCATTGTCACGATCACCATTTTTCGCCTGCTGCCTACTGTTTGCGCTGTTGCAACAGTCTCGATCGAGCTCTCCACGCGGTCCAAAAAGGGAAGAAAAAGAGGAAAAGGACGAGAGATGCTGCTGTCACCGCCACCACGATTAACAGAATGTCACGAACAATGTAACGACTATAAAACCACCAGAAAATCGGCAACACCCGCCATCTACAACAGAAACAAAGAGAGAAAAAAAATCGGCAACAAGCATGGGGGATTTGGCTATCCTCCACAACGGATTTGTTTGTCTAAAAATATGTAAATGGGATTTTTGCAACCCATATATACCATGTCTGGAAACCGAGAAATTGCGGCGAGATGGAATTGGAAGAGTGAAGGGCATCTGCACCACACCTACACTTTTTTGTTCTTGTTTGGTTTGTTTGTTTTGTCTATTGTCGATTCCCTTCCGACCGTACGTCTTCATCTTTCGAAGCATCCACCTTGGACGAATGGGGATAAGCCACTACTGGAGGGAGCTGGGAAGGCGATGGATGGGTTATGGAAAGGCGAGGCTATGTGTGAGATTTTAATGACGGCAGAGGGGCGATGGTGATAGCGACGGAAGAGTAGAGGTGTGGAATGAAAGAGTACATGTAGGCCTTGGCGGCTGGCTCTGTATCCGGTGTGCCGCAATTTTCTGGTCAGGACGCCTACGCAAGGCATCTCGGCTGTTCTTGACTAGGCGGTACGGTAGGTACGACTGATACAAGGCACCATTGCCCCTCATACCACCATCCTGGTATATGGAGATGGCGCAGGTGACAGGAGGGGTGTCCTCATTCATTTCCATCTCTCCTCACTCTCTCCCAAACGGGAGTTGCTCGGCAAAGCAAACTCTTCAACTAGTTTGGTAAGATTCTCTTTTTGTTCCCGAATGCCATGCGCAAGATACAACACCGGTGGACCGTTTTAAAAATGGAAAAAGAAACGCGAAGTACCCAGGCACCTAGGTGAAGCAATCCCATGAGCAAACCGCGCCACGCCGCATTTCCCTTTTCCCTTCACCCTATAAGAAGAGTGAGAATGGCGGGCGTCGACCCAGGTGGTAGGCCAATTTCCGTGCTCTACCAGCCAGCCAGCCGGCGGTCCCAGCCAACCATGCCAAAAACACAGCCCCGTCCCGTCCTCGGCCACATCGAGGAATAAAAAAAAAGTCGTCAACGGAAAGCAAGACGCTGTTGCCCTGCTTTAGGCGGCGGTGATGGCCTGGCGGATACGGGCACCACGCTGCCTCGAGCTGAGGTGCTGGTTGCTGGTGACGGCGTCCGACTTCTCGACGGCCTCCTCGGCCTCGGTCAGGATGAGCTCAATGTGGCAAGGCGACGACATGTAAGGGTTGATCTGGAAGAGGAGAGTTTGGATTGGTTAGTCCTGAGGATTCGGCTGGTCGAAGAAGCATGGATGACGGGATAACGAAAACATACACGACCGTGGGCACGGTACGTCCGCCTGCGCTGCTTCGGAGCCTGGTTGACCTGGATGTGCTTGACGACGAGGTTGCCGGTGTCGAGGCCCTTGGCGTCGGCGTTGGCCTCGGCGTTCTTGAGCAGGCCGAGCAGGAACTCGGCCGACTTGACGGGCCAGCGGGCCTTGGAGACGCCAAACTGCTTGCCCTGGGCGCAGCGGCCGGTGCTGCCGGCGTAGCGGCGCATGGGCACGGCCTCCTTCTTCTCCTGCACGTTCTCGAGGAACTTGACGGCGCGGTGCAGCTTCCAGCCGTTGATGGCCTGGGCCGTCTCGCGCGTGTTCTTGAAGGACACGCGCAGGTACGACCCGCGCGCGCGGGCCGACTTTTGCGACTCGATCTCGTTGGCTCCGTAGCGGACCTGTCGGCGACATGTTAGCCCGCTATCCTTTTTTCTTTTTCTTTTTTCCTTTTGTGACGGCTCCCGCTGAGGGGTTTGTGTGTCCACGCGCAATCGAAGCCAAGCCAGCCCGTCGTCGTGTCGTTCGCCCAGGACTCGTCGTCTTCGTCGGCCGGTTCATTCTGACGCTCTGATTTCCCAAATGCTCTTTCTTCGTCAAATCCTCCGACAGGTTCCCTTCCCAGCTTTCCACGATTCTTGCACGGAGCCATGTTTGACGCCCTGTCTCGACGTGCTGGGCCCATCCAAACACGGCCGCCCAACGAAGAAGACGAGTCCCGGAAACTCGACGACGGCGACCGAGAATTCGAGGCTCGACGAAAAAATCGACAGGAAGAGTGCCCCCGACAATCGTACGTACCATCTTTGCTGCTGTGGTTAGTGACGGAAGGGGTTCGACGAGAGGGTGGTTTTGGTGGATTTGCGAGGTCGGTTTGCACTTGTCAACTTTTCCGCACAAGAGAGAAGCCCGCCCGCCTTTGGTCATGTGGAGCCTCCCACTAGGGTTTGGCAGCCCTAGAAGTTCAACCCCCTGGTCCGAGCGCCCAGCAGCGAAGAGGAGAGGACAAGACTGGGCTGGGAGATAGAGAAAATTGCAGACTTTCGAATCATGCAAATTGTATTTCAATACGGATTGTCTGTTCTATCACTATTGTCAAAGTTGTGTTTCACGCAGTCTGATTGGCTGTCTGCCTCTAGATGCGCGAGACTTCTGGGCTTTTGATGGTGGGCCTCTGCGATCCAGTCCAAGCCGGAGCGGAATTATCAAACCGCCGAGCTGAAGGCGGCGGCAACGGCTTTGGCCCCACTAAAAAATAAGTTCGGCTGGAGAAAGGGTGGTGGAGGACTTTGGACCTGCAGGCTCCGCTTTTGCTTCATAAAATTTTTTGAAGCTTGGAAGCGGACGGGAGCTTCTCAGCAAATCCTTAAGGACCCTTTTCCCCTCGCGCTCCTGCTCTTTGAACGCGAATTGCTCCGCGCAGAAGGTCCCAACCCCCATCCCGACACCTTATTTCTGATTTTCACGAGTGGCAGGAGCTATCCATCTGACCCATATAAACCGCAATGGGTTTCACACCGAGAGGCCGAGGTGCACCCGGTGGTCGCGGCGGCGGCTTCCGAGGCGGCGGTGATCGAGGCGGCCGAGGCGGCGGCCGTGGTGGTGGCAGCTTTCGCGGCGGCGAACGCGGTGGCGGCAGGGGAGGTCAGTATTTTCTTTGCCTCGGGGACTTTTGTCTCCTTTTTCACACATGTCGCTGCGCGTCGCAAGCAAGGGTTACTCATATCCAATGCTTTTTTTAGGTGGCCGAGGCGGCGCAGGACGCGGTGGTCGCGGTGGACGCGGTGCCCCGAGGGGAGGCGGCCGCGGGGGTCGTGGCGGTGCCGGTGCCGGTGGCAAGAAGGTCGTGATTGTAAGCAGAAGCCTCCCTCGTCCCGTCTTCTCCCCGCCGGTCATGCTGTTGCGAAGCTTCACCATCTCGTCTCGTCGCGAGTCTTGACGCCAGCAACTCCTGGCAGGGGAAGCAGCCCTGTGTCCTCACACATTATTCACAGCCCACTGACCACATCCTGACCCTCCCCTCACAGGAGCCCCATCGTCACCAAGGCGTCTTTGTCGCCAGGGGCGGCAAGGAGGACCTGTTGGCCACTGTCAACCTGACTCCCGGCGACTCGGTGTACGGCGAGAAGCGCATCGCGGTGGAGAACAGCTCCAAGGGCAGCGACGATGCACCCGCGACCAAGACCGAGTATCGCGTCTGGAACCCCTTCCGCAGCAAGCTGGCAGCCGGCATCCTGGGCGGCATGGACAACATCTTTATGAAGCCCGGCGCAAAGGTCCTGTATCTGGGCGCTGCCTCGGGCACATCGGTATCGCACGTCGCTGACCTAGTGGGCCCCACGGGCAACGTCTACGCCGTTGAGTTTAGCCACCGCTCCGGCCGCGATCTCATCAACATGGCCACCAAGCGCACAAACGTCATCCCCATCGTCGAAGACGCCCGCCACCCGCTCAAGTACCGCATGGTCGTTCCCATGGTCGACTGCATCTTCGCCGACGTCGCCCAGCCTGACCAGGCCCGCATCGTCGCTCTCAACGCCAGCCTATTTCTCAAGAAGGGCGGCGGAACCTGCATCTCAATCAAGGCCAACTGTATCGACTCGACCGCCCCGGCCGAGGAGGTCTTTGCCAGTGAGGTCGAGAAGCTGAGGGCCGAGAAGTTCTTCCCCAAGGAGCAGCTAACCCTAGGTAAGGAAGCAACTCTGCCCAGCCTCCATCCTTATCTTTGCTCGAGATGGTCCACTGACTGTTCTCCACCATGGCAGAACCCTACGAACGTGACCACGCCATGGTAACAGCGGTGTACCAGCAGAAGGAGTTTGTGCAATGAGCGGGGTTCCCTGAAAAGGGACAGGTAAGAAAAAAAATACAAATCCCAAAGCACAATCTCCCGGCATATTGCGCATCGCTCTGTTCATATATCCTCCGTTATCCACGGGTTCCCTTTGGTGTGTGGTGTTCCGATGGGTTCTGGCTGGCTTCGCGAGTCTTGTCTTTTTCCTCGCTTTCTGCTCCAACTTGTGTCTGTTTGTGTTTCCAATCAAGGGGAAGGCGTCCAAGGCGTTAATCATGACATGCCTGGTTTGAAAATCAAGAATCTCTTTCGTGTCTGGATAATGCCATGTCTCCGGAATCATTTCCCGTCACCTCCATCTTTGTGTATGTTGGTGTGTGCGAATCTAGTTTGACGGTAATACATGCCAGATGCTGTCAACGAACGGGCTCTTCTCAAACTGTCGACGTCTCCGAGATTGCTTTTCCAGACTAGAGACTACTACCTAGCTGCTACGAGAGAGAACGCTGTCACTATTTGCGTCCGAAGGGTGCCAAGTGAGACGACAAATATTGGAGCGAAGGAATACGAGCTCCACAAGCAAAGTGCAAGCGGCTGCTATTTTTATAATCCTTTCTCCAGAGGTGAGTCGCGGCTATCAAACCACGTCCAACGGATTATGCCGGCTGGCACACCTACCAGTGACCACATTATCGAAGCACGGCCGCCTCCTTTAGCTGCGGTCACCACCCCGTAGCGGCGAAGGGCTGAAGCAAGAAGGGGTGCTTCCGGCCCCAGCCGTTCCCGGCGTTGTGAGCTGGCGCCAGCTGCATGATCATGGCGCTCGATAGGTGGTGGTCCAAGCGACTCGGTGCTTCAGGTCTGTGATATCCTCAGGGATTCCTTGGGAGGAGATCATGGTCAGCCGCTTCGGGGAAGCCACTGTGTACCGTATGACACTGAGCCCAGGCAAGACCAGTTCCCTTTGATTTCTTTGTATGTATCAGTATCAGTATCAGTATCAGTATCATTCAGAATCGCCATATCCCGCTGACCGGCTTCGTCGGTGGACGGCATTTAGGCCTGCCGCGGTGGCGCCATTTGTTTTGTGTGCAAGGATGGACCAGACGGCGCACCGCCGCGCCCCCATCCGAGATTATGCGGCGGGAAAATCGTGTGTGCTAGCCCAGCTGTGGCGTTCGTGAAGCTGATGGTGATGGGCAGGGAGGGCGACCAGGTGTTCAGCTCTGGGGAGCTGGAGGGGCTCTGGTCGAGCCTATGATGTCTGTTTTTTTTTTTTTTTTTTTTTTTTTTTTTTTTTTTCTGTGCACATCACTTCCGCCAAAAGAAGAGTTGCTCGTTTTGCTTCGGCTTTCAACTCTCAAAAAAAAGCGTTGACAGGCTCGCTCAAAATCACAAAGCCGCGTCACCACCCCTAGATGAGCACCCATAACACAACCCAGACGGGCTAGTCCGTTGTTTGCTTGTCCGCGTCATAGCCTCTTTTGTTTTCTCTTTGTTCCTGTGCATTCGGCCGGTGCTATTCAAGCGAGCGCCATGGCTTTCGGGGATCGACAAAAAGCTTTGCGGGCTGACCGTCGGAGCTGAACCCCAAACGAGGGTTCTGCGCCTTCAGCCGCAGGCTTGGCCCCGATAGTCACTTTTGAGAACGGGCTCTATCACGCATCTGCTCGGGAGAACGACCCGGGATTCTGCGCGCTTCTGCGTCTGTCCGAGGTGCGGTCTCCATTGCTGGTTTCAGCCAGCTGTCCACGAGCAGTAGATATAGCGCACGTCTCGCTCCCCTCCTGGAGCCCCGGGGACATAATACAACAAAGCTCACCACCTCCGGGTCGACAAGTCACAGCACCTTCCCGCCCGAACGAGAAGCCGCCTACAACACATCCACATCTCGTTGTCGATCGTCAACGACACCGACGCGGCCAAGGTGACTCACGCAGCACCTTCGTGAAGGCTCGACGACCCGCAAGCGCCCGCCAGGATGAAGGACGAGCGATGGGCTGATGGAGAAACGACGGACGACGGACGACGAACGGACATGCTGGAGCGAGGACGGGGGAAAATGAAAGAAGGGGCATGAAGGAGGCAAAGCACACGACGAATCGACTCGCGGACGAAACCTCCATCACGACCGGCTCAAAGTGACGACCCGTCCCAGCCAGCACGAAAACAAGGCCTCGGCCGCTTCCCTCGGACAACATGGCATCCCATCCCCACTACGAGCTCCATGTACACCAGCGTACCGAGCCGAGCCTCCCTGCGGAACGACGGAGAGACTGGACGGCCTAGACCGATAAGCCGCCGACGACGAGCATCACGAGCGAGGTTGCCGCAGCCTTCCCGAGCCCGCTGCTTGTGCCTTCGACAGGTCTTCCGATAGGAGCGGCAAGAGCAAGTCAGTCAGGGGGCTGTCGTCTTCCATGGCAGTTCAGTCACATCATACACAGCCATCGGCAACCAGACGTCAGCCTGGCTGCTTGTAATCCAGACATAACTTGGAAGGTCTGGCATAGACTGCGGCAGCAACCCGCACGACATGGCACGCAAGCAACAAGTCACGACGACAACAACAACAACAACAACAACAACAACAAGCATCTTTTTGCACAAAATTATGCTTTGTTTTATTTTGCTTCACACGCAATGTTTCTACAGACCAAGAAAGAAACAGTCGCACACGCCCGCCCGACACTTCATCCTAAACCAAAAGCCTCCACACCGACACCAACCAACGACAAAGCCAAGCCCACATGACCTTCCAAAATCTTCAACAAGGACAGACATACAGTAGCAAAGAAGGTTTTATCGACGCAAGAGACAGACAAAGTAATCAGCGTGGCGAGAAGAGAACGTAAGAGATCTTTTTTTTTTTTTATTACTTGAGTTGGATGGACACACCGCGATGCAAACTCTGCTACAAAAAGGGCAGATGCGGAAAAGGTAAGCGAAAGAAATAAAAAAGGAGAGGGGAAAAAATACAAGATAAAAAAGAAAAACCAAGGGTATCGCGAAGCCGCAACCGACGGCCAGATTTCAAATCCGAGAGAGGAAAATATCCAAGACATGACCATGACAGATAAGGTAAGCCGTAAAAGAAAAGACAATCCCCCCTCATTCAAAGGATTGGCAAACGGGTGGGCAGAGAGGTGAGAAGGATTGAAAAAAAAAAAAAAAAAAAAAAGTCACCGCGCCGAATACATGCCCGCCAACTCTCTACGCCATTAATTTTTATTTCCCGGGGGTATTGGCCCAAAAACTTTGCCGTCATAAACGTCGTAAAAATGTGTGTGATGTGTGTGTGTGTGTAGTATGTGAGGGAGAGAGAGACAGAGATTATTGAACAGCAGCATGAAGCTGACGGCGCTGCTCCTCGGTCAGGTCGTCCGAGATCCAAGGTCCCTTCTCCTCGTCGGTGGCGTCCAGGAAGCCCTGGGCGCGGCGCATGGTCTGGACGTCGAGGTCCGTGACGTAGGCCTTCTCGTCCTGGAGCTTGATGCGCACCTCGTGCTCCGTCGACAGCATCATGTCGTCCTTGGCCAGGCGGCGCGGGCCGTCGAAGACGGTCATGACGCGCTTCTTGAAGTTCATCTGGCCCTTGTCGAAACCCCACGACGTCGGGTAGTCGCGCCGGCTCTTGCGGCCCTTGGCCTGCTTGATGTGCGCGGGGCCGTTGCGCGAGTGCGTCATGCCCCGCGACTTTTGCACCCCGTTGGCCGGGTTGCTGTTGCCGCCCTTCTTCTTGGACGGGGACGTGCCGGTGGTGGCCTTGCCGCCGACACGCGCCACTCGCGACTCGTCCTCGCAGTCGTCCTCCTCCATCTCGTCGTCCTCGTCGCTGTAGGGCGACGCCATGGTCGCCGTCGGCAGCTGGTTCTTCTCCAGCGTCGCGTGCACCTCGCGGTCCTCGGCAACCTCGGCCAGGCGCTTGGCGTTGATGGCCTCGGCCGGATCCTCCTGCTGCACGATGCGGAGGACGCAGTCGTCCAGGTGCTCGTAAAAGTCCTGGGCGTTGGAGAAGGTGGCCGAGCAGGTGCTGCACTTGCCCGTGGCGTCGGGCGCGTAGCCCGTCAGCTTCTTGGACATGCCCACGGCCGCCGCCGCCGCCGCCTTCTTGCGGCTGTTGGGAGGCGTCTGCTCCACGCCGTGCACCGCCGTTAGGTGGCGCTTGAAGACGTCGGCGCGGTTGAACGACTTCTCTGCCGCCGAGCCCGATCCAGGGCAGAAGCCGCACACCATGGTGCCCTTGTAGTGCGTCAGGGTGTGCCTGTTCTTGTCATACTTTCGGGCGAAGCCCTTGGTATGGTAGTCGCACGTCTGGATCGGGCACTTCTCGGGCCGCTCTTCTTGGTGCGTGAGCATGTGCGCCTTCAGGTCCTTGAACTTCCTGCCGCACTCGGGGTGTGGGCATCGCTGCTTCTCCTTGTTGATCTCGCCGTCGCTGTTTTGCGGCTCTGCCGGGTACCCCGGTGCGAAAGAGGGCAGGCTCTGTCTCCGCGTCTCGACGGGCGTGGGGTACTGGCTGTGCTGGTAGTAATTATGATTAGGGATGAATGGCGATGTGCTGCCGTTGCGGACGTTGGGGGAGCCGGTGAGCGCCGGAGAGACAGGGTATGCTGATGCTGGGGGCGCGGGATAAGCCGACTCGAAAGCGGGGATCTCCAGGGGCCGGCTGATGCCGGGGTGGATGAGAGAGGGGTCTGCTTAAAAACGCCGAGGATTGGTTAGCAAGACTGGCTTGTATCACACACAGTCACACAAACACAAGCGTTTGTTTGCGATTCGACAAGAGGAAAACCAACAGGAAGAGCCCAGAGGGGCGACGAAGTGACCACTACTCTGAGAAAAGAAAGGAGGAACATGACGGTGAACCGGCGGACGCGCGCCAGGGCTCAGCTCCTCAGGAGCACAGGAAGGGCTGCTCCAAGCCAGCGGCGGAGAGGAAAGAGAAGATGCAGACGTGACAGGAGAAAAGAAAGCAATGCTGGATTTCCGGGACGAACAAGGAGACAGGGTCGGCGACGACTGCGTATCGATGGCCAACCGCCTGGGACTGTCTTGTCGTGGTTGTTGTTGTTGCTGTTGCGGCGGTGGTGGTGGTGCAAAAGTGTCCAGGGGCCGAGGCTCGGCAGCAGAAGAAGAAACAGAAAAGGAGACGGGGTCATCAAGGCGATGACCCGTGAAAACAGGACGAGAATTCTGGCATGACGACGACCTAGGAACCTCTGATAACTCACCCACAAAACCCGGGGGCTTGCTGTGCTGCTGGGCGTACTCGAAAGCTGCGTTGAAGTCGTCCATGCTGGGCGCGGGGGCGAACGAGTACTCGGCGCCGGGCGCAAAGTATTCGTTCTGGCCCACGATGCCGGGCAGGCCCTGGGCGCCGGCCCACTCAGGGACGGGCTGGTGGGCAGAGCGCGGCGAGCCGTGGGCAGACGAGGGCGCGGATCCGTTGGAGGCGATGGACAGGTTCGACGAGGGTAACCTCATCTCGCCGTCCTCCGCGTACATGGCCGGTGACATGAGGCCGTTGGCCTTGGCAAAGACGCCGTACGGAGTCTCGGCGTACAGCGCGCTGGCGTCGAAGCCCATGGTGGTGGGGTAGTCCTGAGCCGAGACCCTGGGGTAGTAGGTGTCGGGCGAAACGTTCATGTCCAGGGGCGCCGAGGCGAAGTTGCCCTGCGGAGGCTCCGGGTACAGCATGTTGAAGTCCTTGTGGTCGTTGCTGAGGCGTCTGGGGGGCATGAGGAATGGCGAGTGTGGACCGGCCGGGACCATTGCAGGTCGCACGTCAGTCTAAGGGGGGGGGGGGGGGGGGGGCGGGGGGGGGGGGGGGGGGGGGGGGGGGGGG
>PYSS01000047.1:96767-228427 GCA_003049465.1 Magnaporthiopsis rhizophila | reverse complement strand
CCCCCACCCCCACCCCCCCCCCCCCCCCCCCCCCCCCCCCCCCCCCCTTTTTTTTTTTTTTTTTTTTTTTTTTTTCAGTTCGAGTAAAATCTCCCCGACTTTGCTGGGGGCATGGGAGATGTGACCCTCCATCCATCCCTTTGAAGATCAATCCGGGCGGTTTCCCCACCCAGACACCCTGGTCTCTCATCTGGCCTATTTGGGCAACGAGTGCGATGAGCGGGGCTGCCTGGTGGGGTTTCCGGTTGATGGGCCTTGTCGAAAGGATTCGTACCCACGCAAACGCAGGCGAACGACGACGCACGAGCAAACGACGGGCAGAAAAGAGTTCGACAACCACCAACTCGATCCGTTCGCCGCGCGCGGAGCATGAGAACCGCAACTGCGCCGCTCCGCGATATGCTACGCTTCCCACAGGACTGGAATAGATACCGGTGGTCATACCCGAAAGTCGCGTGAATGTGGAACCACCGATGGAGGAGAAGCATCCTCTCGTTTCCCGCCAATGAAACTTGCTCTATTCCCACACGAGAAAAAAAAACAGCAAACTAAACCCCCTCGGGCCAATGGACAGTATCTTGGTCGGCCCACAGCCGGGGCCGTGACCAAGACGACCCAAGACATTGACACCTCGGGCGATGAAATGTCAGGAGGGGGCGACCGGGCCCCTTGAGCGGTTGCTGCTTGCTACATACATATTTGTTATGGTGGCCGGGTTTCGCGACCGGCTCTTTTGCTCCAGACGCGAATAAACAACCCAAGGGCTAGCACAAACTATTCCCTGGGCTTAGCGCGGAGAACAGATAGCAAGCAAGCATCGCCCCAGACATCCCCCCAGACGCATCAGAGTATGCACATAGACGCTCGCGAGGCACATTTGGGTGTCTAGCGTCCCCTCTCCTAGGCAGATTTGGTGCGTTGCTGGCGGGTCTTGGCGAAGCCCGTTCCTGACCCAAGGCGAAGGTGCACGTACATACATGCCCGTCGACCAACATGTGTGTATGTGTGTATGTGTGTGGTGTGTGTGCCCGCAGGTGGCTTTTTCGTGTTGTCGGGTTGGCCCAGTCCTTTTGCATACACCTCCCATCCCCTCGTTTTCTTCCCCTCCTTGTCCTCGACGCTGCTTCCTCCTGCCTATGCGTAACCTCGTCATGATCTGCAGTTCAGCAGGCAAAAGACCAAGGCAGCAAGCCCGTGGTAGGTTGAAAGAGGAATGAAATGGTGGAGGCCATCAGGGAACATGGGTTCGAATAGAGGCGGGAGCCGCGGTTATGTTTATATTAAACGCACGGGAGGGGTGAATGCAGAAAGCATGTGGAGACGCACCCAAATGTCCTGATTAACTTTATCTCTGTGGGCCGTGCCTTTTTCCCATGGAGTCCCCCTCCATCCCTCGTCCCTTGGGCCCACCTTACCACACAACTGAACAGCAGTCAGGGCAAAGCGCGGCAACGCCGGTCTGAGCCATGGATGGATGTCGGCCACGACCGGCTTCCCTTCACTGCTTCTCGGGTCCGTCCTCTCTGGGCTTGCCGTCACCCGTGACGTGCGGGTGGAGCGGGCGCTGGGAGGCAGCATGATTGGGCAATTGACACCTGAGAGTGACGCACAGGCCATCCATCTGGCTCTCCATAGTCACCGCCCTTTGGTGATGGCCTGTCTTAGCAATTGCTTCTTCCCAACCTTCACCATGTCCTCTTTGTCCTACCTCTCCGTCGCGGCGCATTTCCCATCTCTGGGTACTTCGCCCGAGCCCGGAACCTCAACCGAGCCACATGGATATTCTGTGCGCGCCGAGATGCCGCGGGCGGCGGCGACGTGGGGCGACTTGTGCGTCCGCTCTTTCTGTCGTTCTGCAATAAGAAAAAAAAAAGAAAAAAAAAAAACTCGGAAGAACGGAGTCAGTGGCCCAAGGCCCCTGGCGGCCGCCGGGAGGGGACCACCCGTTCGGGTCGTCGTCTAGTTAGTGCAATGTCACACACAACCTTTTGGCATTCTGTCTTGTTTTTGTTTTTTTCCTTCATCATCTCTACTTTTCTTTCCCTTTGCGGTTTTTTGGCTTTTCTTTGATGTGCATGTTGCGATACCCGAGGCTACAAGCCGCAGCCACCCGTGCCTCTGACATGGAGAACCGATGCAAGCATAATTGAGTACAAAAAAATGATACATGTGAATGATGACTGCATAAAAAACCATTACATCAGAAAGGAGGGGAGGAGGCTCCGCAACGTCGGCGAACACCCGCGTTGCATCGCCGACCATACCGGGCCTATTCCAGCTACTCAAGGTGCACCGAAAAGAAAAAACGGTCCGCCCGACAAAAGGACCGGCCGAAAAGGAGGGGCTCTCTTTTTTTTTTTCTTTCTTTCTTTCTTTCTTTTGCTGTTTGACAATATACACGCGGTTCATACATACATGCACTCTCGGTTGGGTTTCCCAACTTACCCGGTGGAGGGGTTCGGCGGCCCCGAGCTTTTCCGCGCTCTCTAATTCGCGGGAATGGGAAGAAATGGGAGAAGCTCCTCTCCAGGCAGCACAATTCCCAGGGACAACGACCCAGTAACGTTTCGCTGCGTCAGAAAGGACGGGTTGCAGCATGCATGGACGGCCCGCCCAATGAGCGGACGAGCACGGCCGCGACCAGGAACTGCGATGGCCTTGTGTGCGTGTGTGTTTTTTTTCCCTCGCTTCTTACTTTCCCTGACTTACCCTTCCCATTTTTCGTGCTTGCTTGCATGGGGTTGCACCCTGTCATTCCGGCCGGATACGGTAACTCGTAGATGCTCTGCTTACTTCTTTTTTGTGACCCTGGGACAGGCGATACATACCCAAGCAACAACACGGTGTCATTGGCCGTGGGACGCGTAGTCAGCAATCAAACGTGTCAAAGCATCTTTTCCAGCCAATCCGCCGTCGTTTCGGTATGGTAACGTTGTTTGGCTATTCTACTGGATGGCCCGGTGACGAGCCCACCATCAATGAGGTCTTACGGACGCATCGCGTCGTCTTGTTCATGCCAGATTGGATTGGACCTTGTTTCGGGTCTCAAGGGAGGGGAATATGTCCTGAAGGGCATCCACATGCACCTTGGAAATTGAGGCGGAACATGTCCCTGCCCGGCAATGGCGGAGGCGCAATTTGACTGCTTCTAAAATAAGATTTTACCTTTTTTTTTTTCCTCCTCAGACTGCGGCCCAGCCGTCATCTGTGGTTTGTCGCGATTTCCCGTTTAATTTGCTCCCGTGGTCCAAGAAGGCATACATGTCGTCCGGCAGTCTTTTTGCACGCCCGCATGTCGCGGGGCGACAAAAGTGCCTCTGTTTAAAATGCGCTCTCTCTCGGTGTTTTGAAGATCCCGGAACCGTGCCGGCAATTTCCTAGTGCATATGGTGGGCTTGGGCGAATATCACCGATGATCATCCATGCCATGTGATGACCGATGCTGCCCGCCGGCAGGCAGGCAGATAAGACGGGCGACCGAGCGGGTCTCGGTGGACAAGACTGAACACCGACTTTGGGGAAACGGGCGCAAATCTCGCGCCCACGTCCTAGGGCTTGGCGGCAACGGGTAACAAGGACACTGCCTTTTGAGCTGGCTGCATGGATGGCTTGCTTCGCCGACCAAAGTGGCGGTAGGTCTGTCAAAGACCAGACAAGACCCGCATGTCCACCGCTGCTGCGGAAGGAGGAGCAGATCGTCCAAATGGGAAGAGCGATGGCAAGCTGAAATGAAAAAGTGTGTGTGATGAAATGCAAAGAAAAAAGAGAGAAGAAAAGAGTGCAGGTGGGGAACGGCTTTCCCAAACCCTGGCCCCGCGTCAGACGTGGTGGGATTGGTGATTTACACGTCGATCAAGGTGGCATCGCCCAAGCACCTCGACCTTTTGGTTGGTGCGGCCACATATGCACCGCACGTGTGAGCGAGTATGTGAGATGATGGATGGGGCATGTGTGTTTGGGGCGCAGCCGGTCTGTCCCTTGCCGGTGCAAATGATGAAGGGATGGGCGTTGTCAACGACTTCTTCTCTGCGTTTCCACGCCGAATCTCTGCCGTCTTGTGGAGGGTGGGCATGGAAAGCTGAGGGAGTGAGCGGTCGAGTCCGTGTCCGCCGCTCTGCTGACCTCTCTTGGCCGTTGTCGTGTCTGCTCTGTTTCGGGGATAACTCCGTCTTCCCAGTCAGGGCTGAAGATGCTGACCCCCATTCCCCAGGCGTCAAAGTCCCGTCATTCCTGTTATGTCATCTGCAGGCAAACAGGCGGCCTCAGGGACTAAGCGCGTGCCGTCATCGGCAGTTACTTACTCCATAGCCACAACGGATGGAGAATTTTTAGTCTTAGTCCAAAGCACAGGTGTGGGCGGGCAGTGCTTGGTGCGCATAACCACTGGGTAAGGAACATCAAGGCGCTACAAGATTGCCGGGATCGACATCGATAGTTTCAAAAGCCCCAGGCGGACAACAAAAAGCAAAAACGAGAAAACCGCGCACTTTCAGGGGCCCTGCAGAATCCAAGAGACGACGATTTAAGCATTTCCGTCCCAAAAAAAAAAAAAGAAAAAAAAAAAAGAAAAGGCAATAAAGATGCGCACAGGCGGTCGAGCCAAAAAGCTCCCACGAGTTAGGTGAGTCTGGTCTCGCTAAAATCCCGGGTGCTTAGCTCCCCATCCTTGTGCCATAACTGAACCGCAAGAAAGCTCTTCTATTTCGATGGGGGTGTCTCTAGCGGTAGGCTCGAGCTCTCGACTTCCCCCGCACTGAATGGGGCGCTGCACTGCACCGCTGTTCGGGTGAGGCCCGTATTCGCCGCCATTCAATTGGCGTCGCCGGGGGCGCCCGTGGTGTTGTCACTGGTGGCACACACTTCTCTCAGGGCACCACACTCTCACGCCACCCCAGAACCCACCCAGGGCAGGGCGCCCACACACACCAAACCTTGCAATCCCATGGCTCGCCTCCCGGCGACACAGCCCAGATTGCACAGCTTGGGTGCTTCCCTGGGCGATGTAACCCGCCGCGAGCTAAATATAGGTTTTGAGCAAATCGAGGATTTTTAAATGCCAAGCTTTTTTGTTCAATTTGGCTGGGAGGGGGGGCTGGGCATTTTATCACAATCAAATCATCTGCATCGACCATCGTCCATACATCTGGCTCTCTCCCCCAATCCGACCCCTTCCATGCTTCTTTTTACCTTGCGCTTGGGAATCAATAGTCCGCTTTTGCTGCTACCAAGCATCTGGCTCGCTTTGCGTTTCCTATGCGGGCAAGTGATCGTCGCTGCCAGGCCCCGCGCCGCCAAGTGCCAGCAAGCCGCCGCGGGGCCCAAGGCCCGGGGTCTAGACCTCCCGCGCACACACAAGCTGGCGTGGTCCCGTTAGACCCAAAAAGAAAACCTGGCATGATTTTGTAGTTCTCCGAGCGCGCTTCGGATTATAGCTCCGATATTGGTGCCCCCGAGGAGACGGACGATGCGAACGAGAAGAAAAAAAAAAAGCCAAACGCAAAGTGGCGAAGACATGGCCTCCCCGCCCGGAACCGAACTCTTCCCTAATGAATGGCTTTCGCGAGGCAGCCTATCACACGGGCCCGTTTAGCTCACGGTGGGAGGTGACCAAGATGCAGACTTGCATCATGTCTTTTTTTTTTCTTTTGCGCATACACCACCCACACACCCCATCTCTCCTCATCAAGGGCCTTCGACGGTCTAGACCGCTCGATTGTGTCTGTCTGTCTGTCTGGCCGTCCGTTCAGACACGTATACCCACACGCCTTCCCGGGATCCCGGGGGTGGGACGTGGCCCTCCGCCTTTCCGGGATGGCTGCCCGCGGGCACCTTGTGTCCCCCGATAATGGCTCGGAGCTCGTGATGCTGACCCGTTTAGTATACGAGGCGATAGTATGCAGTACGGTAGGGTCGGTCATGTACGTGATGCGCTTCCCTGGTTTGCCCATTTCCAAGAAAAAAAGAAGGGCCTCGTGATGCCTGCTCGGCTCGCATCTCGTGACAGTCGTATCTCCGGGACCTTGACCAACTCTTTCCGGGACGCATGTCCAAGTTTTGACCGCAATGTCTCACGCCTATCTTAGTTGATACCCGTATACCTACTTACCCACTTTGTTACCACCTTTTTACTTTCTTTTTATTTTTTTATATTTTTCTTTTTTGCCCCTACGTGGCTTGCCAGTTCCTATCGTGTCCACGTCAAGCGCCCGACTACCTAGCACAATCGACCGCTTTTGCCCCTCAGTAGACCGGTCGGTATCTTGGGTCCAGACCCTGAAAGAACACCGCATCACTAGGAACATTTCCAGCGCATTGGGATGATGATGCATGCTGCTGCTGCAAGGTCCCTCCTAGGACAGGGGATGGGTGGCCCTGTCTCACGGGCCAGGGAGTTGAGAGAGTCGGCGCCAGCACTGGCATGGCTTGGGTCCAACGAGGAGGAGGAGGCGGCGGGGCGGCGGCGGCAGCGGCGCCCGCGCGTTGTGTGTGCGTTGAGCCGTCTGGTCTTTTTCTCTCTTCTGTCCCTTTTTATGCGCAACATTAGCACCACAAGTGACAACTTCGCCTAAGCCTTGGTGCCACATAGCTAAACGTAACCGCCGCCCCGGATTAGGTAGGGGAAGGACAAGTAAGGTATGGGCTGGCGCTTGCCCTTGCCCTTGCCTCCTTGCCTCTGCCCGCAACGGCAAATTCCATCGTAGCGGCGCCAGCCAGCCGGTCAGGGCACATTCTTGTGACAAGACCTGCAGCTTAAAATTAAATAAAAAAGCAAGACCCTTGAAAAAAAAAAAAAAAGCCCGGCCTAGCCGGAATAGGCCTTATCCCGAAGCTTGAACGGGTCGTTGTCACCTCATCGTGGGTCGCCTGGCGCGCGCGCGGGGACGGAAAAGCCCGCCGTGTCGTCCATGACACTGGTCGCCTTTCTCTCGTCACACACCTCCTTGCGGCCGGGTGATTACTCCAATTGGGTTTGGGATCTCATTCCTGTCCATGGTGTAACTTATCGTGTTGGATGACTCCACCCGTAATTCGACGAAGCATCACGCCCGCCCGGGTTTGGAACAGAAAACGGGAAGGCTGCGAGTGAGAAAGAGACGAAATAATGAGGTTGAGATGAGTGTAAGACGCGAGATGGATTGCTATACGCAAGGGGGCGATTGCTATTGAAACAGCTTGGGCGACACCCTGTCGATTTTTGCCCTGGTCTTGTCTCCATCATGATGGGGCACCAGTCGTGATCCACATGTAAGAGCTGCCAGGCAGCCACATTTGAGCTTGGACCAAACCCTTGGGAACAGCCAACTCTCAACGGAAAACCCCGCTGAGGTTGTGGTTCAGTGTCTGAGCCTTTAGGTTCGTGTGGTGTGGTGATGGACTTGTCGGTGACAGGCTTTTTGCTTGCTTCTTTGCCCTTTACCCCTGGACCTGCTTCAAGTGCCGGTGTCATATCTCAGGTTGTTCAATCGTGAGAGAAAAGCAAGCAAGCAGGGGAAGCAACTTGAGCCAGCACACTGCAAATTTGATTCCTCTCTGCCGCATGGCATTTTTACTTTTCACTCCATGGATGGATCAACACCCCACCCAATAAGGCAAACCTCCTGGTGGAGAACAAATCACCAGGAAGGAAGGCGCGGTGTGGTGGAGACCCATCCAGACAAGCAGCAGCAGCAGCAGGCAGGACCCAGGTGCAAATCAGTCGATCCCTCCCTCCCGACACGACGGTTCCTCGAGATGCCGAAAGGCTGGCCCAATACGACGCTCCACGCTTAACAGCTCCTGATCTGGTTAGCGTACTACGGCCCACAACCCGCGCTAACCAAGGTGGCGCCCTCCCCCTGCTCTTGTTCCCCTCCTGACTGACGGGGGATCTCCAGGGCCAAGCGATGCCCGTCCCCTGTCCCGTGCCAGCCCAGCCGTCACGGCCCTGGTCCTGGTCCTGGTCCTGGTCCTGGGAGGAATCCTACGTGAGTTCAATGCGCTTCCTATCGAAACTGCCGTCACAGCAAAAGAAAATATCAACATCATCTCCCAAACAGACACAAATCGGGGCTAAACCGCCAGGGATCTATCGACGGGGCGGGGGCCTTCCCTTCCTCCCTCCCCTCTGGAGAAGAACAACAACAGCAACATCAGTCTGAAAATAGGAGGGGCGTGCGTTTACCAAGCAATCCATCTCGATGGATGCCGTCCCCTCCTCACTCAGGCAATCTCGGATGCGCCTCAGCGTTTCCCGTAGCGCATTGGGGATCATCCGAGGACCAGCCCCCTCCTCCTCAAGCCACCAGTGCCGACCTAGGACCGTCTACCCGCCTCTATGTTTTTTTTCTGCCGCCTTTGCGGGGAGGGGGAAAAAGCTACCCTCACACACAGAGACTAGTCTACGGACTAGCTAGGCATGTCGAGGCAGGGAAGGACAGCCAGTTGTAGGTGTCACAAACTCGCCACGCAGCAGGGCGGCCAGCCCTGCGGCCAGCCAGTCTCTATTCGGAAAGACATTCGTTATCGCGATATACCCGTCTGGGCACCAGATCGTCGTGTCTGCGTCACGCGGGACGTGGAAGCGCTCCCATGTGCGTTGGGCGGCCTCTAGCCCGTTGTGTTATGTGCGTGTTCTTGGTTCCTGGGTGCACACGTTTTGGTGGCGGGGAGTAAAAGGCACTAACTAGCAGTGTAAGGACAAGCTCGCCAACGCCCTGATGATGTTTAGCCCTTTTTTGTTTTGTTTGGTTGTTGCCCAGGGGTAGCTTTCCCACCATCAGGGTAAAAGCTCCTCCCGGCCTCCTGGTTTCACACTTCATGATCCTCCTGCGTAGCTTGGCTTACAGAAACAAATGCTTCCTGACATGGACATGAGGTCACCAGCCAGTCCAACCATCAGGTGGCCGGCGGGATAGAGATCGACCGACGGACATAGTGATAGCCCGTCTAAGCAAATATTAGGCACCCCGGATCCGGGCTTCCAACCCATGACAGTAAGCAGCCTCTTTTTTTCTCCCAGCACCACATCTGCCAACGCATGAAAGCAGTGATCAGCGTGTCAACCAGGGTGCGAATTTCCCCGGCTACGATGTTTTCGGATAGATGATCAACAATCCCTCCATCCATCCATCCCATCCTTCTAACCAAGCTCGTGAAGGGACGTGCCGCTCTGTCCGGCAAGCCAGAAGTGTGTGATGTGCTTTTTTTTTTTTTCTTCACCCGTGCCTCCCCAACCACCGGTTTCGGATCTCCCAAACTTTCTCCTTTGGGACAAAAGGAACATACGTCCAAGGAAGGATCCCCAGCTCTAGGCTGGCCCGCCGGCGTCGCGCGGGGGTCCCGGATTGGCCCATCCCTCATGAGCCCCTGCGGTGATCAGCATAAACGTAAAACCTTTCCTCCTCTCTGCCCACACCCCCCCTTGTACGGCCCGTGTGAAGCACCCTGCCCCTGCCCTGTCCTGCCCTGCTTCTGCTCTGTGCCGCCGCCCACCACCACCATCCGGCGAGGGCGTTATCGCCATCCGACACACCTGATTCGCCGACTTCCTCACGGGAGTCCTTTTGTCGTTGTGGGTGGGTTGTGCCTTTGCCAAAAAAGCCTCTAGCCGAAAACTAGCGAACGCCTCAACGGGTGGATTTACATGCGGGATATGGGGGAGTGCGATACCTACCCATCCCCTTGGCCAGGACGGCTTTGCCAGCGTCCCAGCCTTGTGGGTGTGTGTTTCTTTGAGCCGCACCATGGGGGACGGAGAAGATGTGTCCGGAGTCCAGACCCGTGTGACGAGCAAGGGGACAACACGCTGGTAGGCTGGCGCCCAACTTCCTGGCACACCATTGGGCATGCTCCGTGTACATGACATGGTATCTCTTCATGTCCCGTGTTTCTTTTTTATGCAACCTATATCTCGCTTGTTTATTCCCTTCTCGGCCGCCTTTTGCATTGCCGCCCATATAACGTTGATTTGTTCCGATACGTAGGAGGCAGGAAGCGGCTGCCACGAAGGAAAAAGCAAGGAGAATTCCGCTCCTCCTCATCTCTCTCGGGTGTGGCGGGAGCCGGTCCTGGTCACAAATTATCATCATGTCACCGATGTGCTACGGACGCACTAGGCGGCTTCGAGTGAACTCGCTCATTCACTCGCACCCCCTCGATGATCTAGGCTCTTTCTAGAGGTCGATATCGGTGGATACAACTGGGGTTTTGCAAGCCCGCTTGTGCCTATGCCGGGTGAGGCGTAGACGCCCAGAGCCCTATCATATACCTACAGAATAAAAGAATCTGGCCAATGCCCGTGTGCACATGATCGTAGTTCGAAGCTAGGCAAAGCCATCGTACCACACTCACTCCCTGCTTCACCGCCACCAGACAGTCCGTCCGTTCGGTTCTGCTGGAGCGGCAAACGTCGCCAGCTCGTAGCATGTGCCCCCCCCGACCTAGTCTCCATCGGGGTTGGGCGAGGAGGGAGATTGCTTTTGCCCACCTCCCTGGCCGCGGATTCAACTTGTCCCGACTGCCCGGGCCCGATTCCGCTTACAGGGTAGCGGGATCGCTTCGCCAGCCCCAACCGCCTGGGGCAGAGGAGTCGAGCATCTTCATGCCGGACGCCTCGCAGATGGCCATGGAGATGTTCCTGACGGCCCTAACCTCCTCCACTGTGGCGCCGCCGTTGAGCGCGCCCTTGAGGTGGCCCTTGAGTTGCGGGTTGACCTGTGGGTGCGGTGGTGTAGTTTGCCGTGGTTAGTCATGTCGTGTTTTGCCCTTCTCCTGGCGGCTCCGATGCTCCATGATATATAGAACTGGCAGCATGCAGCAAAAAGACTTACATCCTGCGGCACTAGGCCTGCAATGAGGACAAAAGAGGTCTCGGCCGGTGTAAGGACGGCCGTGTTGCTCAGGAGGTAGCCGTAGACGAGCCGTGCGGTCAGGCCGAGGTCCTCGGTGCCTGAGCGGTCCATCTGCCCCATGACTCGTTTCGAGACCTTGCCGTAGACCATGTCGAAGAAACGCTGTCCGCGGTGCAGGATCTGCGACGACGGCACGTCGTACATCTCAACTGCGCGCGAGGTGGGTGAGTAGGCCAGCGGTTCGTCGACGAGGTGCGGCGGCGTGTGCTTCTTGAGCTCCATCAGTGCATTAATGGTCTTTGTTCAACAGACCTGTCAGCAGTCTTTCTGTGTCCAAGTCCGGGCTCGAAAGGTAACACCTACCTTGGGAAGGCCTCCGATGGCGGCCGTCTTGACCAGAGCTTCCCGGATGCGGCGGGATATGCTCAGCTGCTCCTCCGGAGACGGACCGGGGTTAGAGCCGGCATCCGGAGCCTTCAGAGCGTGCTTGAAGACGGTCGGGATCTCATCTGGCCGGTTGAGCACGGTTAGGGTGGTGGCGGTTACGAAATACCACGTATTCCGGGGTAGATTTGGCTGCTTGCGGATGGTGGCTAGAAGCGACGGAGTGATGATGGCCGGGAGTGAGGCGGCCATGGTGGCGGATGCGGAGGCTCGGCTGGACCTCGGCAACGCCCGTGTTTCGGATATAAGCCGATCCGGCGGGCGCCAGTTGAGAAAAGGAGCCGCCAACACCAGCAGGGGGTTTCCGGTTGGTGATTTGATGTTTTCTACGAGCCCGGATGGATGTATCTATGGCCAAGCCCTCTCTGGCTACGGAAGCCCAAGGCGGAGAGACGTCGTTCGTCTGACCGACAGTGTCGGCGTCACGACAGGCATCCGAACTCGCACCCTCGCCGTCAGTTCGGCCCATGTGCAATTGCCGGAGACCCGCTCATCGCCCTGATACGGCCGACGGGGGAGGCGGACGGGGAAGATGGAGTCTTAGTCTACTGGGGGTCAGATAGTCAGAGACACTTGCACATCGTCCCCAGGCTCCATTGAGGTATGACTCTTGACCATGAGTGAGCGGGAGCCTGGACGATCCGAACTATGTCATGGATTTACCCATCCCATCTTTGATTGACTGCTCCTGCATTCAACTGCAGTCACCGCGGTGTGACGAACGAATGAGGGGTCGCATGAGTCAGTTGTCAGTTTGAACGGACAGCTTGCAGGGAGCTATCACGTGCTCAGTCTCCAATTGAACGACGGGGGTTTGTCACAGTTGCAAGCCGTGCTGCGTCATCTCGAGCACTGGCCACGACTCCAACACCAAGCGGCCAAACGTGGCATCAACCACCCCAAGCTCCGGCCTCTCCGCCGGCCACAACCACCACCTCCGCAGGACACGGAAACAATGGGCTCCTAACGCTAATCCGTGCTGAACCCTACACTCTTTGAGCCGCTGTCATCGATTCTGCAGGCGGCTTCGAAACCAAGAGGAGCAGACGGCGCGCGCCACACGACATCGACGCAATGCGCTTGGCTTGGTATGCCGGGGTAAGCTAGGCTCGCCATCTGCCGCCGCACTGGGACTCGCATGTCGCCAACTTCCACGTCTTGCAGCTAACCACTCATGTGTCATCGCGATCCCAACAGGCCTCGACGGCCCTGGCCGGCGCGGTGGTGGCTTCGGCCTTCCACCAGCGAGCCAACTTCTACTCGGCCATGGTTCACCTGTCGCAAAGCAACATATCCATAATGGTACGACTGCCCGCCGACCCCGGCTCCGTGGCCCGGCGCTAACCATCCCGACCCCGGCACCGTCTAGATCGTCGTCAACGTCATCCTTCTCATCTACACCGGCTTCGTCTATGGCCTCCAACGGCTGTGCTTCGGGCAGCTCCGTCCCGTCGAGGTCGAGCAGCTATACGACAAGGGCTGGATCGCCGTCACCGAGACGTGCTTGGCGATGACCCTCTTCAAGGACGACCTCGGCGCATTCTCCATGATAATGTTCACCGCTCTCCTGACCGGAAAGGTCTGGGCCTGGATCGGCGACGGCAGGGTCGAGATCCTGGAGCAGCAGCCCCCGGCCAACCCCCGGCTCTTCCACGCCCGCCTCATCGGCTCGCTCGCCCTGAGCCTGCTTTACAACTTCACCATGTGCCTCTACGCCACCCGCACTGTCGTGCGCGCAGCCGAGTTTGGCATGATGGTTATGTTCCTGTTCGAGTTCGCAATCCTCCTCGTCTCGTCAACCCAGACGTCTCTCCGGTACGTCGTCTCGCTCTACGAGCAGCGCGTGCTCAAGGCCCAGATGCAGCACGGCCTCGAGACGCGCCGCCGTCACATCCGGGAGCAGAGGGCAGACATCCTGCGCCGTCGCGAGAGCGGGCAGGCAACAGACGCCGAGTACGAAGACCCCTTGCCCGACGAGAACGATGTCGAGGAAATGGACATCGAGGTCCCCGGTTGGGAGTCCAAGGGGCATTGGATATTGCTCCTTGACCTCATTGCAGGTATGCATGCACCGTGCACCCCCACCTTCTCTCCATTTGGCAGTCGGCATGACGCAGGATCTTGGGCTAATAGCTGATCATCCTGGCCAGACTTCGTCAAGCTTGCCCTGTATTCCGTCTTCTTCTTGGTACTGGCCATTTTCTCTGGTCTCCCGCTCCACATCATGAGGGATCTCTTCATGACTACGAGGTCTTTCATCAAGCGGTTGGGGGCGCTCCTGCGATACCGCCAGGCTGTCAAGGACCTGGGTCGATACCCCGATGCCACCCAAGAGGACCTCGCCCGGGAGAACACGTGCATCATCTGCCGCGAGGAGATGCGTCAGTGGAACCCGGAAGACGTCTCCCACGTCGAGCGCACCCGCCCCAAGAAGCTGCCGTGCGGTCACATTCTTCACTTTGGTTGTCTGAAGAGCTGGCTCGAGCGCCAACAAGTGTGCCCCACGTGCCGAAGATCGGTAGTAATGAACGGAGTGGACGCCGACGGGAACAGGAACGGTGCCGCGCAACGGCCCGGCGGCGGCTTTGCACCCAACCGCGCTGGGGCAGGACCTGCCGCACCGGGGGCACCGGATAACCGGCAGGGGCGGCCGCCACGGCAGGGTCGCGCCAACGTGAGGATGTTCAACTTTGGCCCGATAAGGCTTGGGTTTGCGCAGGGCGCCCCAGCGGATTTCCAAGACATGGCCGAGATGATGGGCGTGCCACGCGAAGACGCCGCCGCCGCCCTCGCTGGCGCACCTGCCCAGAACGCCCAACCAGCAGCCGCCCAGAATGCTCAACCAGCAGCCCAACAACTCCAGCCAGCTGCGGCAGGAGCGCTTCCCAACCCTGCACCACCGATGAGCACAGTTTTGATACGGGAACAACTGCGGGCGGTGGAACGGAACATACAAAACGAGACCATCTCACTGCGCCTGGCCGAGAACGAGGCCCAAACACTGCGCCTGCTTATCGAACATATCGAACTTATCCGTATGCGCCAGGCCCAACTCCTCGCAGCGGCATATTCGCCACCGGTTCCTCCTCGGAACATACTGGTCGCTCGTAACCCAGGTGCTCAAAATCGACCACAACCTGCCCCTGCGCCGGCAGTTGGTGCGGCCCACCCGCCGGCCGGGCCTCAACCACCTGAGGTGCCTCCAATTCCCCCAAATGTCGCTCAGATTCTGCAGCGTCTCCAACCTGGAACGCCCGTCAGTCGACATGTTTCAACCCCCAACGCCACCGCCATCCCTTCTGGCAGCCCGGACCTTCCGGAGGGTGTCACGATCCCCCATGGATGGACACTCCTACCACTCCAGCGTTCAGACCTGGCGACAGCAGCAGGCGAACCCAGCGGCTCAGGGCAGGGCCAAGCCGCGGCTCAGGTGGCCTCCAGCGGACCAGGACAAGGCCACGCCGCGGCTCAGGCGGGTGGTGGTGTTCAGGCGGCCCAGCCCTCTGCCAACACCCCTAGCGTAACGGCCGCTGCGACTTCCCCAATGCGGCCTCCCGTCGTTGATGGCGTATCCGGTGGCGGCCCTTCATCCCCCGCACCACCCGCAGTAGACGGCGCCGAGGATGAAGGCTGGGGAGGCGAGGGGCTAGAGCCTGCCGCGGGGCAAGCCCCGTCGGGCACTGCCGCGCCTGAGCAGGCTCCGGACACTGCTCCCGCTTCTTCGACTTCACCGCCAGTCTGGGGTGGATCGGCACAGATGTTCGGTAGCAGCACGCCTGCCTCCAGGCCCGGCGGCGAGCAGTCTGGGGCAGGGGGTAGCGCCGCCGCCCGTCAGAACGGCGATGAAGCCGGCAATGGCAAAGCTAGGGCTGTGGCGGTTGAGGAGGCCGAAGGCGATGACTGATGCGTCTAGGACAAACTTCGATGTTATCTTTTTCTTTCTCGTTCTTGCTTATCAAATCACTTTTGACGAACACCGATTATTACATGCCTTTGCTGAGATGGCATGGCAAGAACTAATGTTTTGTTGCTGTATTTTTTTTCCTGTGATATAGGATCGATCGGGGGATACAAAACCAAAACAGCACGGAGTAAAATGAGCGGAGTTGGGAGGCGTACTCTTTAGAGCCTGCTTGGAAGCCACCATGATTACAGCACTGTGAAGCGACGCCTGACCGGCAACATGTAATCCTAAAAAGAACAGAATTGGCATCCTCGCGGACACATGTGCTGCACTTGTATTTGGTCCGTTTAGTCTTTGGGGGTCATTATCGTTCCGTGGGCAAGCGTCTAGGTCGAAATCGCGCGGCTATAATAGAGATGGGGACAAATAGCTAGCGACACCCAGTCGCCCAACAGCCTCAAATAGACATCCGTCCCAGTATTAACCCTCCATATCAGTATCCCCGCCGCCGCCGCCACCAGCCCGCGCCTTCTTGCGTTCCTCTATCCTGGCCACCATCTTCTCCTTTGCCTGGGCGACCCAGCTGTCATAAGCAGCATCCCCACCCTGCTCGAGCTTCGCCGCGACGACGCCCTTGAGCACCTCGCCGGCGAAGCCGACAAAGTTGTGGCGGCGCAGCGCGTTCTCGATGCGCCAGGCGCGGCGCTTCCTGCGCTCCGTGTCGGCGGCGTCGGCGTCGCCCAGCTCGGCGGCCTGGATGCGGAGGTCGCGCACCATGGCGAGCAGGTTGAAGCGGATCTCGGAGGCCTCGTAGCGCGCGACGCGGCGGCGGAGCACCTCCATCACTTTTGTCGCAAACGCCTCCCCACCCGCAGGGCAAGGGCCGTGGCTAATGGGCGCGGGCTGCAGGCCGTCGAGCTCGTACAGGGTGCCGTTGATGGAGGTGTAGGCGATGAAGTGGAAGGCGTCGTCGGCGTCCTCGCCGTCGAGGGCCGCGCGGTTGGTCTCGTCGGCGAAGGGGGACGAGCGCGCGAAGCTGTTGTGCACGCCCCGGATCAGCTCCGAGTTAGAGAGGGCCTCGCCGCGGAACTCGGCGGGGAGCGGCATGGTGAAGTCGCGGAAGTCGCGGAGGGCTGGGCCGATGTCGACGCGCTGGTCTTTATCGTCGTCATCGTCGTCACTGTCATCGCCGACCTTGTTGAGCAGCACCGAGAGCAGGGCCTGGGTGCCGCACGCGTTCTGGATGGTCTGGGCGGCAAAGAAGAGGCGCTCGGCCGCGGGGTGGTCGAACTCGCCGTCCAGCGGCTTGTCGCGCGCCGTGTAGGGGGTGTTGGTCGGGTACTTGAAGAGGAATATGACGCCGTAGACGGGGTGTAGCTCTGCTAGGTCGTCCGGGTCCAGGCTCAACAGCTCCTCGAACTGCACGTCCTTGACCCCGAGCTCCTCCAGCAGATATGTGAAGACGCCCTGTATGTGTGCGCGCGCGCCGCTTGATCAGCCTCTCCTATCCCTGCTCATCTTGGACTCTCGATTTCGGTCTCGTGGCTGGACAGGTTCGCTGGCTGTGATGGGGCGGCAGTGGTCGGGGGGAGAGCATACCGCATCGGACTCGACTGTGGTCACAGGTGGTCATGGTCAGTTCTGGTGTCTACATGAGAAGTTGGAAAGGAAACGAGACATACTTGTGTTCCAGCCCCCGCTCATCGCGAAAGCCTCCAGGTGTGTTCTACCTAGGAGAAGTAGCTGAGCAGGGTCAGTCAAGGCTCAGGCGCGTTCGGCACAAAGTGGGTTTGATTTGGTCGGAGAAGATGAAATTCAAGTTCTTGGCGAGGAAGGCTTATTACCTCATACGTGCGCGCACGATTGGTGTTGGCTGGAGCGACGGCGTCTGCAAAAGCGTTTGCTGGAAATGCGGTTTGCGATGCACAAGCTTCGTCATTTTGAACGAAAAAAAAGGCGGGGACAGTGGGCAGGGTCTCGCGGGGCACCACACGGAGTGGAGACCCAATGAGATAAGATAATGCTCCTGTGGGGCCGTGCGAGTGGAGCTTTAGTTAACGCTGGGATTGAATGTGGGTACCTCATGAGAGAACTCCAACATGAGGACAAACAACACGCCAGAGGCTTCAACCGAAGACGGTTCATTTCTTGTCCACCTAGTCTCGATGAGAGCACAACGCAATCGATCCCCTTACGCGCCATCCGAGTCGTCTCTTTCCACTTCGCAGGCTACTCAGATCTCTGATCTTCTCCGTGGGAGGCCCTCGCTGTGCTTTTTCTTTACGGCTCCAAAATCTCCTATCTTCTCTCTATGCGCTCGCATCCCTCCGTAATATTTTGTGCCAAATCTGACATGAAATAAGAATACCTTCTCGAGACAAGCATATGGAGAGATCGAAGATGTTCCAAAGCCACGTCTGACAAATGCTAATAGTAGCGAAGTGCACATCGCCGAAAATCGAAAGACAGCGCAAGTTGTTGGTGGGAAGTGTTGCTGGTTTTGTTCGTAGGGGAAGAGATGCCGTGAGTGAGCCCCTGGGAATGCGCTCATTTGGCTACGGCATCAATTTGGTTCAGGGACGCGCCGTGGTGGGTTGCGGCAATGATGCCGACGGCTGCTCCTCGTTCGCCTTCTCCTCGGAAGACGCCGCGGACCGTTGCGAGTGCTGGATAGACCGCTCCTCCTCGGCATCCCGCTTGGAGTGAAGTCGCTCCTCGGCCCAGTACTGGCCCTTGGTGAAAAGGCGGATCAGCCAGGGCTTCCTGCCGGCCGGCCTCCACGTCCAGTACTCTTTGAGGCTGTAGTCCTTGGGCTCCAGCTCGCCGCGGCTGATAAAGATGACGAGCCAGATCAGCGAGTTGAGGACCGTGTATGTGAAGATACCCCTGCGCAATGCTGTCAGTGAATGCGCGCGACGATTTATGCCAGGCATCGAAGAAGGTTATGAACTTACGCAATGAGACCATATGCCACGCTGTAGCTGAAAGGGATGAGGGCAATGGTGACGAACGAGGGGAGCGCATCACTAATGTAGTTCCAGTTGACGCACGTCACCTGCCGGATCATCAAACAGCCAACCTATATCATAATAAGTATGTTGTTCATGCCCAGCATTGGAGCTTGGAGATGAAAGGGCTTACCAAAATCAGGGTGCAGCCGGTGGCCCATGGGGGAATGGACGCGAAGATGGGCGCAAAGAAAATGGCCAGAAGGAAGCAGATGCCGGTCGTAATGGCTGTGAGGCCGGTTCGTCCACCTTCGGCGATGCCGGCGCCACTCTCCACAAACACCGTCACTGGAGAGCATCCGAGAAGCGACCCGAACGAGATGAGGGCAGCATCGGTGCAGTATGCCAGCGTCGAGCGCGGGAAATCTCCGTCCTTCTCGTCCACCTTGCCGCAGAACCGCGCCATCGAGTACAAGGTGGCCGTGCAGTCGATGATGTCCACGTACAGAAACGTGACCAAGGCAATCATGAAGCGAGTGCCCTTGCCGCTAAGATCCCACTCCTGGGCGCTGAGGGTGTGCTTGATGGGGTGGAACTCGACGATCCGACTGAAGAACTCGAACCGTGAGTCGCCCTCCGCCGTGTGGGGGAAATAAGAGATGGACGTATTGCGCCTGTGCTTGCCCGTGTCAGTACGCTTTCTGGGGCTCTAGAATGAACATCTTGTCACTTACGGCCAAGAAAGGATGGAGACTGCCGCGACACCAATGATGATGGCCGACCGAACTCGGAACGCCATGAGCCATGCCGTGAGTAGTCCGCCGAAGATCCCCAGCCACATCTGCGTTTTGTCTGTCAGGTATAGATCCTCGAGTGCTTCCAGAAGAGCTGGTGATCCAGGGGCATCTTACCTTGTGGCTCTTCATGATGTCTCTAGGGCATTCTCCGCGGATCAGGTACTCCGGCGGGCAGCCGCCTATGGCGAGAGGCGTTGAGACGCTTCCGGTGATGAGTCCAATGCCGTTCCCGTACGACATGCCAGTCAGGGTGAGAAAGAGTCCGATGCCGACACCCGAGGCAGTCTTGAGGGTTCCGGGGATAATCTTGACCATCCAGTGGCGCATGCCAGTGACAGCGAGCAGGATGAATATGAAACCCTCGACGAAAACCGCCGTCAGGGCCAGGCCATACGGGATGCCACCAGAACCTCGGACACCGACAACCTGGTAGGTGAAGTACGCATTGAGACCCATTCCAGGACTTGGTGCAAGAAAGAGCTATGTCAGCCAGCACTCGTGGTATGGCTCCTGCAGGAGGGTTGGACTTACGCCAAGGCAACTGGAAGATTGGTGAGGAAGCCGAACACGATACTGGAGAAGCCCGCAACGGCGGCGGTTGCCGTGACAAGATCGCGCCGAACCTCTATTCTGGAGTCAACAACAGCGGCCAGCCCAGCCTCCCCTGCTTGCCGGGGACGATGTATGCGACTCACCGTTCTGGCACATGATGTACTCCGTCTCGTTGGAGCAGAGGCCAAGGTCATTCTTGTTCTTGCAGACACAGTTGGCTCCGGTGTCGGCGAGAATGTGGGCCTGCCATCTCGCTGGTGTTAGCATCGCGGCTCCGGAAGGACGAGGCTGGGAACGCGACGGCAGTACTTACGTTGACGGCGATGATGTACACCATGGTGGCAAATGTAGTTAGTCCGGCGCGGAGCTCTCTCGAGAAGGTGGCATCGTGGATTTCGTTCTCCTGCGGCAGACATCAGTCCCTGATCAGACAAACTGCTGTTGACCTCGCGCAGAGGCGCAGGAGGCAGCGGGGAAGCTCACATGGCCGCAGCCCCTAAGGCGGAACACGCGTCCAAAGGTGGACTGGTTCACGCGCTCGTCGATGCGGGTGACGACGCTCTTGATGCGGTCGAGGGCACCAGAGATGGCGCCATTGACGCTTTCTTTGAGCTTCATGACTGGTTCGACGGCGGTTCCGGTCGGTTCAAGGCGGCATGGGGTGGTGCTGCCAGAGATGCGGGTGGGAATAGCAGGTGCAAAAATTCGAGTGGCGATGGAGAATCGGGTAGGTGGGAAGGAGTGAGTTGGTGGGTGGCGAGTGCGGAGGTTGGAAGGACAACGTCAATCCAATTTTGCGGTGGAACGGATCGGATTGGTGCGAGAGCTCCTGCCCGCTGCCACCTGCAGAGATTGGTTGCTGGGGCGGGTGGGAGAAGGAAGGAGGGACGGGGCGGTACTCGTGGGGTGAGAATCAAGACGAACGGGCGGCAGCGGGCACCTAGGCTGTATTGTTGATGGCAAGTGGAAGGTGGCTTCGGTCGGAGTACCTCTGCTCTTTCCACTTTGGGTGGTTTTCTTTGCAGCGCGGGCTTTTTGCAAAGGGACGGGCAGCGCAACAGGTGTTTGTCCGCTGGGCTGGCAGGAGATGAGATTGACAACCAGCTCCCAGAAACAGATGGGATCAGGTTATGGCAGGCGCCAAGGCGGGCGCTCAGACGAATGCAATAGCCTGCACGGCGATGGGAAGCGCCTTGCCGGGCTGAGTCTGCCCTGGATGTAAGTGGCAGGGATGGACAGCTCGAGGCAGAGTCAGGGCGGACAGGAGCACTCCCCTCCATTCTACCAGCCGTCGTTCAGGGCACCAAACAGCTCGCCTTGGGTCTCACAAGTACCAGACATGACTGGGAGTATCCTCAATTCCTTTTGCCTCGTACCAAACATATCAACGGGAGCATAGGTTACCTTGTGGGCGGTAACTGTCGAAGCAAGCGACCTGGCCACCCCCTTTCCCCAGGTGCCCTGGCTTGGGGGTGTACAGCCCGGCCCGCCCAGCCGGTCGAGAGACGGGGCATTGAGAGTCTCTGGGTGGGTATGCTTACATCTCCCGCCTGCTGCCTCTGCCGTGCTGTGGTGTGATAGGGCTGATGTTTTTGGTGGTTTCTAGCACCTGTTATCAGAGACCTACATCTCCGCCTCAGCCACACCCGATCCCTACATCGCCGAACATACACAAGCTCTCTGTCCCAACGCAGAGACGCACGGACAAACGATCGAAATGAAAAACTTCTCCTCAGCGCCATCCGGGGTTGGGGTGGCCGTCATAGAGACTATCGCTGGAGCCCGCGCAGGGACAGCCGGGCAACAGCCTCCAACACACAAGACTGAACTCACTTTCTCCGATCGGATGGTAGTTATCAACCATTATATTGAGCAGTACTTCCCTGGGTTTAGCTTGGTGTCTATGTTGGTGATCTTCACAGGCGCGCTATGCGTTTACATTACGACCCCTGGGCGAGAAGCTCGTGAGTACCTCCACTGGATCCTAATGGCGGCTTTGGTTCGGTTGATACTGTTTGCCATCCTAAACGCCATCCTACCCTAAACATTACATGGTACCCACCCACCTAGCTACCTTCTGTTTTGCTTCCGCGAGCGTTGAAATATGTACTACCAGCGACGAACGGCAAAGATGAAGATCATCCGCCATACACCCACCTGGATATCATTGGTTACACTTCTTTGCCCATATACCCTTGCCCGGCATTGTCAACACGACACCGATATGTAAAAAAAAAAAGCGTCTGTGCGTATGATATAGTTCCTATTCGGGAGAGAATTGGCGACATGGCGGGATGAGACACAGCAACGGGACGGTGTGGCTCGTCGGAGGTGCTTCGTGTGTACAATGTGGGCTGCGAATGTGGCCTCCTCTGGGCCGTCCGACCTCAGGAGGCCATAAGCACCAACACATTAAGCGAGACGGGCGGGAGAAAATTTTACCTCCGCGACGGGGCGGGTAGCCTCTGCGGCCGGGAGACAAAACCAAACAGGTCTTTCCCCAATAGGATTGTATTTTTGCGAGAAGGAATATGTACCGACGCTTCGGCCGCGATAGCTGGGTTCCGTAAGTACCTAGATCCATACCTACCGCTTGAAAGCGTCCATGTTACTCATTGATTCCCGTGCGTTTGTATGGACGGATGGTGCAAGGAGGGGTGGTAGACTGCGAGGCGCAGGAGCGTGCCGTCCATGTGGCAGCTCCACGAACAGCAGTGGTCGGAAGATGGGCCAACAGCGACGTTGACGCACGCCCTGCCCGGTCGGCCACTGCCGCCAATGAATGCATGCATGTCTCTCAGCCCCGACAGTGTGGGGTCGAGGGATGTGCGGCTCTTTTGCAACGTTGGTGCGTCCCAACAACGAAGGGCCGTGAGTCGACGACGTCGTGGTTCTGTGGGAAGCTAGCATATCCAGCCATTTCTGATTTTCATTTGTTTCGTTCCGGAATTAAGCCCAACCATCGCCATATAACAGCACATACTATGTTTATAACCCTTTCAGATTGTTTCCGTCCTTCGCAGCGAAGTCCGGTGAAGGACAGGTCCGCCCTTTCAGCACAAAAGAGTGCGACTGTTTTCGCCAGCGCCGCTGACTAGGCCGGACGTATGATCCGAAAATGCCTCCAAGAATGAGGAAGTCTACAGTAGAAATATCGAAAATCGCTGCAGAAATCAAGGGCCGCGTTGTGCCTCGACTTTAGCCATGTGAAAAGGGGCAATAAGGGAGCCAGTCTCTTGAACGCTGCGGAGACACGGCCAATCTTGGTGCAACGAAACACAGCAACAGCAGAGAGATGGCCTCGTGGGCGGCGGCGGCATGGGCTCGGACGCACCGAGGGATGGAGCAAGCATGTTACTGCCTTGTCGAACGGTGTCCATGGCTCGCCTTCACGTCTCACATATCGCTGCTCGGTAGGACCGACGACTGATGTTGCATCAGCGCAGTCCCACCCGGGTCGCCGCTCCTTGCACCTGAACCGAGACATGGAAATATTGGCTGTGGTCCTTACTTACTGTCTCCTTGTGGTCATGTGCGCTATGCAGTGCCAACTATGTGGCGCGCCGAGATGACTTGAGCACTTTTCAGATTTATACGGAGCATCTACGGGACAATGGTCAGGCGTGCTCTTTGTGCGTGCCGAGTTAGCGAACCCGTTGCTAGGCTCGGGAGGCTGCATACAAGTGGCCCCTGAGGAGGCCTGGACGGGCAGTCAGATCAGATGCCGTTGAGCCGGAACCGAGTTTGCGGCTCTAAGGGCTGCGTGGTTGGACAACGGGTCGCCCGACTTCAAGAGGAGCTATGGCTGACGAGACATCGCGACCTATCTTCTAGGACATCTAGCAGAGAGGAGTGGGCAAAGATACCTAAGCTTTCTGGACATGCTCAAGCTCGTGTTGCGGCTCTCTGGGCGTGCCAGTCTTTGGCGGACGTCAGGCTGTGCTGGCTCACCCATCAGAGTTGTCTCACATCTGCCTCGTGCCTTCCCCAACAAGCACTGCTGTGAAGGAAAGCACCAACTAGACCACGTGCGGGAGCCCCCACCTTGACACCACGCCATCATTGCCGTCGTGCATATTATTGAAGTTTTTTTTTCTTCCCGACTCCACTCCATCTCGAATCCATTGTCTCTGCGGCAGATGTTCTGCCACCTCGCCTTGTCTGCGCGCCTTGATCCTCTCCACCATCATTCCGCCACCCCCATCATAGCATATCTAGATACTTTCCTTTTCTCCCCCATCAACGCGCGTCAGCGCTAGGGGTCTCTCGTTTCCAAGACTGGGATCCATCGCGCTGGCTCCAGGACTATCGTCAAAACTCGGTCCGCTGTATTCTCGACTTTGCCTCCGCCGTCTACCACGGACGACCAAAACGGACAACCAGCGACGTCTAGAACCACGCGCGTTGCCCAGGCCAACGCAGTCATTACTTCCGGTGATCTCGGAGAGCTCCAACAATCTTCGAGGAGCCTGCGACTGTGCGGCCCGTTTCCCCCAGCTCAGAAACCCTCACCGGCAAGCCGGCCACGCCACCATTCCTGCTGGCTCACTGGAAAGGCTCCTGCCGGAACAATTTGGTGCAATTCTTCTTGCTCCCATTCCTTTTCTGTTTGTCCTATATTGTTCGGCGCCGACTGCCACGATGTTCGAGGTACTCTGGACCGACCCAAACAGGGAGTCGGTCGGCGAGAGGAAGCAGCGCAAGATCGTGGAGCAGACCAAGAGAAAGAAAGATGAAAATCGCATGCTTCACCCGTCGAATCGTCCAACCAGCTCTTCAAGCGCCGACAAACCGCTTCCGGGCGTGTTCGGGAACTACGACTCCCGGAAAGAAGATGTGGAGTCACACGAGACGGTTAGACCAGCTACGCTGGCCTCCAAAAAAGCCGCGAGTGACTCCGCTTGCCGCCGAGGCTCCTTTCTCGGTTCGCAGCTTTCGCCCATCTCGTCGTCCGGCAGCCATTCTCAGCGTCCGGTCCGGTTTGTAGAGGATGGCCCTTCCTACGCCCAGACCCTGGACGAGTCTTCGGTGACGTCGCCTGGTCTAGCATCCCGAGGTCAGTGTCTGCATTCGTGGGTGTGACACTCATAGACTCTGATGGCTAAACGCGTTACTTTTTAGACTCCATCTTCTCGAAGCCTCACGAACAGCGTACGGCATCACCTCCCATGACCCCTGCCTCCGTCTTTGGAGGCTCCCAGCGCCCGCCGGATTCGAATTCTAAGGTGGTTCAGACTCTCGGCCCATCGTCCTTCATCGTCAAAACAACCGAGGTGGTTAGTACCCCTCGGTCGCCTGGCCTGGACTTGGAGCGCCTGATGTCCGATATTACTATCAGTGCCGATCCTGGACCAGCTCCACGAGCGACTTCACCATCACCTGCCGAGCTGCCAAAGTCTATTCAGACCAAAAATTGGCTATCATCAATCCCCAACACGGCGCGGCCCCTCTCTCCCCAGCTGAGGGAGTCGCGTCTCAGGCTGGGTCCTTTGCCTCCTATGCCCGGACACAGAATCCCCTCGACGCCACGGACTCCCAGGATTCCTGTCATGGCAAATCCGGACTCCGTCTTCCAAAACGAGAACCCAGACTCTTGGAAGCCGCCCGATGCATGGGATTGTAGCCCGGCGCCGAAGCCAGCAAAGGCTCTGACGTCCATGGATGCAATGCTAAAGGTCCGAACCGAGGAGCACACTCGCAAATCGGCATCCTTCTCTTTGGATCTCGTCTCCATGCAGCGCGAGATGAAGATGATGGAGGCCGCGACTCCGCAGACCATTCTCACGCGCCTGAAGGAGCAGTGGGATAATTCTACAGACCCAGCCGTGTATCAGGAGACGGTCATGGAGAAGCAGAGGTGGATGCTGTCGGCCATGTACAACGTGGATCGACCAGGCATCGACGGCTCGAAGGGCGAGAGTGCGATGGTGCCTGGAATCCGGCAAAAGAACATGAAGATCCTGGCGCTCTTTGAAAGCCAATGTGAGTTTTCCATACCCAGGCCTGGGACTCGCCAATGGCAGCAGTACGCACGGATAAAGTGCTAACAGTCGTACACAGCTACGGCATCGTATCTCGCCGCCGCGCATGCCGATTCCTTCATATACCACATGTCGCCAACCCCGATTTCGAACGATCTCTTCCCAAATGTCCTCCCGACGACCCTTCCGATTGTGTCGCACACTTCCTTGTCGACGGCCCCTGACATGTTTTCGGCCGTCTACTGCCTGTCTCTCCCGTCTCTTGTAGCGTCGTCGGAGATCCCTCCCCTGCTGCGGACTATCCATCGCACCCTGGCTCCCGGTGGCGCAGCGCACCTCACCCTGATCGATCCTGCGCCTGTACCCCAGTCGCTCGGACCCCGAATGCGGCTCTGGATTGAAGAGAACTTGCAGATGAACCTGGAGCGCAAGTTCCGATGCATCCACCCAAGGAAGCTGGTTCCTGGCTGGATGGCAGATGCCCACCTGCGCGGCGCCTGCAGCACCATCACGACGGTGAAATTCTTCGCGGTCCCACCGGCCCATGAAACGTCGACTTCGCATGCCACAGCCGCTTTGGCCAGGGTCACAGGCGCGAGCGCTTCCACATCGGTGTGTGGGACGGACGATGGAACAGCCAGCAGCATAAGCAGCCTCAGCAGCGTCAAGAAGGCGGACAGCCGGGTCCGGATGGAGCTCCGGAGCGTTGTCGGGCGAATGCTCTGGCGCGAGGTCTGGGGTAAATACGTCACCGGAAACAACTGGTGGTGGGATGACCCCCTCTGCGTCAAGGAGTGCCAGGAGATGGGGACTCATTGGATCTACGAGATAATCGTGGGTATCAAGGAGAATTCCCAGACTCCTCAGTGATCCGACTCTCCCAACTCTTGTCGCCGACCTCCTCTGTCCGCATCACGAGACCACTCTGTCTGGTTGGCATTGGGCGGTCAAGATGCATCGGTCTAACCGTCGACGAGAGAGTAATGTTCGATACGGAGCTGGCCGAGACAATGGCACACAACGGGCCCCGATGATTTTTTGACGCGATCTTTTTTCTTGTTTATCGGACTTTTTCTGTCGCCTTCTCTCACCATCTGGTACGGGGTCGCTATGCTTTGAGCATACGAACCCCAATCTGCCTGGCCTTTCCACTGGAGATGCATATTGTAGGAGATATCCAATTGTTTTGCCGAAGTTTGTTTTCCTGGACTCATATTGTGTTATATGTGCAAGAGGGAGTTTGTTCTTGGGTCTATGCTCGACGAGCCGTGGCCGTCGCCTGTTGTTGTTCGCGCCTTTTCTTTTGGTGTCGGGTTAATCTACGGCCGGCCAAGGCTGAGAGAGCAAGGAGGCTCGTCGGGGCATATGGAAGGGCTGGACTGAGCAGCCCGAATACCAATTGAAGCGGAAAATGTGGAAGATGGGGGCACGATACTCTTGAGGACGACTGTACCTGGTATTTGCTTACATACTTGGGGTTTGCTTACCCTTTGTTACTTTGTTGGAGAGTAGTCTCTTCTAAATATGACGGTTTACTGTATATTGTGTGTATGTGCCGAGCGGCATGATCTATTTCACGACCTTGGCAGACCAACCACTTTGTCACATATGAGACCACCTTGTCGCACCACCCTGGCACGGCCGGCGTCTATAGCTTCTCCCCCGAGACCGAGAAGATGATCTCTACGGCCTTGTTATGCTTTTTAGACGAGACGACGCAGCAAGAAGGGACGGGGACGCGAGACGCACCCTTTTCCAGGGTCTTTTTTCCTCCTGATATGCAGAGGGGCACCCAGCTAGTCACGCCGGTTTACGTAAGCGAGATCTGCCTCGCATCTCATCTGATTTTAGGTGGAGAAAGAAGAACCCCCCCCCCCCCCCCCCCGGTTTGCCGAGTCAAGATTATCGAATGACAGGTTTCATCCCGGATAGGTTTCCTTAATCTGTGGAGTGTATCCCGTTTGCTGTCGGCTGTCTCGGCTGAGTTCTGGGGGAGGATTTGGATGTCACAGTTGCAACCCGGGGCAGGCAGAGGTAGACAAAAGAAACCATTTTGTCAACCCCGATCCCCGCCAAGACGAACGTGGTGTCTGGCCTAGGCTATAGAGGCTAGGCGAAAAGGGAAGGTTGCAGACAGAGAGGCTTTGATTGGTTTAAAAGGGAAAGGGAAGGGTTGTGTTGAAGGATCATGGAAGGGGAGCGAGGGAAAATGGATGGATGGAAGGCAGAGGAGGGAGGTGGGCGAGTCATTTGTAACATTGGCAGGGGGTCGCCACCGTTTTGTTGTCGCTCCGCTGAAGAAAAAAAAAAAAAAAAAAAAAAACAAAAACAAAAAAAACGGAGCAGGGGCCACTGCGGGGTTTTCCTGTTCGGCTCACGGTTGCCACATGGCATGAACCAGCATTAAGCTGGGGATAGGGGTCGCTCCAAATTTTTGAGATGGTTCATCACCATTTCGCCCCCCCCCGTTCTCGGCTTATCCACTTTCACACACCGAGAAGCGGTCTCGTCGTTGCTGCGCGCCCGGGCTGCTTCTTTCGTGTCGTGCCAGACTGCACTGCACTTCATTCGGGGCTGTTGGTTCCGACTCCGGTATCCGGGTTTTTGGTTGGTAGCTTCCAGGTTGTTTCTTCGGTGGCCGAGGCGGGAAACGTGTTGGTTGGTACATCGGGTTGCACGGCACATAACGGGGAGTTGCAACTCGGTAGGTCTGGCTGACATATGTAGAAGCATCATCGTACTGTGGTGATACCAGGTTCATTGCCGCTCGTCATCCGACCACCACCAGCACGACCTTGTCCGATTCACCTACCTACCTACCACAACCTCCAGATCTCTGCTTAATTATCCTCAGCCCTCTCTGCCGGGGGCGGTTGCAACCTTCTCGCCTAGGGCTCCGAACCCTAAAAAAGCATCCAATCTATTAAACGACGGCTTATCTACCTACCTACCCACACACGTGCTCATTTACAAAAGACGGCACGCACGGCTGGACCGTCCTCTTGGGATGGGGATGGGGATGGGGAGAAAGAAAAAAGCGGCACGGGAAAGCTCTTGTCGTTTGCGGGAAAGGGGGATCCGATTAATTACATGACGCACCCCCGTGGCGCGGGAAGCGAGCTCGCAAATCGGACTTTTGCGCGCGTGGGGGCCGAAGAAAAAAGAACACGATCTGTACATACCTTACATACGATAGCCAATCTTGTGTGTGTGTGTGTGTGTGTGTGTGTGTTGTCGGACGTCGCCGCCATAAGCGACATGCAGCATCAAGCAGCGTGGAGGCCCGGTCCAACGAGACCGTCCGCAATGAAACTCTGCTCCAAGTATTTTACGAAAGGAGGCGGCATGCTTTGGAATGTTTAACCGTCGTTAACGTCAGCCCTGCGGCACGAGCGGGATGTCGATATTTCTCAATACATGGCCCTTTTTAACAGTGGCCAATCATTGGGCTGGAGTCGTGCAGAAGGAAGCCTCTGCAACCCCGGAATCTGCTCGTGCAGGCGCAGTGGCCCGTCGGGGCTGGCTTTACCGAGTCATTGATGTTTTCCAACGTGCGGCTTGGGAGGAGGGGGGTCCTTTACATTCCCGTCGTCCGTTCGATGTCCAGAGGAGGGCGGGGGAATTTCACGCAAGGATCAGGGTCATGGTGGAGGGGAGTTGGTAAGGAAATTCAGCGGATAGAGTGCCGTGTTGTTGGTCATGGCGCAAACGACGGCGACGAGCCGTCGCCATGGCGGGCGGCAACGAGCGGGGATTTGCTTTCGCCAGTTTAAATAAGAGGCAGGTACTATACGGCCGCCTGGGTTGCCTCAGATATTGTATTTCTGTGTTGCGGGGAGGTTAAATAAGGCGGAACATGGACAAAAGGTGATTTGCAAGGAAACCGTGGTCAAAAGAAACCATGACTAAGATTATTGGGCGGGTTAAAATAAAACATAAAAGAAAACATGGATGGGATAGGATTGATTGAGCTAGGACGGCAACCTAGGTACACGGCAGGCAAAATCAGCTAAAGTCTGGCAAAAAAGCAAGGTGAAAAAAAAGGTATAATAAACCATGTCAGCATATTGCTGACCGACGCTAGCGCCCTCCGCTGTCGGTGCGCTCGTCGTCACATCTCCGGAATTTTTGGGCGATGGATGGTGGAGCCGTCTGTGTGGTCATATCAATTGAGATGCGAACTCCCCGCTGGGAATCGGGAATCGCCGTTGATCGCCACGCCTCATTTCCCAGTCGGGCTGCTCCTTCGTTTCCCGGTGGCTTGCGCCGGCGCCAACGTCCGGGTGACGGATGGGGCGAACGGCTGGAAACTGCCGTGGTTGTATCGGGTTTAGTCGCGTGCTTGGTTATTTGACACACACTGGCGTATTCGCGTTGGATTGTGCATCTAGAATATGAAGTCAAAATATTGGACCACGGGGGACGGGAGTAGAGAGTATCAAAGTAGATTAGACGGACGCGGAGGATAAAGTCGCTGGGGATGGGATATCTATACAATTCGTCGTAGGTTTCAACATCCTGTAAAAAAAAAACCATCCTGTAAAACGCCATTCGAAAGATATAAAAAACAAAATTGATGATTTTCCCTTGCTCGTTTTCGCGAAATGCTCCAATAGAGGGCTCAAGGTAGACTGACTAGTGGTAGGCTAGAAAAGAAATATTCAACAAACAAGGGAAAAGGCCGGGGTATTTTCGCCATCGCAATTCAAAAAAAAAAGAGTTGCCAAGAGATCCGCTCGTAAAGATCCGCAATCCCATCATTAGGTTAAAAACAATAAGAAAACAAAGAATACATGTATCCCGTCATGATCGTCATAGCGAGGTATGCGGTTTCCTCTCCACCTCAGTCGTCGAGGATCTGCCGGTGAGCTCCGTCATGCTCTCGGTCTCGTAGTTCTTATCGTAGCCGCTGGGCCCGCGGCTGCCCCCGGCTATGGTCGTGTTCGGCCTGCGCACTGAGCCAAAGTCTTTGGCCGCAGTGGGACAGACTCCGCCGTGGGTCTGCCGGCGTTGCTGCTGGCTGCTGGCGCCGGTTTGGTACGACGCTCTCGTGCCGCCTTCGCCGATGAGCTCCGTGACAGGCCTGCGCGCGAGGAAGAGGTCGTGCCACAGCATCGTGCAGGCGGACCACGACGTCACGACGTAGATGATGGCGTTCCAGAACCCCTGGAGCGGCAGCACAAACGCGCTCATGTACTCGAGCGTCAGGTTCATCTGGTTGACGTGCACAAACGAGTAGACCCTGTTGGCGCTCGACGGGATCCACGTCACGAGCATGGCCGTGAAGAAGAGGATGGCGCATTTGGTGTACGACCAGGCAGCGTTGTTGGCTTCCTGGCTGATCTTGCGTCGCGCGACAGGGTTGCTCGGGGCACTGCCGTTGCCGGCCGCGGCCGATGATGTGGCGGGCCGTGGAGGCGCGATGGGGAGCACGTCGGCAGGCTTGATGGGCATATCGTCCTCCCCGACGCTCATCCTGGCGTTGGACGAGATGGTAACCGAGTATGCCCCAGCAGGCGGCGCATTGCTCGGTGGCAGGACCGCAGCCTCGGGGCCCCGGCGGCCGAGGGGAGAAAGATCGATGGACTCTGGCGGATTGTTGGCCACCTCGGACGTGACGGAAATCTCGGTCGTCTTGTTCGCCAAAAAAGGATCGTCCATCGGGGGGAGCGGCTCTGTATCGTGGTTGTTGCTGATGGACTGGAAGTTACGAAGCTGCTTGTGCTTGCGGTAAATCTCACCTCCGGCGCGGATGTAGATGAAAAAGGTAATCGAGATGATGACCCAGATGGGACCGTAGAAGGTGGCGATGCGCCAAATGTCCCACCTGGGACTGATCCAGCACCACAGCGTGGCGTCTCCGTACATTTTACCGCGCCTCGGGTTGTCGATGAAAACGTAGGTCAAGGCGACGACGAAGGGAACTCCGTAGCAGACGATCAAATAGGGCAGCTCCATTCGGCGCAGTTTGACGGCATCAAATTTGTGGTAAAATGTGAGGTAGACATTGACGGCCATGGCCAGGGTCCAGAAGGTGTCGGCGGGCAGGAACCTGGTGTTGTATAAAGTCAGCATGCGGCCGCTGATGGTCCATGGATCTGGGCCACCCACATCTGAATCAAGAAGGCCTGGAACTGACAGCCGGGCGAGTTGCTGTCGCCGACGTATGTCCTGGCCATCAGTGTTCCAACGTTGCTCATCATGTTGCCGAACGAGGCATAGAAGACCAGCCGGTTGATTGGCTTGTGGAACGACCTCCTGGCGCAAAAGGTTGTGATGATGAAGACGCATCCGAGAAGCGAGAACACCGAGCAGACGCGCTCGATGATGCTGAACTGATCCAGCTGCTCCCGCCTGATCGGATTGTCGGAGGTACTCATCCTGGCGCCGTGGAGGCTGGGCCTGTTTGCGGTCGATGAGCCGCCACGGCCGGCCGCTATACACGAGTCGAGAAGTTGGGAGGCTCCGGTAGATGTACTATTTCGTATGAAGCGGCACAGTGGCCAAAAAACAGTGCCAGAAGCTCGGAATGCAAGGGCTGCCTGGCTACCTAACCCGTGCTCCTCCGCGAAGGATGGGTACGGGCAGGCCGGGGTGTTGTTTTAAGAAAGGCCGGGCTCAATATGAGCCAAGCGGTTGTTTGCGGTGACTGGAAGAGCGAGTCGTTCACACTGTTGACTGAGTGCTAGCCGTGAAGGCAGTGGTTATAGGACGATCGATTCCGAATCCTTTTTCGTCTGAAATGGGTCCGTCGGGACGGCAAGCAGATGGCTGCAGGGTGTTTGCTGGGAGCCGTCACAGGAGCCGGGACCGGCGAGAAGAGAGAGCGCTGGCGTCTATGATGACACTGGCGAGCAAGCATATCCGTCCAAGTCGTTTCCCTCTCTTGGGCGGCGTCCTCGGCCGTCGGTTATACCATGGGCGACATTCGTTTGTGGGTGTTGGCTGACTCTCTGCCTCGGAGAGTAGGAGAATGGTGGTGTGCGGCGCGTGTAGGCGGCGCCGTGCCTCCTTATGATGGCGCAGAGATGCCAAGCGGTCCACCCTGCCCAGGACAAAGGGTCCAAGGCTAGACCACGGCCGTTATAATTCGCAATGCAGCAGCTGACCGGGGTGGGGGAATGTGCAACACGCACGCAGGGAACAAAGCCGTTTTCAGAGGGAGGGGGCCGACTAGCAGAGAGGGCCGATCTAGCCCGAAAAGATAAAAGGGGTGTGAAGAGGCTGCTGCTGACGGGGGCAAACGTGGGTAGCAAGGGGTGCGTGATGGTGGCCCATCAGTCACCGACGCTTGTGCGCATTCTGATGAGGCAGGGATGGATGGAAAAACGCATGGGAGACTAGCTAGCTGCCGAGCGATGCCAAGGACAGGAGGCAACGCCCTTGAGCACAGAACAGAACATGGATGGCATGGGCGATCTGGCCGGCCGACGTGAGCGGGTGGGTGGATGTGTTGGAATGGATTAGACAAAGAGACGGGGGCGATGGTTCAGGACGGACGCATCCTGCATGCTGCGTGTGCTGCAAGCAGCACCCCTCGCAGGTCTTAGCTTTGTTGGTGAAGCAGCACCCGCAGCGGCAGGCCGGTTCGCCGGAACCATGGAGCGAACAAAGCAAGCATGTGCGTTCTTGTACTGAGTAGGTGTGTGTAGGAGGCAACCACAAACGGGGGGGAGGTTGTATCACAGCGCATTGACTGCGCCAGGCCCGTACATACACAGTACACACTCCCTAGCCAAGCTGATTGCCCATTTTCCACCCTCCAACGGCCGGTTCCAACGAGCCAGCTTGGCGCGGGGTCGGAGAGTCTGGGAAGAAGGTTCAGAAGACCAGGAGGCCATCATTTCCGTCGCCGTGGTTAGCTGACGGAAAAAGGCCCAATAAAGTCTGGTACCGCCGAGGGTTGTGGTGGCGGTTCGTTGCAAGGGAGACAAAGAAGCGGAGAAAATAGAAGCAACTCTCCTTTCCCACGCTAAGCTGCATCCGGGGATGGGCAAAACGGAGGAGGCCGTTCTGGCGGGGAATTGCCCCACTGGCCCATCGGATACCCGCAACACCGTTTCCCCATCCACGAACGCATCCAAGACGTGGGAGCCCAATGAACAAAGAAAAAGTCCCCGAAAGAGAAAATGATTGTGAGTCCGCATTCGTCTCGATTGCACGCACCGACATGGAATCACGCGCGCCGGTAGGTCCAGATGCATCCACGTTTTTCCTGAACCGCCACGAGCTGATGACTTCTATTTGGTGGCGTCGACGGGAGTCCTTAGGGAACCAGGGCTTGAAGCGCCGGCGGCTCTGGCTAGTGAAGAGGTGATATTTGCGCAGCGGCTCTCGCCGTGTAGGTCATGCAGCAGTAGCCCCGTTCGCCCTGCAAACCCCAGATGGCTTCATCGGTCTGAATCGGTCTGTATCCGCGATGCAGTCCGTGCCTCTGCTAGCCGACACCATCTTCGGCGGGGAATGCTTGGCCATTCGCACCCTCTTTTTGTGCATGCTCTTGAAACAAAGTTGGAGTTATTTATCCAGAAGCTGTTAGTAAAGAAGTTGGCGTAGCACGATAGAAACAAGCGCCGCTTGCGGCTTGCCTGGACGCCGGCAGCCGACGGCAAAGGCGCTGTTTGCGTCTCTCTCGTCTCTCGCAAACCTTTTACGTCCCACCGCCCCTAGGGCTTTGTTTGTTGGACAAGAGCAGATGACACATTGCACAGGCGGGCGTCCGCGTGGCGGCGGCAATGGCGGCGATGTCTGGCGTGGTGTGTCCGAGATCTGGGCTGAGTGTGCTTCCCCCCGTGCCACCCTGCGCCCAGTCCGTCCACGCAGCACCTAAGCTTACCTAGGTACCTAGGAATTTATTCGGTGGCACGTTGCTGCCACATCTGCCGCAATCACCGAGGTGGCAATCGATAGTTGGAGATTTGAAACAGGAGCCTCATCTGAGGGCATCTTGCTTCTTCCGACTTGTCAGAGCGATTTCCCGCAAAACGATGGCTGAAAAGCCACCACGCTCACGGAGGCGGCACGGCAACAAGCGAGGCACCGAGGCACGGATCCAATGCGGCTCTCGCCGCCAACTAGCATTCAATGGCGTCAAAAATAATCGATAGCGGCATTGCCCAATCGAGGTTACACCGTTTCTTCGGTCCGTTTTCTGCGTTTCTATTGCTTGACGACAAGCTGACGTAAGAGGGGCTTGCTTTGGTGATTTGGTCGGGGAGGCTGCGATCGACAAACCTCCTGAAAAGGAAGCGTGTGCCCGAACTGGAGATGACTGATCTTGATGTCAGCGAAACGTGGAGCCCAGGCTGAAATGTCGGGCCCACCGTCCGTATTGGAAAGCTCCGCAAGCGGCCAAGTCCCCGCACCCGATGGCTCCTTCCCCGGACGGGCCTTTTGGAAAATGGTTCGATACCCCAGCCTTCAGCGGCGGTCTGGAATGGAGGTCCACTCCTTGGCTTTTGCTTGGGTCCAACGAGCCAAATTTCATTAAAATCTCGTCGCTTTTCGCCGGTCGCCCTGCATTGACTCGCCAGCCTCCCGGGGACACAGTTGGTGGCTGGCGGAGCCAAGCGCCTGGGGAAAGGAGTGCTCGTCGAGTCAGAGCGCTGCCGTGTTGGTGGTGGTCCTGGCGATCCGTCCTCGGTGCCCACCACGCGCCGCTGTCAATGTGCTCGCCTCCTGCTCGACAAACCCATCAGACCTACTACGCACCAGGCCAATTCGATGGTGGCGGGCGGCGGGCGGCCCTTGGGCGAACGGGTTATGTGCGCCATGGTCGAATCGGCGATCGATGCTGTCGCGCTCACGCACCGATACCGTCATAAAGCCGACGCAGCCGGTGCCGCTTGTTGATCTTGATCAACTATCAAAGAAGGCCACGGGTCCTGCCGGTCCCTGTTTCACGTCTGACTGAGGCCGCCATCCGAGAGCTCCCTTGCGGCCGTTATCCGGCAGCTAGGGCTAATCGGGGTGGGTGGGCGCCCGGGGTGCGAAGCCAGGCACCAGACAGGTTGCTTACCCTCCCCACCTCACTCACATCTGCGCCGCACGTTTTGCGGTGATTCCTACGCCCCTTAACGCAGGCTCGCTAGTGCGTGCCTCTTGCACGTCTTTGGCGACATTTCGACGACTTGGCTGTTTCCTTCTCCCAGACGCCACAGCAAGACGCTCCTCTACCACCAGCTCCGGACACCCCGGCTACTACCCATAGCTTCAAGTGCGCTGGTTGGCCAGCGGAGCCCCTGCCGCATGGTATGTCACAGTGTTATGCATATCTGCAGGCACTAGAAAGCCAAGAATGGCGAGGTGATGACTGGCTCCGGGGACTTGGGGCACACCGCTTCACGGCTCGGAAACATCAACCGTGTACACGATACTCGCCGAGCGCGTTCCTGTGATATCCTCTTGCTAGTGCGGGAGGGCTGTCTCATGTGGTGGGGAATCCATGCTCTTGATGCGGGGACTGCAGTCCGTTCCAAGGGGCCTCGTCCCTTCTTCGAAAAGGGCGGACCAAAGACTCGCGGAGCTGCGCAATTTGCTTCTGGAGCTTCCTGAGTCAAGTCAGACTTGCACGCAGTTTCCGTTGGCCCAGAGAGCCATCCATTGGAAGCTCCACCACGATCACGGGGCTATTATTGTGGCCGATTAGCGATTAGCCTTGAAATTCCACCTTCCCAAGAGATTTTGCTGTGCGGGTTCGCCCAAGGACACCCCTCCCTCCCACGGTTGCCATTCCGAGGTCCCTGCATGGTGCGCCTTTCCATAGAACGCGCAGGAGATCCGGTGTCTTTGTGCCGTGATCCCTCCTTGCCGCGTAGCGTCTTTCGAAAATGCCATCAGATTCCTGGAGCCTCAAGTACGCGGCGAATTCTTTGATCAGATATTCGCAGGTTTTCGAAAGGATGTCTTGGCGTGTACAATATTCCAGATGGCAGTCGTCTAGCAAACCATGGAAAGGGATTCTGCTGCCTATCGAGACTTTCCGCTCCGACTTTGATATACTATGAATCGAATTTCTTGTGCATCGCTCACACAGACTCATGCCGTCTTCATCACCGGCTTCCCTAACCACATGCACTTTCTCACGCACCCACCTGTGTCTCAACCCCAACAGTATGTCGAGGTCAAGGCGGAACAAGTACTCCAGGGCTCGTCGGAACTCAGGGGCCCGAAGTTGGAGTAGCCCGAGCAGACCGAGTAGCCCAAACGGCCGAACCTCAAGACCGCCAGAGCCATCCCCAGAGGCTCAGGGCACTGGCGCGCACGGCAATGGGGCGCTCTCGGACGGACGTCGGACAATAGTCAACCACCGAAAGCCCCGTGGACGAGCGAAGAGCAAAAACCGCACCTCGACGGCGGACCAGGCCACGGCCCAGGGCTGCACACGAGGGCAGAAGCGACGGCGAGGGGATAAAGAACTGCTGTGCGAGTCACAGCCCGGCGAGGCTCAGCGTGGCAGCGGCTGGCCATCACGTCCCAAGGACGACGCTGGTGCTGCTGCTGCCGTTGGCGCGTCCGACGGCGGCAAAGGCGGGCCCAGCAACGCCGGCGACAGTGAAGCTGCGCAAGAGCCTTGCAGCCGTTGCGACCATGTGGCGCGGCACAACCGGTGGCTGTATCTGGACATCATGCACGACCTGTCCTTCTGGGCGGCTGCGGTCGGCGTGCTCCCGGACGGCGCCGGGCCGAGGATGGCGCTGGCGGCCGAGGACATGGACTGGCGTCGAGAGCACATCTACGTCATCCCCGCCGACCACCGGAAGCTGACGGACGAGGAGCTGAAGGCGGCGGCGCTTCCTCGTGGCGGGCAGGGCGGTCCGTGGCACCAGCGGGTGCAGCATCAGCATCAGCAGTGCTTCTTGCCCCTGCCGCCGCCGCCGTTTTCTGGCAGGGCGCCAGACAGCAGCAACGCCCAAAGTGCAGCCGGTACTAGGAGAGCGATGGTGACTGTGGGAGCAGGGCCTTCGCATGGGGATGTCAGTAGCGGCGGCGATTCGGCCGGATGCCAACTGTCCACCGCCGCTACCGCCTACTCTGCATCGGCCCTTCCCTAGAGGCGGCAGCGGGACGGTTGAGGAAACTTCACAGATCTCGCCGACGTAGCCGAGCCAAAGCGCTGAGTAGTTGCTTTTTTGAGTCTGATATTGTCTGAGCTGGTCAGCAGGGCGGCGGCTTTTGCGTTGTGGGAGCTTGGGAAGGATGTCCGCCCCGTTCCTAGATGTCGGCGTCTTTGTATTGACCAAGTTGAGCCCTGCGGTGAGCTCTAAATGTGAGTTGTTTGAGCGAGTATGACTGTGTACGTTGTGTTGCGGAGGGGACAGAACCGTTGGTGTTGGTATTGGTATCCCCGCCGATCTCGGGTCCTTGTGCATCAAATTCACCGCACTTCGGCGGACAATGAATCGGGCCAGAGATTCCTCAACCGAAGGCACTGGGCATTTTACCTTCCACCTCACATCCATCGATATAACAAAATGTCCGAAGACGGCTCGACGGCCGCCCGGCCGAAACTCTTCATTCAAATGTCGGGCGCGCCCGGCGCCGGCAAAAGCTCCATGGCGAGGCTCCTGCAGCGGTCGATCGGCGGCCTGGTCATCGACCACGACGTGATCAGGTCGTCCCTGCTCCAATCCACCGCCGGCCTCCTGCCCTTCGACCACGTCGCCAAGACAGCCTACGGCCTGCAGTGGGCACTAGCCGACGCGGCGATGCAGCAGGGGCTCGCGGCCGTCATCATGGACAGCACATGCAGCTCGCCCGAGGTTGTCGACCGCGGTGTGGAGCTGGTGGCGCGACACGGGTCTGTCTACTGGTACGTCGAGTGCAGGGTCGCCGACGTCGACCTGCTAGACAGCAGGCTGCGCGCCAGGGAGCGGCCCATGACGAGCCAGCGGACCGCCGTGGACGAGCCGCCTGCGGCTGCGGCCAGCGCCAGGGCGGGCGAGGATTCGCGCGCGCTGTTTAGGAGGTGGACCGACTCCCCGTGTCGCCCTTCGGCGCTGAACAGGGTTATTGTGGTGGATTCGAGCGCGGATTTGGAAGAGGGGAGAGACCTCGTTTTGCAGAAGATCCTGCCGGTGGGCTGAAGGCAGAATTTTTTTTTTTTTTTTTTTTTGTGCATGCACTTGTGCGATGGGAAAAAGAAAAGAAAAGAAATATGCCGACGAGAGGGGAGGGAGGAGAGCAGAGGGGCACAGAACAGGGAAGGGAAAAGAGCGTAGAACAACACATGCGGCAAAAAACGAAGGAAAAAAAAATAAACAGACGGAAGTGCATGCATGTGTGTATGCTAGCCTAACATGGAAGACAAATGGGCAGAAAAAAGGCCGTAAAGCCAGTTGGCCGTCCCATTCTTGCACTAGACACCATCATGATAACAGCCACCCACCATTAACAAGGCATCTGCCATCCGGTTCCCTTCTCACACCTCACACACATTTATTCCCACCCAGCCTCCGTCGACTGCACCAGGCAAGCACGTAACTGGCGCAGGCCTCCCGCCTAATGGCCATGTGCTTGTCTGCGGCAGCAACGATGCCTGCTCCCGCGTCTGACAGGGCCGGCGAGGGATGCTCGAAATTTTAAAGCAAGGGCAATTGAGTAAGGAAAAAAAAAAGAAATAAAAAAGCAAAAGCTCACTGTCCAACCTTTCGGGTGGACAGCTACGAAACCACTTGGTTTACTTCGCGACGGGGGTTGAACCCGACATAAACCCCCATACGGGGGCTCGAACCGTCAGCCCAAGCGGCTATTGCACCGGAGTACAGGTAGGGTCCCGGTGTCGACTCGACCCATCCTCATAACCGTTGCACCAACTTGGCGCCCGTGTTCGATGACTACAGCAGGAGCGATGACGGGTTATATGGGGTGCGCGTGTGGAAACGGCAGGAGCGACGCGGCTGCGCTATCAAACCCACCAGACGCGTCCTGACCGTCGCGCCTGGCGCGGTCCAGCCTGATCTGGGGACCTCGCTTGCATTCTCCAATCGTCTGATGTTCGGAGAGGACGGGAGGGGTTCCACCCTTTCCATGAACTTCCATGCGTCGATAACCGGGTGTAGCCTTTCCAAACCCCAAGCGCGCCAAAGGAAACCGACAGAACAGAAGACAACCGACAATGCCAAGTTGACCCATCATCTCCATACGCCCGTTGGACATCTCCTCTAGCAACGCCGTGCCTCAAAACCGCCTTAGGCACCAGGTTTCCTTCCTGTGACCCATCCCGAGCTCGTAACGTCCCGCACCGAGCCCAGCAACGCATCGGAGACGGCGGGAACGACAATGTGATTACCGGCACATCCGTGACAGCCCCGAACATCCGGGACTTGTTATTCAAGGAACCATCCTCTCTCGAGCCCACGCAGCCGTCGGAACTCCGCCACGGGTGCAAGTTTCCCGGCGCGTTGAATACCCGAAGCCACAACCCCGACATATATACATGCCCTCCGAATTCCGGCACGAGCTGGAATGCCCGCCCACTTGGGGACCCGTTCCGGATCTTCGTCGCCTGGGAGGTCAGAAGCTGAGAGGTCCGGCGCAAACAGAAGCAGCTCGTCGAGGGCGGTCCCCAAGGCGGAGGAGGGAGATGAAGCAGAACTGCCTGATCGTCCCGCGGCGCTATCTCTGCCTCTTTCCTTGATCACAATTCGCTTTGTTTGTTTGCTCCGATACCTTGTAATCTTTTCGACGAAGCTCGGAGCGCGGGCGAGTGGCGGGAGAAAAGGGAAAGGGATTGAGTTCGACATGAAGGCGGGCGAGGGGAGAAAGATCATGGCGAGTTGCCCGAGAATTGGCGGCCGACTGCTCCTCCTACGTCTCTTCCCATCACGCGCCCTTTAGTAGCGAAGTCAGCACAGCTTCAAAGAAGCGTTCGGCAGAACTCTCCCACCCAGCACAACCACCAGCAAGCAAGCAGGTTCGTCTCGTTAAAAGAGAAAGATGTGAACAACCACGTCGGCCCAATCGGGGAAGGAGACACACAGCCTTTCCCAGATAGCGCCTTTCCAACACCCCAAAGCGGCGGTGACATGCGCCCGCGGCCGCAGCCGTCCGAAAAAAGAAGAGACCTTCGCGACGCCCACCCGTCGGGGGCGTAGTCACGCGAGAAGGCAACCCAACGCAGTTAAAAAAAAAAAAAAAGACTCTGACGAAGAACGATGCAGCTTCTGTCGTAACCCTCAAGCACCTCCGGGCAGCCACCAGGTCACCAAAACAGAGGCGGGTACGACGCCGCGTGCCGGAGCTGGGCGGGGCGTTGAGGCTGCCAGAGCGATGAATGTCTTAGAGACGCTTGGAAACGAAGCATAATACGATGCTGCGTTTGGGTGACGTACATATGGTTTCGACATGTGTATCGGTTTCTTGTTAGCTATCGGGGGCGTTATGGCACACTAGGCCATCTGGATAACGGCAAGGTACCGCAGCCAACCCGGCCGGCGCCGAGGGGGCGATAGCCAAACAAGTCGTGCAAGCAGGATCTTGAAGGGAATTGAAGGGAGTATCAACAGCGCGAGGCCAAGCTCTGCATTAGGAAGGGCTCAGTTTCTTTGGACATCTGGCATATCCATCATGGTCCTGTGCCACGAATACGGGTTAACAGTTCAGGGGTGACCCCTGAGCGAGTTGACGCCATCGGCGTTTTGGCCATGACATCACGTTCCCTGAGCCACTTCGCCTCCAAAGTAATTATTACTATTAAGCTTTTTTTTTTGGCATATGTTAATCCAAATGCAAATCGACTCATCCCGCTCAAATTACAGCAACAACATCGTCGCCCACAAAGCCACGCTCGCCACCACCTCCAAGCCAACATTCCCGCGCGCACAAACACCCGCGTTCTTGTCACCGCCCTTATCCTTCTCGCCATCCCCCGACCCTCCACCACCACCACCACCACCACCACCACCGCCGCTGCCGCCCCCGGCACCATCAGCAGACCCCGACGCCGTTCCCGGACGCTCCTGCACGAGCGCCGACACGGCCGACAGCACGTGCGCCTGCTCCAGCAGCCCCGGGCTCTGCGGGTCCGTGTAGTTGCCTGCGGCCCAATTGAACCCGCAGCGGCGGCCGGTGGGCCCGCCGCCCGTGCACTGCGACACGGCGGCGGCGGCGGATTTCTTGAGGCGCGGCAGGGCGGCCTCGGCCGTGAAGGGCGCGACCTGGGCCGCGGTGGCGACGGCGCGCACCAGCTGGCCCTTGTAGGCGACCAGCTCGCCGTAGCACGAGGACGCGCCGCCCGTGCGCTTGACTTCGCACTCGAGCTCGACGGCGACGTCGGCGGGGAAGAAGAAGGACAACGTCGCGGCTGTCAGCTTTTCGGTGCGTTGCTTCCAGGCGGCCGAGTTGCCTTTTGTCTGTGGTGTGAGTCAGCCAGAGTTAACCAGAACACACATAGGTAGATTCAGGGAGCTGGGGCGGCGCCTACAAAGTTATACATGAAGGCGGCACCCTCGGTCAGCCAGGCGGCGCTGCCCGAGTACTGCTGCCCGAGTACTGCTGCTTGGTCACGGACGTGCAGTTGTGGGTCATGGACGCGCCCCAGTAGACGGCATAGGATTTATGGTCGATGTACCCGATGTCCCAGAGCCAGTCCCACACCCTCTCCGAGTACTTGGCGTAGGTTTCGTTGCCGGTAAACTTGGCCAGGCGCGCGCCCAGGTTCAAGAAGCAGGTGTTGGCCAAGGCTGCGCAAAAATTAGCAAAGGGGAAACGAAGCATGGAGATTTTCTTCTAAGCAGGTGGGCAGGTAGGTAGTAAAAGGCTTTACGTACTGCCTTTGTTGTAGAATTCAATGCCCCTCGTATCAATGTCGGTGCGCAGGCCGCCTCCGCAGTTGTAGTTCCGGCCAAGCGGCTTCTCCTCGGCCTCGAAGCGGGCGGCCTGCACGTCAAAGACGTTCTGCGCCAGCCGCAGCCAGTCGGGTTTGCCCGGCGTCGCGGGCATCTTGCCCTCGGCCGCGATCATGGCGCCGAGGGCCCAGCTGCACTGGTGGGGGTTGGCCGTGTGGGCGCTCTGGGCGCGGGGCTGGTAGTCGCTGTCCTCGCCCGCCTGGGCCAGGAGGGCCTGGGCGACGACCCCGTTGTAGGTGGAATCGCCGGTGCGGCGCCAGTACTCGGCGTAGGCGCTGAAGAAGACGGAGCCGTGCCACCACCAGTACGGGCCGTCGTCCATGGGGTCCAGCTGCGACAGCTTGCCGGGCGTGTGGCCGGACCGGTTGCCCTCGTACAGGGTCATGCCGTCGTAGGCTAGGTCGCGCGCCGCGTCGAGGACGTGCTGGGGCGTGTCGAGCTGGAAATTGGCCGCCGCGACGGGTGTTGGGGCTCCGAGGAGGAGGAGGACGGCGCAGGCGGCGGCCCTCATGGGCCTGGGTAGACCGAACATGGTTCTTTGGTTGATTAGAAGACCGAACCGCGAACGAATGGAGCGGCAGGGCGCAAAGAGAGTGTGTTTGGACCTTCCAACAGAGGGAGACAGGACAGAGGAAGTACTAGCGAGGGCCGCGGTGGACGATATAATATAACCCCCGAAATTTCGCGATGTGTCACCCGGCCTGCGGGTACCGTGGAGACGAAATAAACCGATCTTACAAGGGAAATTCGCCAACGGACCGCTTACATCCACGGTTAAATGTCCCGGTCCCGCTCATTGCTGGTGGCCTTGCGGGGCCAGCCATTTGGAACGAGACACGGGGATGACATGGCTCGTGTAACCCGACACCTCGGGTATACCGAGGATGATGGGAGGATGCGACAATGCAACCATCCGCCATCCAGTGGTGGCTGAGGCCCAAACACGAGGTTTCATGCAGCCCTACGCAGCCCCTGAGCACATATGCCGAAGCTGGTGGTTCGGATAAGGTTGGTGGTGGTGGTGGAATGCCGGTTCCAAACAGCCTTCCAGATCAGACTGTCCAAAGTGTGCGGATTGCAACGTTCCCACAGCCCACCTTCCACAACAGGAAGGAGTTGATATGATGAATGACTCGACTCGGATGTTGGTCAAGGGTACGTAGTATGCCAGGATGCTTTGAACCTCGTCCTTCCAGACTCAGCCCCGCGGCACCTCGTCATACACCACCCGACTGTCGTCCCCCTCCTCCCAGTGGCCGGCTCCGCCCCGAGCCCAGATCTGCGCGCGCTCCGCCCACGACCGGCGCATCCCCGCGAGGGCGCGCGCCTCCGCCGCGGCGCCGGGTCCCCCGCTGTACCGCCACCCGTGCTCGGCCGACTTGCGGAGCTTCGCGTCCGTCGCCACGCGCGCACTCTCGGCGCCGTCCCAGAACACGCACCCGGCCTCGCGCAGGTGGGTGCCCCGCAGGCCCAGCATGTCGTCGGCGCGGCAGGCCTCGGTCATGTAGAGCGGTCGCCGGCCGACCTTTTGGGCGTACTCGACGACGCCATCCACGTCCTTCCACCCTGGCGGCCAGGGCGGCCCCCTCGGCGCCTGCACGATGCCGGGGGGCCCGTGCAGCGACATGATCAGGGAGGTGCCCAGGTGGGAATGCCTGAGCACCGTCATCTTCCCCTCGAGCGTGTCGAGAAATCTGAACTGGGCCGGGTCGCAATAGCTGGGCACGTCGATTTCCTCGATGATGCGTTTCCACTCGCCCTCGTCGTTGGTCCTGGACAGGCGGTCAAAAGGAAGAAGTCCGCTGTTGAGCTGCTCGCCGGGTGTCAGTTTGCCTTTCTCGATTGACTCCCTACACGTCCATGGGAAGGAGGGACAGTGGGCTCACAAGAAAGCGCCGATGTGGCACTGCGATATGTTGGCTGACCCAGTCAACTCTGTGCGCGCCCCACTCGACATCGTGTTGGGCGAGCATCTCAAAGTCTGCAAGGACGCGTGCATTATTAGCATCTCTATTGACCTCCCTGAAAGGTCCAAGGCCAGGGCGACGCACAATACTGCATCTTCCTTTCCAAAAAGTCGGAAACACAGGCCAGCTGCTCGTTGGCCACAGTGGGCCACATTCCCAGCTGCAACTTCTGCGCCAAACGCCTCTGCTCCTCGGTCCACGGCATTTCAGGGCCCACCCCGTGCCGGACATCGCGGATGCCGGCGCGGCCCGCCGTGTTGCAGTAGAGCTGGTAGCGGTAGAAGGCCCGTTGGATGCGCTGCAGCTCGCGCCACGTGGGTTCTAGCGCCCTGCGCTGGCCTGCTCCTGCACATACAGCCTCTCCGCCGCCGCCGCCCCCTTCGGCGTAGATTGAGCGGAACAACGCCAGCGCCGGGCGCGCCAGGTCCAGCGTGAACTTTTCGACAGCCCTGTGGACCCTGGTCAGGGCCGCTGCCGTCTCGCGAGTCAGGGGCGAGATGCGCTCGAGTGGGTCGATGCGGCGATGGCGCTGCGACGACGACGCCGGCGGGCCATCTGCGGGGACTTCACCCGGTGGCGACGAGTCCGTCGCGACAACTACTGCCGGCTCCACCCCTAGGCTGCACCGCAGCACGACCTCGACGGCGTCCCAGTCGTGCGTCCGGCCGGCCTCGAGCGTCGCGACGGCCAGCGGTAGTAGGCACGGGCCGATGTACCGCCGCAGCACGCTCCGCAGGACGTGCTGCCGCCGCGACTCGAAGGCGAACCAGAACACCCGGCTGGTCAGGACGGCCGAGAATAGGGTCCCCGGCAAGTCGACGTACTCTAGGATGTCGACCGCGATGTCGATGGGAAGTGGGCAGGACCGGGCCATCTCGTCGGTCGTTTGCATGCGAGAGTGATGGGGATGTTTAGTTTAGCAAACGGTTCCGTGTCCTTCCTCGACGTGATGTGGGATGGCATTGCGGAAAGCGACACTAGCGGCCCAAAGTCCGAGTAAATACCGAGCCACTCGCTGATCGATAGTGATTATGCCAAGGAACCGCAAGCGCGGCATCGAGCTTCCATTGCTCGCATTCCTGCCGTTGGCGCCGAGCGCCACGTGACAGCACGTCAGCTCAGGGCGCCAACTCATAAGGGGACTCGATGCTGGAGTGCAGCGCCGTGTTGCACATCAACAGACGGTGTTTTTGACAAGGACCAAAGCTGGCTCCAAGCTCTTAGCAGAGAAAAATCCTCGTTGCGATTCGCCCGCCAGGCTAGGGCTACGCACTAAAGGACCTGAAAGCATCGCAATCACAATGATTCCCAAGCTAACGCGGCCCGGCAAAAGTGTCTCCGGAGACGAGAAGTGGACAAAAACCATGGAGAGCGACGGGACGTCTTGCACAACTAGAGAGCCATTGCCCATTATCTGAATTCGTCCTGTAGGTACCGTTTCCTATGTCGATTCCTATTTCCTGTATTGTTTCCTATCTCCCATGTCCTTTCCCTATCTCCTGTTTCCCCTCCCATTCTTCATTCACCGTTGTGGTCAAAGTTGCTTTGCCAGCACGTCCCTACCCTCGACAAGCACGTGACAACGCGCCAACAAACAGTCTCCCGACCTCCGTGCCGTTGTCGCCGGCGGCCCTATCAATCGCCACCAGCAACCCCCTGGCGAGTTACGACTTCGTCAGGTGGTAGTTGTCCAGGTACGCGCGCATGAGGTCCGCTGCCTTCTCTGCCGTCACCGTCTTGATGTTGACGCTGCAGCTATCGCCGGGCTTGCAGAGGATCCCACGCCCGATAGCCTCGAGCTTAGAAATCCGCTCGGCGACGTCATCCGGCGTCAATGCCTGATATGTCCGTGCAAAGTCGACCAGTCCCATAACCTCGAGGTCCCGCGGGTCGATCTCAAACCTCATCTCGTCGTTTTTTGGGACCGGTGGCGGCGTCGACGACGCAGCAACACGGCGGCGTGGGGTCGTGGCGCCGTCTCGAGTCCGAACAAACCCCACGTGCACCTGGAAATCTGTAAGTATCGGGGCGATATCGGCGCCTCCTTCGCCTCCGAGGTTATGCCGGGGATAGTCGAAGGCGGCTATGGCGGCCCACCGGTCCGGACCCAAGGGCTGCATGGTCTGGTCCTTTCTGCTGTCGGTCCAGAAAGTAAACTGCTCGCGGGTGCTGGCAGAGAGGGCCTGGATGGGCGGATGGTTGATCTCCATGGCATAGGACGGCGGCGCGCGGCCACCCTCGCCGCCCCCGCCGTCCTTGAGGGGAGTCATCACGGTTGCCGCCTCCGTGGCGAAAGCGAAGGCGACCTTGAGCGATAGTTTGGTAATACCCTTGTTGATGGTATCGAGCCAGTGGCTGCGAATGACGGCGAGCAGGCCGGTAATTACGCGTGCGGGCCCGATGAGGCCGTCGTGAAGGTGTATGATGTCGCCGGGAAGCGTCATTCCCTCCGAGCAGTCCCGAATGAGGAGGAGCTGCGAAACGGGGAACTGTGTGGTCGGCCAAAGTGGAGAGGTCGGGGCAGGCGGGCCGTCAAACTTGAGGTCCCTCGGTTTGAGCAGGTTGAGGCTGTCGAGTCTGGCCTCTTTGATTACGATGTCCTCCTGGCCGACGTCGCTGCTGTTCCTCAGATCCCGGAGGCTTACTGAGAGCACCGCGCCTAGGAGAATTTTCTGTGGGAGGCGGACATCCCGGACGAGTCCGGAACGAAGCGCGAGAGCGACCGAGATGTCATCATGCGCCCGACCAGGACGGACCAGGTGGTAAAGCTCACGGACATTGGGGCCTAACACACCCATTGTTGCTTTGATGTCGTCGGTGGTGGCGAAGGCCTGCGTGCCGGATAGGTTGACGATTTCGGCCGCTTCGAGCTGCTCGCTGCTGAGAACCTCGCGGATGCCATCGGCGGTCAGGTCAGGGAAAAGAGACAGGTCGACAGTGGTCTGGCCATGAAGACCGAGCGCGAGGATTGCCGGGCCGGCCGGACACTTGGCCACATCGGAGGGATGCTCGACTAAGTAGTCCAAGGCGACCTTGCGAACCCCAGCGAGGCCAAGCGGGACATCGAGGAGCGAAACATCCGGGCTGGGGTCATGGAGAAGCTCATGCAGGAGCTTGTGGGTGGCCTTATCGCGCAAGGAGACAGGCGTCTTGTCGTCGTTGTCCGGCGTGGGACCGTGGCCATCGGAGAAGTTCTTGGCATCTTGGTCACTGACACGCCATGCTTCATCAGGCCAGCAGTCTGGAGGACGCAATCACGCGCTGTCAGCCACGTGCCTCGCGTCGCGTCTGGGCTTCTCGGGAAACGGAGCAATCAGTAGCTTACCATTCAGAGCCTCGACTTGAACCAAGTCGTACTTCTTCAGAGCCTTCTGGGTGTGCTGGTTGTGGACCATGAAGGGGTGGTGCGGGCTGTAGTAGGCGAGGATGTAGTCCATAGCCGACAGAGGGGTGTGCAGAGGCACCTCCCTCTCAGACTCCATGCCATGAAAGTCGACGAAGCAGTAGCGGACGTTGTCCAGATCCGTGATGTCAATGATGGTGATGCCATCGTTATTGTCGCCCTCGTCGAATCTGAGACCCATATGCTCCAAATAGACAAGCTTGGCTCCGCCACTTTCGGTATTGTTGCTCGCGCCTGCCCGCGGAGAGCAGCTAGTGTCAGTTCGGGCTTTGCCCAAGATGCTGGCCATGGCCAGGCCGGGGAAATTGAACCTTTTGAACATACCGAATACGAGGCAGGCACCTACAAATGGGAACGGGATGGGCGCGTTCTCATGGACAGCCTTGAATTCGCGCTCCAGCTCCTCGGCATCCTCACGGGAGTAGTACTCCCGGGCAAACGCGACCTCCTGCTGGAGCGGGAAACGGTTGAGAGGGTTGGAAAATATGCGCAGGAGACGGAGGCAGGTGTTAAGGGCCGAGGCTCCGTACAGCCACTGGTCGTGCACGACGGCGAGGCAGCGGTACCGCTGGCCGGGCGCCGGGCGGGCGATGACGAATATCTGGTGTCGCTGGCCCATCTTTTGCAGACTTTGTGATGAATGGTGTACGCTGTAGGTGTCTGCCCGTGGGAGTGAGGAAGGAAAAGAGAGCGGGAGGAGGGAGCATTTGAACGAGGGACGGGCGCGTGAGTTTTGCTCCCCAAGAGAGGACAGCAATTCAGCAAACGGAGCAGGCGCTTGTTTGCTGCGGCTGCCTAATGGACTGTTGCCCAATCACAGTGCTGGAAGGGTCGTACCTACCCAAAGTCGCATATGGGAGGGCAAAGCGGAGCCAGTCCCAGCGGCTCGGGTCGGGATTTGATAACATCCATTGTTTGCTCTAGGTGTGGGATGTACTAGAAAGATAGATACATACCTAGGCGGGTGGTGGGGCAAAAAGGGATACATACAGGCAACACACGTTCGGGATCCTGCGTTGGATCCGTTACACCATACGTACCATTCAGACACCCACCAGAGCAGCCAAAAGAAAATCGGGGAGAAGAAGTTCAGAAAAAGACGAGCAAGGAGTCGCTACGGCAAAGGAATATGCTTACGGCCCCCCAAGCCAAGATATCATGGTGGCAGTGAATGGCCTCGAAGGATTTTCTGGGCCATCCTTTGATATGTCCTCATTGGCATATGGTCGGCTAAAAAAAAGGACCGCTACGCGGGACGAGCAAAGGTAGCCCTCCGGGCCTTGGTATTGGCTGGGGGAAATCCTGAAGATTGCCCGCCGGCCCGCCTCCCGTGCTTCCCACGGTGCTTGCAGGCTGCGCCATGTGAGAACGACCTCGGCAGTAGCCTTGTACCCGGTTTTGTAGATCGCGGGGTGATTGCGCAGGTTCGGCCGTGTCGAAATATGGAATGTACCATGGTCACTTGTCTAACGATAAATTCCTGCTCTATTACCTTTTTGTAAATACGTGCGTATATATATCCAACACCAACCTACGTCCCAATAGAAACCCAGCCACAAGGAAACCGCGCTGATGAACAGATATGAAGGTCTAAACGACGACACCCCGATTACTACACAAGGCCAGGGTAGGAGGGCGGCCCCGTGTTCGCCAGGTCGTACGATCCCTTGAGATCCTCCCTGCCGTACGTGTCGACCTTGCAGTTCTCGATGTGGATCTGCTGCCTGGTGGACAGCCAGCCGTTGCTGGGCAGGTAGTTCTGCGGGCGCAGCGTCATGCCGGACTGGGCGTCCAGGAAGGTGGTGACGGGCAGGTCGTACTTGTCGGGCATGTGGTGCATGCCGAGGTTGAAGTAGATGACGTGGTCCTCCTGCTCCAGGGACTCGCCGTCGAAGAAGCTGTCGAAGTCGACAAACGGCGGCTTGCCCTTGTCCCAGACGGCGATGGGGTGCGCCGACACGGGCTCCGTGTCCTTGCGCCTGACGGCGTAGAGCGGGTGCGTGGCCCAGTTGATCTCGCGCGGGAACACTGTCGAGTTCTGGACGGTGACGTGTATGCTTGAGCCTGTGGTCGGGTGGATCTTGTAGCCCGGGAACTCACCGTTCTCGTTGGGCTTGTCCCTGTTGACGACGGCGTAGGTCGCGGCCGAGTTGGCGGCCCAGTTGATCCTGCCCTGGTCCTCGTTGGTGATGAAGCTGCGGTTGGCCTTCATCGTGTTGACCACGGAGCCGTTGGACCAAGGGAAGACCTGCGAGTGCGGCACGAACTGGGTCTTGAACAGGCTATTTTTGGTGCCCAGGATGTCGAGGTCGGCCTTGAAGTTGAGCACGTGGTCGTGCATGGAGCCCGAGAGGCCTTTGCGGATGTGGAACCCGTAGTCCCAGACGTCCTTCTCATCCACCGAAGTAGAGCCTTGGATGTAGCCCGAGGCGCGGACGAGGATCTCGATGGAGCCGTCGAGGCGGAACTCATACGTGGTCATGTAGTCGTAGTTGTCGACCGTGTTGACGCTGCGCAGCAGGAAGGCCGTGTTCTTGGCCGCGTGGTACGTGCCCTGCTCCTTGACGTAGCGGCGGCTCAGGGGGAAGTCCTTGGTATACTCGAACAGGCAAAAGGCGTCCGTGTAAGTCGCATAGGATGGGCAGTCGTACCCAGAGATCATGTTGTACGTGGTGAAGCCGACCGTCACGTCGATGTAGGATGCGTACGTCTGGACCCGGTCGGGGCCGGCGTAGTGCGCGAGGGCCTCCTGCATCCCGAGCTGGTAAACGATCCTCTCCCCCTTGTAGCGGATGTCGTGCACCGACACGCCCGCGGGGCCGGTGGCAATGAAGAACGAAAAGTCCATCCACGAGACGTAGTTCTGCTCGTGGTCGTACTCGTAGCGCGCGCCGCCGGGCGCGATGGACACGGGCGGTTCCTTGTCGTCGTGCGGCAGCTTGTTGCCGTCCCAAAGCAGCTTCTCCTCGTAGGGGCTCTTGTCCTCGCGACGCTCGAGGGCCCTCTTGTAAACAACCCTAATCTTGCGAGCCTCGTCGGCAGCCTGGCGGCGGAGAGTGGCGTTGCCCCAGTTGGGATCACACCACTTTGATTTGCTCACCAGTGTTGCGTTTCCACGGTACAAGTAGTCGAGGGACACGGCTCTCGTCTCATTGTTGACGGGAAGCGGCCCGATCATGTACTCGCGGGTGACGCAATCGCCGTCGCCCAGAATACGGGCGTACCGCTTCGGCTTCGCGCCCTGGCCTGACAGGTATAGGCTTGCCTCAGTCTTGTTCGGGGCGAGCTGCCAGATCGTGGACTGGACAAAGTTGAGTTCCGCGGGTCTGCGGTCTCCTTAGCACATCGCCACCACACGAATCAACCCCAATACTGGTTGGTACATACATGGACTTGTTCTGCTCCCGCCCTATGAAGCTGAGGATATCCCTCTGCTCCTGGTCGGTAATTTTGCTCCAGAGGTTGTCGCGCGGCGCCTTGACGGGGATGTAGGTGCTGTTGACGGCGCGCTTTTCGGCGACGAACTCGGAGGCTGCCGCCGATGCAAGGCCGGTGGCCAGGCTGACCAAGGCGAGGAGGAACTTCATCCTGGCGAGAAAGGGAAAAATGAGAGAACGAAGGAGGGGGAAGTGGATTGAGGTGAGGAGGTAAGAATCGCCATGGCGTTAGCGGCGCCAAGCAGTAGATTTATATAGATTAAAAAAGAGCCTAGCAGGAGGCCGTCAACGAGGGACACGCTCGCTAAGATGCAAAAGTCCTCTCCTCGGCGTGACATGAACTGATTTGATTAGCTACCCGGGCCCAGGTACGGCGGCTATCTTGCAAACCCGGACAGCCCCTATTCGGATTCCGCATTTGAGGGTATAGCTAAGGAGTTCGGTCGGTGAATCCGGACAGAAGACGACGCGAAGCGACGAGGCAGTAGGGGCGGGGTAGCCCACGCAGATTCGTATGCCTGGAGCAGAGGGAGGCAAGAAGAGAGGCTATGTCCCTGACAGCATCTACGTAAGGAGCTCAAAAAGAGGGGTATCACCAAAAGGCTGTGATAAGTTACGTAGACTGGTTCAGGAGCTTGAGGTTCAATACACCGACTTGAGTGTCTGGTGCTCCTTGCCAAGGTGAAGGGTGCCTCCTTGTCGCTTTTTATGTTGAACGAATGCACTGACCGAACCCGACAAGAGGGTAACGCCCACCCTCCCCGATGCCACACAGTTCCATGCCACGCCAAATGCGCACCCCGACCTACAACTTACGCGTTTTAATATAATTATCCTCAATTGCTGTTGAAATCAAGGTTTGCCTCCGGGGTCGCGCCCTATGAGCAAGCCGGTATTTGATGGCGGTCAAGGGGTTGATCATTCCTGAGTAAGCCGTGCTCCCCAAAACGCTCAATATGGACCCCTGCAACCAACTACCGCGTCCCCAGTAAAACCACCACAAGGGCGACGAACCTTCCTGTGCGCGTCAGTACCTTCCGCATTCGCTCAGAATCAGGGGAGATGCTCTACGTAGGTGGAGGTGCCTAGTAAGCCAGGAAGCCTACGTGTGTTGTTGCGCGTTTCCCAATCGCAATGATCACGCGTCTTGACGACCTGCCAGAAAGGTCCAAGTCGCACGGCCCCCGGGGCGGAGCGAACCAGAGCCAGCGGGGCTGTCCCAACGCTATATGACGACATGCAGGCGTGACGGTTGACGCGCACAGCACGGTCGACAGAACTGGAACGAGCGTGGTGATTTTGATATGAGCCCGGTTGGTCTGATAGCGGCTTCTGTTCGGAGTGTGTGAGGATGGCGGTGACGACCGCTATCACGCGCCGTGGCAAAAAGATCAACGCAAAGCAGCCTCGAAGACCCAGAAACACAGATCGCGGGACCGGAAATGGTGTTGTGGGCAGAACCGGCCATGCCGAACCGGACGCTTCAGCCCTGGATATTAGTAACCTTGGCCGACGATGGCAAGGCGCCCTGGTCGGTGGGGGTCAGTGGTGATGAGAGTGGGGTGCAAGGCTGGAAAGGGCTGGCCGTTCCAGGATCATAAACGTTAGATTCGGGCGAACTCATAATCTTGCATTTATAAGGAAAAATACTTATTCCAGTTGGGAAGTGTTCGGACGAAAGACGGGAGATCTAGCGTTTATGATCCCGGAAGGGTGTACCTACCTTACCGTCTTTGGTAATAATCGGACTATCAAGCCTTCCTATTTGTCAAGCCGCGACCAAGAGCACAGGCGCTTCCGACTGTTTCCCCATCCCACCGATATAACCCCCCAGGTCGACCTAGCCCTAGCCCTATCAGATCGTACCTTGCACAGTTTCTGAGAACCCACGCTTCCCAGCCACGGGGATGCGCAGGGGCCGACCTGAGAACCTATTAGCGTCTGCCCAAACTACAATTGTATTCACTCTTCCACGTACTATTTTTAGCAACTGCTTCCTCTTTAAGTTATGAATCCAGGCAAGGTGGTTTCCTAGCCCTTGTAAAAACCACCAAAAACAAAACACCCGGCTCAAAGTTTCTTTTAACGAGGCCAACCAGTGGAATATATAAAGCCCAAGGCCATTTCCTTTGCCGTCTCCTTCGCCACCCCCCAACCAGTCTTAAACAAGGCCGCTCAACCTGGGAATATGGTAATTAGAATATCTTTTATCAAGGCTATTCATAATGAGTTAAAGTGATAAGTCTGGAAGCAATAATTCGGACACGCCTTTAAGCTAGCATCAACGCGAATAAGATGAATGCGATAAATGCGAATTACTCGTCGATTTGGTGTTCGGCGGATAAGCCTACAAACGCCCCTTTTTAAATATGACTTCGGGTGTTAAGTGTTCGCATCGAGGTTGTTTGAAGGATTAAAAAAAGAGCTCTAGCACCTAATTAGGTGAACAAACGCTCCAATTACGGATGAATAGTCACACCAGAAAATAGCTAGCCATAACCCACTTTTTACTAATCGAGTCGTTATGCTACGAGGGCTGTATTGGGTGCTGTCTTCACCATTTCGTACCTTTTTTTTTTTTTTTTTTTTTTTTTTNTTCCCCTTTTTTTTTTTTTTTTTTTTTTTTTTTTTTTTTTTTTTTTTTTTTTTAATAGAGGTTCGCAAAGCCGTCGAGATCGGGTTTCGTAAGCCACATGTAATTAATTCCCTACTTTTCCTTGGTCGAGTTCTGGGTTAATACTAAGACCTCGCGGGTAAATCCCCAGAAAAGCGCCCAGAGAATAATCGATAACTCGTTCGTAGAGTCTCAGTCCCTGCCAACCCCTTCTCTTCAGCCCACGTCATCTCGACCATGTCGGTCCCTCGGTGGTAAGATAGTCAACTGGACAGGTGAAATTGTCCCTGAGACAAATTTTATGCCTTGTGGTATTTGACGACACATTTGACCAGGTACCTCAGCTCGTCCAGCACCTCCGCAGTCTTTCCCTCGCCATCGACAATAAAGGCCGTGCCCCTCGCCTTAAAATAATCGACCACCGGTCGCGTCCGCTGGTGGAAGGTTTCGATTCGGCCCTTGATCGACTCTGGTGACTCGTCGTCCGCGCGGCCGCGACTGGCGTTTCCGAGTCGGCGCGACATGGTCTCGTCGGAGACCTCGAGAGCGAGCAAATAGGATATTTTGGCGATGTGTTCTTCAAACAACGTCGCCCGGTCAAGAGCCCTCGGGAAGCCTAGGGTCGGTCGGTAGGTAGTCATCAATGAAAGTCCACGTCAGAACAGCCCCCAGGTCTCGTCTTCCTCTGTGAGCATCTTTTCTTTTTCTTTTTCACTCTTATCTCACCGTCTAGGATAAACACCCGCGTGCCCTTCTCCTTGACGTGCTCCAGGATCACTCTCCTCAATACGGCCATGGTGACGTTGACGTCGCCGAGGGACCCCTCGGCGTGCCACTGCTTGATGGCGGCCGAGTGCTCCCCGCCTGCGTCGGCCTCGCGCCGCATCATGTCGCCAATGCTGATGTGTACGGTGTCGCGCCTGATCGTCGGTTCTCAGAGCAACAGCATGCACTGCGTGCCCTTGCCGGAGCCGGGGCCGCCGATGAGCCCGATCACGGTGATGCGGGAGAGGAGGGCTTGATCCTCGGCCGAGAGTCGCTCCAGGTGCGGCGGCGTTGTGATTGATCCCATTTTTGCGTCTTTCTGGTATACGGCGTGGATCGCGTGGTGGTAAAGATTCGGGACATAGGCGTCAGGGTACTAACGGATGCCGAGGGTGGTATGCCAGAACGTGGTTCGCTTTTATGCTGAGCGACGGTGGCTGGACTCGTGGGTGATCATCTCTGGTTTATTGGTTAGTGGTGAAAGATGACGCCTTGGGAAACGGAATATGAACGAGGGAATCAGATCGAGTCGCCACGATTTACATGACCACGGCGATCAATTTCGGAAAGATGGATGTCGGACGGGAGGCAGAAGGAAGCTGCAACCGTGGAAACAATATGACCATGTACCGGGCGATATCCACATATCAAGACAGGGAAACACTCCATAGGGAATCGGTGCTCGGGATGCGTCTCATCTACGATGGAAGCTCCTATATAGCAAATTTCAATTATATGAAAAAAAAAAAAAAAAAACCGTGAATAATCTCCGCTTCCATCACCTCCAGGCTCCTTGCTCCGCGGTGGCAGGCGCAAGTCGCATCGGTGACTCCGACCCGCCCGAGCTGTGGCCAGAATCTACATGATAGGCTTTCTATACGGTATATCGACTGGAAACGCGTGTATGGGAGACGAGTCTCCTAGGTGGTACCTATCAAGGCACTCGGACGTCTGTTGCGGCGGTCGATGGCAGGTTCCGTGGAGGAAAAAAAAGAGCTGCAGATGGTGGTGCCCCTGCACGATCCAATGGCCAGGGGGACCTCTTTCCCCTTGGGAATAACACTGACGAACCAGAAGACCCGATGGCTCCAAAGGCGGGGGAAACCAAACTAACTTGTAGCGGGTGTCCTGTCCGAGGCCGCAGGCGCGAGTCGGCCAATGATGCAATCCCCATAGAATCCGGGACCCCATTGGCAATGGATGACAGGAGTCACGCGGGAGTGTTGCGGCTTCGTTCTAGGGAGTGGGGACACTACGAAAATTTGCCCATCCCCAACGACGCCGGATTGGGTCCCGGGGAAGGAAAGTGAGGCTAGTAATGCCCAACCCGACTTCTGGGTTAGGTTCTGTCAACACAAAAGCGATCGAGATCCCCAGCCTCAGTGGGATCGATGGCTGAAACCAACAAGCATACACCATCGTCTGACCCGGAGGGCAGGACAGCTTCGAAACGATAGTTCTGCTACACAAATTCGTGTCCACTGGTGGCGGCATCACATTTGATTCAACATCGGACTACCTAGGAACCAGAGCCGACACCTTGCAAGCACACACAGTATCCGGCAAAGCAAACGTCTAAAATACGACAGGACGGGAGGGCGAGCCCGATACATTATGCTCATCGGTGATGAGAGGCTGGACTCGTATCCACTTCAGTCCTCTTCGTCACCGCCAGCTGCGACGGCCGTGGCGCCCTTGGCGTCGTCGGCAGCTGCAGGCTTGGATACCTTGACGGCAGCCTTGGTGGGGAGGTCATCCGCAGCCTCCTCATCCTCGTCGCCACCGTCTTCACCGTCGCCAGCGTCCTCCTCATTCTCCTCATCCTCGTCCTCGTCCTCGTCGCCGTCACCATCGCCATCTTCGTGTCCCTCCTCGTCGTCAGCGCCGTTTTCGGGCACGGCCTCGGCAGAGGAGGGAGCGGTCTTCTGCTTCTTATTGGGACGTCCGCTCTCTGGGATGGTGTTAGCGGACTGACTTGGGGATGGCACGATGTCTGGCGAGGCTTGGATCGCAGGTAGGATCGCAAGGCGTGTCAAGTGGCTTGCATAGGACAGGTCATATCATCACTTACCGACGGTGCCGTTTTCCTCATCCTCGCCGGCATCTTCGCCGTTCTCCTCGTACTCCTCCTCATCGTCATCATCGTCAACGTCGTCATCCTCTTCGTCCTCGTCGCTCACATACCTATCGACAGGATGCGTGTCAGTTTGGCCGGAGCCTGGACTTGTATCTAACCGAGCTGGGTTGGATGGCAATTCTTTGGCGCGCCGTCAAGCCAGCATGTAAATGGATTCACAATGGCCAAGGCAACGACGGCGCGATCTCCAGTGCGATGCACCCATCCAGCGCCATCAAAACACGCGCAGCCAAGACTGCGCAGGCTGTCGCAAGTGTTATGCGACTGAGACGGCGGCCAAACGAGCCTGCGGATCGATGGAAATGCGGACTTACTCCTCTTCTTCCTCATCGCCCGAGGGGAGGCTCACGAGCTCGTCTTCAGGCTCGTCCTGCTTTCTCTTGCGGCTGGACATTGTGGGCAAAAAAGGGGTAAGTTGGTATGAAGCAGTAGATTTTGCTGCGAACAAAGATGGGAATAGTACAATTGGAGAGGTGTGCGCGGTGGAAAAAAAGGGGCAGGAGAAGAAGGGAACGCTCAAAGGAGGAGGCAAGCCCAGAAAGGGGGAGAAAAGTTGGGGGAGCGCGCGGGCAACAGGCGTGGGCGCAGGCGCAGGAGGAGGGAGCCAGGGGGTGAGCAGGACAGAGGGCAGGAGGAATGGGGAACGGAGGGACGTGGAGAGGGGGGAGCTCTCAGCTTCCAAGGTGCGCAGGGCAAACGCCTCGCAAACATGCGTTTGCGCTGGGCGGGTAGCCCAAGTTGCGAGTGACCTTTCGATGGATGGCGTGCATTGCCGATGACGCGGTACCAGATACCTCCAGAGCTAAGCACGCCGACCTGAGCCGACCCACCATGGGCGACACCTCCCGAGCTCCGAGCTACCTCAGCAATCGGGAAGGTGTCCAAGGCGCGAAGAGTTGCCTTGATGTGGGTGGCTGGTCGGGGCGTGAGAGAAGCTGCAAGAAATCGGCACGGACCACTTGGATCATCCATGACGAGCACGTGATGCATCTGTCTTGGCAGCTGTTTTTCTCCCCTATCTCGCGAAAGCCGGCGTGTCTCGGAAAATTAAGCCCGCCGCGTACGGAAAGCGGGTGTAACAAATCAACGGAAAAGGTAAGGGTAAGTGCACAGAAGGCTGCGAAGACAGCACCTCGCCCAAAAAAAAAAAAAGAAAAAAAGACGGCAGCGTCCTCCGGAGGTACTTGTGGGTCCACCACATAATTCAGCAGGAAAACTTCCATCTCACGGCTGAAAACCGCCATCATTTCTTTGGGGCAAGGTGGACGGCATTATTGAAAAAAAAAAAAAAAAAATCAGGAGAAAACCCGGGCTCCAGCAAGGGCGGCGATGGATGATAAACGTCCTTCAGTTTATTATCTCTGCTTAAAAACTTGCGAACAACGCCAAGGAGAATATCATTCCACTGGGAGTGATCTCGATAACTGACACAGGTAGAAAGGCGGCATTTCATTCCCGCTTCGACTTGCCTCGGAGAAAAGATCGGGGTTTTCGATCAGCCGCGGATAGAGCACCAAAGATCGGGTGGCTGGGGAGGGAGAAGAAATGTGGCTCTTTGTGTGAGGGAGGTGGGAGTGCCACCCACTAGGTTTCGCACAGCCGGGGGTTGGTTTGGCCGCCTGGCTCTGTGAGCACTCGGTAAGACGGGATTTTCTGGCGTTGCCGCGAAAAAGCTGCATTGCGATTGCAACACTGCCGATGGACAACGGGATGATTGAGAGATGATTCTCGTTGCTACCTTAAGGTCTGGTAGACGTATTCCGCGCACATCTCACTCAAGATGAACTCGAGGAGCTCCTTGTTTTTCCACAGGTGCGAAGAGGATGGGAGGAAGCCTTGGCCAGAGAGGTATGGTTCCCGAGGCAAGCTGCGGAACACATGGCGGGGAGATAGGTAGGTTTGGACGAACAACGAACAGCGTCATCGAAGGAAAGTCCAGATTTCCTGTGCGTGCCGACGATGCTTGCCGGGGCGGGCGTTTGATGCATGATGGTGACGGCATGAGGGAGGCCACAAGGCTCGCATGAGGGATGAGGGGAGTTTGCAGAAAAGCGGGCGAACGATGTGAGACAAGAAGGACGGGAGAAAGGCAGCAACCACGTGCAAGGCGCTCAAGCCACCTGCATTCTGCCTCGCTGTTGCTCGGAGGCTGCGAACGGAAGCATCGGGGCCCGTCGTGCTCGCTGCTTGGGGGATCTCGGGAGCTCGGGGAAGTCAGGCGTAAACGAAAAAAAAAAAAAAAAAAAAAAAAATCCACGCTAGGCCGCTCTCGAGAAGCAACCATGGATCGGAAGTCACCCGGCTTTCCAGGCCTACCCAGCCGTCCCGTTTCTCTCAGCGACTCCAGCTGGTGTTGGTTCTTGCTTCTCCGCTAAAAAGAATTGTTCCCTGGACGGGGCAAGGACGGATCCCAATCCAATGGGTCAGCGAAATGAAGATGGGGCTGGTTCTCAGGAAGAGGCCCTTCTGGGTTCTAAAATAGGGAAGATGCAGCTCGCAATGACAGCCCAACGGTGAGGTGCGACGGGGGTGCTCCTGTCAAGTCTGCAAAGCGCCATTTTCGGTGAGGCCTCGGCTAGGTGATGTGCAAGTTGTGAAACAAACAGACAGCTTTTTGTTATGAACATTCGCCTGATGTTCCTTCCCCCCTCTCTGCTGTACGCCCTGTCGCCGGCACTCTCGGCCAACCATGGCTGGAGCACACCATTGGCCCCCTTTTTCGGGAGCGCTGGGCGATTTTTGGGTGCAACCCCAGCTCCAGCCCGTGCCTGCCAAGACAGGGAGGTCCCAGCGGTCAGAGCGGGGCTCTCGCCTCTTCAGGTGAGAGTGAAGCTTGCGAGACCCATTTCCAAATGCGCGCACATGGGATTTGGCGTTCCTTCCCGCTCGCCAAGTACCGTGCGTGGGAATGTCTGGTGCTGCGACCCAGCAAGGCTCTTTTTTTTTTTGTTGACTCCCAGCAGGCAGGTCAGCCATGACCGTATCTCGCTGAGCCCGGCCGTCAACAACTGACTGGCATGCTCCGCCCCGATTACTGCGTCTGCAAAAACAGAATTGGTGGTGCCAAAGCTCGCTCTCTGCAACACAGCGCTGAGGCCGATTCCCAACCTCCAGCCCCTTGCCTCGTGCATGCTGCTATGTCCTGTCTGGGACAAATGCTCGAGTCGTGCGCGAGCGGACGTTTCCCCGCGCGACCCGACTTACCACCAAAGTCTGCGTGTTTCCAGCGCCGATTGGCTTTGGTCGACGGCATGTCCGGCTGGTGTAGAAATACACCTAGGCAGGCTCATAGTGCCGAGGTAGTCGGGCTAGTAGACACAGACGCGCTGTGTATGATGGACTGTGGCTAATGTGGCTTCTGTCCAGCAGACGTCACACTCCGTCTTGGTCCCCGCCGTCGTGCAGCTTTCGGCGTCTTACGCGACGGCGATCTGGCCCAGTTAGTCGGTTAGTTGGTCAGATGCGTGGGGCTAGGATGGAAAGCAGGGAGTGGCCCTAGCCTGTCTTTTTTTTCAAGCCCCTGGTCGACCAATCCAGACACAGAAAAAGCAGACGGTTAGTGAAGAAGGCTCACGCCAGTCTCGCACCAAGCGGCCCGACGGAGTACAGTAAACACAAAATTTGCAGCTTGGGTGGGGGAGGGAAGCCATGGAAGAGGAGGCTTCGGCCGTGCACCAAGGCGGCAAGGAACAAACAGCTGGGCGGGCATTGGTGCAAATTAAGAGAGGGGAAGCAGGCAGACAGGCAGACAGGCAGACAGACGGACTGGGAGGTGAGGACAAAAGCAAGATTGAATTCAGTCGGCAAGTGAGAGGAGAAAAAAAAAAAAAAAGTAAACCGCACAGCCTGGCCCACCCACCACCACCCTGCCGGCCCCCTCAACCAGGCAGACATGGCAATCACCACATAATCGGCAACCTGCTGCGCCGCCCATTGTAGTAACTCGTGTGCCTGCGCTCAGCAGACGGGCCGCGGCCAAGATGGCGGCGGCATTCACAGAGGCTGACGATCCGTACGCGGCTGACGGCGAGGGCAGCAACCTGCAGCATAGGCGGCCACCGCGAACAAGCTCACGGGCCCGCGACGCTGCCAGCCTGCCCGCCAACCGCCTGCGACAGCGACCCACGACGAAACATGCTGCCGCCTCAGATGTGCCGGGGCAGCCCCATTCCCCAGGAGGCGGACGCCATTATCCGTACCACCGCACCCGCGACGACGACCACCAGCATGCCCTCGCCAACAAATCGTCTGATTTGCCGCCGCAGTTGCCTCCTCTGCCACTGACGCCCAGCTCGCCCCGCTGGGACTCTCTCACCAGCGGAATCAACAAAACCACCGCCGCCCACGACCACGCCCAGCCGTACCTGTCCCAATTCAGGCACACGAGTCGCCACCCGACCTTCCACCAACTGCCCAGCCCAGCCAAAACCAACAGCAGCTCCTCCTCGCCCATCACATCGACGAACCAAGCCCTCGCCGCAGTCCTCTCCGCCGCCGTCCCAGTGTCGCCCGTGTCTCCGTCCCGCAACTACCCATACCCGTCCCCCAACGGTCCTCGTTCCGCTCTGCTGGAACAAGAGCAGGATAGGATTGTATCCTTTGCACCACCACCCCCGAGCAAGTTCCACGCAACGTCTCTGGCCGCCAATCAGCCTCCAGTTCGAACCTCGTCGAGGGGAGCCCTCTCTCGCTCGTCGAGCCGCCGCCTGGGTGACGAGCAGCAGCCCCCCGTCATGGTCGAAAACTTCTCCCGCCCTCGCAAACCGAGCGTCGCGAGGCCCAATGTCGCCCCTCCGATGCCGCCCGCCGCCGCCCACCCGGCCCAGTACGATGACGACAGCCCGATCCTCAACCGCCAGCTCGCGAATTGGCCAAGGCAGCGGGGTCCGTCCGTATCTTCGAACAGGTCCAATGGCACCATGTCCTCTATCCCAGGTCGACCCTCAACCGATATCCCCAACGCCTCGTCCCGAATCGTCCCCCGAACCCTGACGGCCAATGCTGCCGCTCCGCCATCCGTCGGCGGCGGTATGATTTCGCCCGGCCTCCCCAAGCCCAAGTTGGCCTACACCCGTGTGGACGGTGCCGGCCCTAGTTTGCCCTTAAACCCTCGGGATGGTGCTGCACCTTGGATGACCGAGCAGGAACCTCGATCCAGCTACCGATCACAGCTGACCTCCTCGACCGCACCCGTTACCGTCTTTTCAGGGCCCAACACCCAGCGGAGCAGTGTGGCAACCAAGACGAGCTCGAGAACCTCATCTTCGATGTACAACTTCACGTCCGGGCACGCCGCGGATGAGGGTGGTATGAGCGTCGAGGACGTCATGGGTCTATACGAGAAAGGGTTTGCCGACTCGACCGGCGCCGAAGACAACGACGTGGAAGGCGCCCCTGGCACACGCGGCCACACCCGCAAGGTCTCGAGCTCCAAATCTTCCGCCCGGTCCAGATCCTCGTCGCGAGCGAATCACGATAGGTCGCAATCACATGTGGGCCATAGGATTCGGGAGGCCATGACCGACTCATTACCGATGCCCACCAAACCCCGGGGTGCGTCCGACCCACCACCAGCCGTAACCGTGCGAGACTCCATGTCCTTCTTTTCTGGCTCAGCCCTGCCCCAATCCGTGTCCGAGGACGGGCGTTCCGAACGCGAGCCTCGTCCTTCAATCGCATCTCGCGGACGGCCGAGCCACGAAGAAGAGGTGGACGATTCCGCGAGGAGCAAGCACGACTCGGCCAAGCTCCTGGAATCCGACGAGACCGCAGGCCCAAGGATGGGGCACTCCCGTCAGATCTCGGCCGCGTCGTCGGTCGCACCAAGGCTGGCAATGTCGAGCCCGGATCTCACCCAGACGACTTTCGACACCAAGGCGGCGCCCCCACTTCCAACAACCCCGAGCCAATCGCAGCAGCTATACTCGGCCCCGACCGAAGACGAGCCGGATTCGAGGGACAGGTACGGGTTCCGCAAGAGCAACCAATATGTATCCCGCGAGCAGTACGACACGTGGGACGCGACATACACGGAGTACCTCGCTCGCCGGAAGAAGAAGTGGGTAGCGTACCTCAGGGACTCGGGCTTGATGACGGAAGAGCCGGATCGGTTCCCGGCCCCGTCGGCCAAGACCAAGCGTTTCATCCGCAAGGGCATTCCACCCGAGTGGCGCGGAGCCGCGTGGTTCTACTACGCGCGCGGGCCGAGCATCCTCGCCAAACACCCCGGCGTATACGACGAGCTCATCGCGCGCTCGAAGCGGCCGGGCGAGTCCAAGGAGGTTGACGTCGAGGCCATCGAGCGCGACCTGCACCGCACCTTCCCGGACAATGCCAAGTTCCGCTTCTCCACCAGCGAACCCGAGGGCAGCGGCAACAACGGCACGGCCAAGGACGGCGGCGAGGAGCCGAGGATAATATCCAGCCTGAGGCGAGTCCTGCACGCGTTCGCCATCTATAACCCGCAGATAGGCTACTGCCAGAGCCTCAACTTCCTCGCCGGCCTTCTGCTCCTGTTTGTCGAGACCGAGGAGCAGGCGTTTTGGCTGCTCAACGTCATCACGCGCGTTCACCTGCCAGGCACGCACGAGCTGTCGCTCGAGGGCTCCAAGGTCGACCTCGGGGTGCTCATGGGTGCGGTCAAGGACTCGATGCCCAACGTCTGGAACAAGGTCGGCAGCGAGCTCGACACGGTCGAGGCTCGGCCGGCGACCCAGGGGACCGGGGCCAAGCCCAAGAAGTCGCGGCGCGCCAGGGCGGCGACGCGGGCGGTACAGGGTGCAGACCGGCTCCCGCCCATCACCATGTGCATGACGGCGTGGTTCATGTCGTGCTTCATCGGGACGCTGCCGATCGAGACGACGCTGAGGGTGTGGGACGTCTTCTTCTATGAGGGCAGCCGAACCCTCTTCCGCGTGGCGCTGGCCATATTCAAGATGGGCGAGTCCGAGATTCGGGCGGTGCAGGACCCCATGGAGATGTTCGGCGTCGTGCAGGCGCTGCCGCGCAGGCTTGTCGACTGCAATTCCGTCATGGAGGCGACGTTCAAGCGGCGCAACGGCTTCGGGCACCTCAGCCAGGAGGCCATCGAGGAGCGCAGGAGCGAGCGCAGGGAGGCGATCAAGGGGGCCGAGCTCGCCGCCGCCAACGCCGGGCACACGACCGACGTCGAGGGGCCTGCCGAGGCGCCGGTCGAGGTGCGCCGGAAGAACACCTTGTTCGGACGCAGGAACAGGGACCGAGACTAAAGACCAATGTCATCAACAGAGTTAAGACCAGAAGATCACCCAAAACCAACAACATCCCGCACTCGCTGGTCGGTCGAGGGAATGAGCGGACGCGCTGGAATGCGCCCGCCGCCGATAGAGCGCCCTCCCATTCCAACCAAGACCATCTCAAATATCCAACTACGACGACACACAGCGTCCATTAAAACATCCCATTTGTCACAACGATTCCCACACAAAAGATATTTTTCTTTCACTGTCAGCGATACTTGTTCTCCTTTCCGCATTGTCCGGGTATAGATCAGCGAGGATGAAAAAAAAATGAAGAGAGAAGGGTGAAAAAGTCTACGGACCCGGGAGGACAGGCTCCAGGAGCGGTAAAATGATATTCAGTTTGCATCGAGGTCGGGTTCCGAATTTGTCCTGCTCTACCTTTTTTTCTACGGGCACCGCCACCCCGAGAGGTGAGCAGCCTCTGTGTCGATACCAGCTTTTTTTTTTTTTCGCTTTGTTTTTTCTTTATTTGCTTCTTTGTCATTGTTCATCGAGAGATCGTTCCATCCTTGCCACTGGTACATGGCGCGATCCTGGTGGACACTTTTCAGCGTGTGCTTATTGCATCCCATCTTGGAGTTGGAAGGCATCCTTTTTTTTTCTGCCGGATTTGTTGATTTGGTAAACGAACCGAACCTCTTCTTTTTTTTTGTCCTTTGTCGCTTCATATTCGCTCTTTTCCTTTGTACTAGCCTCACATTCTACCTGCATAGCTCTTGAACTTTCATGGTGTATTCGCGGAGTGGCGGCATACTACCAGAACGACAATAAAAAAAAAACAAATTGCATGTCAAAATTCATGTCTTTAACTAGATACTTTGTATCGTACGTATCTATCATTATCCCGTTCGCCCATGCATGGCTTTATGTTTCCCTCGATTAGCCACTGGTGCACGGTAGCATCGGGTGGTCAATCACTCGCTGCGGGACTTGGTGTAGAAAAAAAAAAAAAAAAAAAAAACTCGAGTGTCATACACACGCCCTTCTTAAAAGAGCCTCTTGTAGTTGAGCAGGAAATCGAGCTGGGAGCAGCTTGCGATGCAGACCGGACCCGCAATGCGACGGTGACATCGAGAGTCCAAAGCCGGGGTTAGTCCAACAGACTCTCTACGTAGCACTGCATGGCCTTGTTTGCCTCGTTGTCGCCAGTCGTGATGGAATCATGAAGCACTGTAGCCAGGTCTCGGAAAAAGCCGTCTATGGGGAAGGATGGAGTCCCGCACACCCTCGCCGTCTACAAGAGTGGCCGCCACGGATCTCAGAACTTCATCCGTCTATTCGTCGTCCACACGCCCTGGCTGCCCCCCTAGTCGGAATGATATCGATCCAATTCTACAGCATCACGTGGAGATTGCCGTGCTGGGGAGGCACCCCTGAGGAAGGCTGATGGTTCATGAATGCTTACTGTATGGGGAAAAGAAGGTCCGAGACCATTGGCCGCGTTCCCCGGTCGCTAAAACCGCAAGCGTCCAATATGTGGTTCGTTCGCACATTAGCATTTTTGGTTCCCTCAGTCTTTGGCGAAATTGGGTCTTGGCATTTAGCGTGCTTGTGCGGGCGATTCCCAAAAGGGGGTGAAAGAATGCCTTCGGTAGCATTGAAAGAAGACTCAAAAATAACACTAGTGCAGGAACCCGACCTGGGGGGAGCTCTTATCATTGAGTGCATGCATGCTTGCTTCGGTAGCCTCGACCCCGGCTTTGTGGCTTTCGCGCAAATCTCCCCTCTAGCAGAACCTGGAAGACGGGACGCAAAAGAATAGAGAAGGGGGAAAAAAAAAAGAGAAAAAAAAGAAAAAAAAAAGGAAAGAAAGAAAGAAAAGAAAGCAGAGCCGAATCAGAATCATCACCATGACCTTGAGGTAGTCGGAACAGCCCGGCGATGCCCCTCCTCGTCCGCCTCGTCCCGGGCGGCTGCTCGGTGCTCCGCCGTGCTCTTGTCCTCACTATCTTCTCGCTCCTGCTCCTCCCGACCGAGGCACAGCAGCTCTGCTACTACCCAAACGGCCAGCAGAGCACCGATGTGCCGTGCAACGCGTCGGCCGCCGTGAGCATGTGCTGCCAGTCGCAGCGGGCGTGCCTCTCCAACGGGCTGTGCGCTCTCGCTGGGACGGGTCCCGACGCGGGAAACAGCTGTATGGGTTCTTGGATCGTCTTTGCTTCGTCTCTCCTTGAGGCATTCGAATGGCGCGAACTGACGCGCTCCGTCTTGACCATTTTTGCCAGATGCCCGCGGCACATGTACAGACCGCTCGTGGACCAGCGGCGTGTGTCCCCAACGATGTCTTCTAAGTGCGTTTTTTTTTTTTTTTGCATCTCCATGCCCAACCCGACAAGAAAAAGAGACGGAAGAAGAGAAGGTGGGCTGACATCCACCCACCAGACCAGGATACCCTCACGGTCGACTCGAGCTACGACTTCCGAGCGAGCGGCGTCAACGTCTGGGGCTGCGAGAAGCCCGGCTTCGGCGCCGACTCGAGCTACTGCTGCGAATCGGCCGCCGAGCGGTCGCGCTGCTGCGGCACGCCCACGGCCCTGTTCAGGCTGCCCTCGGCCACCGTCGGCAACGCCCTCGGCCAGACTTTCGTCACCGCGCCGCCCACCGCCTCCAACTCCAACTCCAACTCCACGCGTCCATCTTCGCCACCACCGCCGCCGCCTCCAGTCCCCGGGCTGGACCAAGGAGCAAAGATCGGAATCGGGGTCGGGGTCGGGCTGGGACTCGGGCTGCCGCTCGCCGTGGTGGCGTTTGTGCTCGTGAGGCGGAGGCTCGAGACGCGGGACGAGGCGGCGGCGGCGTCGCGCGCCGCGATGCTGCGGCCGCCAAAGACGCACAAAGACATAACGATGGCCGCCGCCGACCCGTACGGAGGCGGGGACCCGGCGCGGGAGTCCAGCTTCTGCTACGCCCGGGGCGACGAGAGCCCGTACAGGCCCGTGTATGTCGAGAACGTGGACGGGGTGGCCATGTTGTTGGATGCGCGGTCGAGCCGGTCGCGATAGGGAGGCTGGACACGTGCCATCCATCGTCGACATCACGGGGTTATTTGATATTTGACGCTCGGGGGCTGGGGAGAAGTGATGATGATAACAAGACTGAGCCTCGGGAAATGGGGTTTGCAACATTCACAGTTAACCTTTTCCGTTTATTGCATATTAATACCCTGGGCGGCGGCATCTACATCTATATATACATAGAGGATACAATTTGTTCTTCAAATCATGGACCTCCCGGCTATCATAGCGCCTATCGTTTTGACAGTCTGGTACTTTGACCTCAACTCTGACCCGGCCTGATGCTATTACAGAAACTTGGGGGCCTCGAGGAGACAACACGACCACCCATCCCGCCCATACGAAGCCTCATAGACCACATCACTGCTTCGCCCTGCAGGCTGGGTTCGGTCCCACGGCTGGCATCCTTCCTTCGGCGGACATATCCTACCGGCTCAAGCCAAACAGCATTTGGCTTGGGGCCCGCGCGTTGCTTGGGCATCGACTTGCTAGGGGTCGCTCTTGCTGGACCGAATCTGATGGCTATGTCTTGAATATATAGTTGTTATGACAGTGCTACAAGCCTACGCCCATCCGGGCTTGCTTTAATTCGATTACAAAGCGTAGAGTCGACCAATGCAGGTTCTGGGGCAGCGTCGGAAGAGAAGGGAGGAAGGGGAGAAAAAGAGAATAACAAATATAACACAAAAGTCTAGGCCTAAAGGGTCCGTCTGGATAGCCCTGTAGACGCTGGGTATCAATATGAAGAAGCGAACCCTCCCCGTGCTGCCCATCTTCCTCCACCGCACGGCCTTCTCAATCATCTGCAAAAGGATCGATTTCCGGCTCGGGCTCGTCGTCGTAATCCGGCGCCTCCTCCTCATCTTCGTCTTCGTCTTCATCCCCATCTTCATCGGCGTCTGCAGCCCCGGACGGCTGCTCTTCTTCGTCGTCGTCCTCTTCATCGTCTTCACCCTCGCCCGTGCCGGTCGCGGCAACGCTCCCGGACCGGCTGGTCTGGCGGCTGGTGGCGACGCTAGCGCCTGCAGAGCCAGGCCCTCCGGTGCTGAGCATGCTCCGCACCGCGTCGTAGTCGATACGCTTGGAGAACTGGCGGCGGTCGATCATTTCTAGCGTCGCGTCCGTTGCCGAATCTGCCGGGGAGGCCTGGCCCTCGCCGATGCGCGGCTTCTTGGACCGACTCCGCCCCTTGGGCTTGTTGGCCGCCAATTTGGCCTTGAACTCCTTCTCCTGCTGCCTTCGCATCCAGTCCTTGTTCTGGTTGACCCACAGCTGCGTCTTGAGCTCGGCCTCCTCCTTGCTGAGCAGGCAGTACATGACCTCGGGGTCGTCGGCGAATTCGTCCTCCTCGACTTCCCGTGCGTCCAGCTTGGATTGCTGCTCCGGATCCGAGGACTCGAAGAACTTGAGAGACACGAGCTCGCTGGCGTTGGCGAGACGGAGCGCGCCCTCGACAGTCGATGGGTTCATCATGTTCTCCGTGATCTCCATCTCGAGTATCTCCTCGTCCTCGGCCCACTCCTCCGTGACATAGTCGGGCCTTTCGACCTTGGCCTGCTTTCTGACGCTGCTTCCAAAAGGGTATTTTTTAGGGCCTTTGCGAACTTGGGAGCTCGGGTCGGGTGTGCTGCCTTCGGCCGCAGGGGCTCCTGCGCCGGAGACTGCACTGCCATCCGCTCCAAACTGCTGGACCAGGTCGTCGAGGTGGGAGTTCATGTCGGATATTCCTTGCTCGAGGTCTCCCGAGTCAGCCATCGAACCAGAAGCCGCAGACTCGCTGTTGTTTGGGACTGGGACGGGCGGTATGGCAAATCCATCGGCGTCGACCCGCCGCTCCTCTTCGCCGTCGTCCCCAAGCTCGCGCTTTCGCTTGCTGCGCTTCTCCTTCAGTTTTGCTTGGTACTCGGCCGTCTTTTTATAGTATGCTGGAGGATCCATCTGGTCGTACAAAAAGTCGCGCATGAGAAAGTCTTCCACCGTCATCTTGGCTGACGGGACCTCGGCGAACTCGTCCAGCCGCTGCTGTAGGGTGTACATGGTGACTTTGGCGATGAACACCACCTCCCGAACCGTGCGCCGAAAGTTGTTCATCCTGGCCGCCATGATCAGACACGCGCCGCAGATACCCGACGGCCGACGGCCCATGACCATCCAGTCCCTGTCCATGCGCTGTACCAGACGCACAGCCGTGTTGGCAACCTTGTTGGTCTTGTCGCCGAACTCGAGGCGGGCAGCAAAGCGGTAGATCAAGTCTTCGACAAATATGGGGTTGTAGTTGCCGCCGGCGCCAATGTCGCGGATGAAGACCTTGTACATGCGGCCGAGATGGAACACGTCGTGCTGAACCAGGTCGGCCAGGTCCATGAGCATGATCTTGCAGGTCGACTCCTTGCGGCACGCGGCGTACAGGCACATGGCGGCAACGTACTGAGAGGAGCGGCCCTGGGTGAAGTTCCTGGAGCTGGCGAGCTTGTAGAGCTGGACCGCACTGTTGACGGTGCGCTCCGGGAGGTTCAGCTGGTGGGCAAATCCGGTGATCAGGCTCTTGGCCTCCCGCAGAGCCTTTTCCTTGGCCTCGGTGGACGTGCTCGTGCCAGCGATGCGCCGTCCGCCCTGGCCGCCTGAGAGACGGACGCCTCCCTGGTCGGGACCGATGTAGCTGCCCTGCACCATGGCGGCGCCCTGCGAGGTCTCTCCAAACTGGATCTCGGCAACAATGTTGGTGTCATCGGCGACTCGGCCACAGGTCCGGCAGGTACCGTCGACAATATTGGGGTTCGGGCAGTTCTTGTTGGGGCATTGCGATTTCCTGCCGGCCGGCTGGGGGCGTGGCTGAGGTGGCGGCGACATGGAGGCGGTCATGCCCCGGTTCGCTTGCTGGTTCCTCCATGCCTGGTCCTGGAGCGCCTTGACAGGATTCGGGCGCGCGGCTGGCTTCGGTTTCCCCAGGCCGCTGGCCCTCTTGGGCACGCTCAGGCCCGGGGGCATGCTGCAAAAGCGCGCCGCTCCTGCGGCAGCAAACGAAAGGGTTGGCTGGAAGCACGGAGCAATATAGGCAGCGGCGACGAGCTTTGGCTTGGCAATAAGTTGTCCAATACGGTCACCGTTCGGGTGATATGGTACAGCGTATGTAAGTCGCGGCAATTCGTTCAATCAATTATCGAGCCTACGCCGTCGTGGAAGACGAAGAGCGTGGTGTTTGTCGTGTTGAGGTTCCGCGTCGTCGTTGCCCGCTGCGATATTTGTGGTTGTGGAGGAACCCGGCAAAATCCTTTGGTGGGGTTGTGATCCACGTTGGCCGAGGGGATCAAATGGCGGGATGGGTCACACCGAATAACAGTCACGTGGGGCGACCCGCCCTGATCTACGGTTCGATGGTTCGAGCCCGCCTTGGGACGTTTGTGGCTTTAGGAATTAATAATTAAAAAGGCAGAGAGGTAAAAAGAGTCATAGCTTTCCTTTCACACTCTTGGTGCATTCGCCCAGTAAACAAGGCTTTGGAGAAAAACAATTCTTTGAAGCGATAGACATTTCAAATTAACTGGTGTGTGCATCGCACCGCGGAAGCCAGGACCCGCTCATGTGTTCACAGTATGGGATGGGCGAAAAAAAAAGTCTGCGGGTGCAGGGCTGCATTCAGGGCTGCCACCCTGGACAGGCCTCATCCTTGATCTTCACATGCGGTGGGAGGGGGGGGTTTTTTCCTTCCATTGTTCTTACCATTTTCAGCTCGAAGCACTAAAAATTCACAGCAAAATCTGGGCGCCGCGCTCTAGTGTTAGTCTCCCTAATTGGCACTGTATCAATTCACGCATCCTCACAAATGTTGAGGCGGTCCAATCTGCAACACCGGCTAAAAACATCAATTGAATTAATTGGACCGGCGCAAACGGAGAGGGGCTGTGCCGTCTGCTGGCTGTGAGTGGAAAGCTGCTTTTCCGGGCGGACGAGGCGAACATTCGCCTTCGGCGGACTTCGGTCGCATTCCCTCAATACAGCGGGTCACCGTGCCGTTTCTTTGGGCGAAGCGCAGTGCTAGGCGCTAGCCGCCCGTTGTCTCTTGTTTCACACCGGACTTCTTTGCGTCGATGCTAGCCACGTGGCCGGCTGCCTCAGTTATCCTTATGCTGCCCAAACGGCGTTACGAAGCCGTGGCCACCGTCAACTGATGAAGCGGCCACGCATTGCAACTCGGCGAGAACGAAGACCAGAACCAGCGCCCTGCTTGCGCAGCCAAGCTGGGTGACGGCATGCGTCAACTTGGGTTTTGCTCCTGCCCCGCTGCCCAACCAGAGCCTTGCATTTGGGCCATCGTCCACCCACTCATTATTTCCAGCGTGCACCCCACCTGCTGCTCGAGGTGCCACACACGCCACCACCCCCAGGGGCCCGAGGGCTAGAGCCGCCAGCCCAGCCAACCACCTAGCCTGTTCCCGTCCCACCGGCCTTGCTGTGCCACCAATGGACAGCGCCGTGTGTGCGTGTGTGCACTCACTCGGTACGCGCAGTGCGCATCGCAACTTGGTTGGTGGTGTGCAGCCAGGCATCCGCCCCAGCCTTCCTCTCCCCGCGCCCGCCGTATAAATATGCGCCGGGCCCCCGTCACCGTCCCGAAGGCGCCCCTGCTCCTTTTCTGTCTTCCTCCCCTTTGCACAGAACCAACGGGTCGCAAAACTCATAGGATATCTCTTCAGCCACTCCCCCAGTCAATCCCTCCTGAAAGATATTCTACCCCGGGCCCTTGTCGATCTTTTGTGCGTCACCTCCTCCCACACTCTTTTTTTTTTTTTTTTTTTCGCCCCTTTGGCTTTTTCCTTCCTTGATATCTCTTTTCGCTCGTTCCGTCGCTCTCTTGGTCGAATTCCCACACCGAAGCCTGAATAGCCGATTTGCAAACGAGGGGCCGTTTCCCCTCCCCTCCTTTCCTTTCGCTTGTCATCAGGCTTCCTGTCCCGTCCGCCGCGAGAATCCGATTGCCACCTATCCCCCGACGCCGATACACCTACACCCATACCGAACTGCCCGCTTCCCTGGACATCCGTACAGCCTTCAAGATGTTCAAGCGCTCCTTCCGATCGAGCAACAAGGAGCACTCCCAGGGCGGGAGCGGCGGCATGGACGCGCACCACCGCGTGGACAAGTCGTCGAGGTTGACGAGGAAAGGCGCCGGCGGCAATGCGGGCTCCGGGCGGGATCCGCAGAAGCTGTCGAAACTGCAGCGGTCGCTCTCAAGCGCCGAGGAGGCGTCCGCGGCGGCGAGCAAGCCCTCGTCGCAGTGGAAGCAGGGCGCAAGCCCCAAGTCCCTGGCGCCCTCGCCCATCGTCACGCTTGCGATCGGGCGGGAAGGGCGGCTGTTTGCGGCGCACGAGGACGTGCTGTGCCAGAGCCCCTTCTTCGCGGCGCTCTGCCAGGAACAATACCTCGAGGCGCAGAGCAAGAGGATTGCCCTGCCCGAGGAGGAGCCTGAGGTGTTCTCGGGTGTGCTGGAGTACCTCTACAAGGGCGACTACTACCCGCGCTTGCTTCACAACAAGCACCGCAACTCTTGGGAACTAGAGGACTCCGACCCGCGCCAGCGCCACACCCCACACTCATCCCCCAACCCCAACGAAACCGGAGGCGGCCGCGCCGGCAGCACCACCAGCTCGCCGTACGTGCCCTCCGCCGTCGAGGCGACCGTCTACATCTCGGCTGTCGACCAGCACCTGCTGCGCGACACCGTCATCTACTGCGCCGCCGAGCGGTACGGGCTCGAGGAGCTCAAGCGACTGGCCCTGCGCAAGCAGGGGCTCCAGTCCGGCATTGACGTGGGAACCATCCTGCGCTCCGCCCAGTACTGCTACGCGCACACGCCCGACACGGACAGCCGCCTGCGCGCTCACTACCTTGCACTGATCATCCGGTGCAGAAAGACCTTCAAACGGAGCGGCACCATGCAGGCCGAGATGGAGCGCGGTGGAGAGGGCTCCAAGCTGTACTTTGACCTATTTGTCGCCCTGTGCAACCACCTGGACGATGTCATCGACGCGGGCAATGCCCGCTCTCCGAGGAACATCTGAAGGGTCCGTGGTTTGGACCAGCCTTGTTTTTTTTTTCTCGTCTCACTTTTGGTCCTCTCGGAGAAAGACACACAAAGTCTCGACTTGCCGGCGGCACCCGTCTACCGCCCTAGCGGCGTGGCGACTTGGATGTCAATGGGGAGTTAGATCTTTCCTGCTTTCTACCGAGGCCAGCAGCTTCATTCAGGTCTCCCAGGCGTTCCAAGGCGTTAAAACTCATTTCACGGAAGGGAAGGCATACACGGGACGATCGATGTGCGCTCGCAAGAGCTGAGGATCCGGAGTCCCAGGCGCATTTTTGTTGTGTTCTTTCATCGTTTACCTGGGCGATCTCCCACTCTTGTCTTTTCGGTGTTCATCTTGTTTTTTGCGTTCCACCTCGTTTGCAGCTCCCAACCATGGTTCACCAGATTGGAAACACCATTTGGGAGAATGACTTTGCTGTCCTTCTTCACTTCTCTCAGGAGGTTGGCCGACCAATTTTGATGATTTCCAAGGGGGCGAGAGGGGATGGCATAATCAGTTGATCCGATACATGGGAAGATCACGACCAGCCCCGGTATACCGACGGGAGGAAAGCAAGCCTGGATTCCCCTCTGCCCTCTTCTTGTGTTATTTTCGCATCGTTTTGCCTTGTTTCCTACCTGATTTGCTGTTTTCGTGTCTTAAAAGTATACCCTGGGATGGATTTCTTTCCCGACCTTGTTTGGCTTTCAACAAAGCCTGGCGTTTTTGGGAGTCTTGGTCGATTCATTAATACCAACAAACACCAGGCGGGAGGAGAGCGAACGAGGGTTGACGGATGCGATCCAGGGGTAACGGCCCCTTGAACAATCGACGACAAGCAGCCCACCGCGTCAACCCATATTTGACGAAGAACCCCCATCGAAAAGAAAATCAAAAAAGAACCAAAAAAAAAGAGGGAAAGGCGTTTGCTTTTGACACTCCACTCGGCCGTTATCGCAGAGAGGCGGACGGACGGGCACAGCTGGGCCTTGATGGCTCCACTGACCCCCGACATCCCTAGAGTCCTTTCTGCGATCAACACAGCTTGACAAATCTCCGCTACAACGGCGCAATATCATCCTTTTTTTTTTTCCTTTGTCAAATTCAAGCCACACAAAAAAGAATGATATCACAGCTGGCGGGGGGTTCTTTTCTTTCGGGGCCTGTATTGGCTTTTTTTTTTCCTTGCTTAGCTAGCGCGAAGGGCTGGCGGTTCATTCATTCGACATGATGATGATGAGATTACGAACTTTCCCTTCCTATTGTTGGATCGCATAGCCCCCGGTTCGGCGGGCGGAGGAGGGGTTTTATTCTAGAATTTCGTCAGGTCTCCCAGTGGCGAGACCCCGCTTGTTTCTTTGCCCTTTGAGGGTCTAGGTAATGAGAGATTCGGCCGCCTCACAACCTGTGCTCCAAACGTGAATGATGACTGGTGAAATATCGTGCTGGTGGGCAGACCGGAGGATGGATTGTCGACCTTGATATCGGGATTCCTTAGGATGGCGGGGTGCATGCTGGGCCCTCCCAGCTAGATCCTTGCATTGTCACACGGGGAGGGAGAGCGCAGCTACCAGGTAAGGAAACTCCGTTGAATGCGCCATGGTGCCAAGACCGGGTTGGTGGGATGGTGTCCCGCGACTTGTGCCCGTTTTCGCTTATAACAGCTTGTGCTATGCTGTGGGGCTTGGATACGGACGTTGTTTTCTGCTTTGTTTGTTTTGACTTTTCAATCACATACTTTGTGCACGTAGGTATGTCCAGTACTGGGCCACTACCAGGCAGCCGTCGGGTGTGGCAGTACGCATGAAAGGAAGCGGATTCGGGAAGGAGTGGTGCATTCCGCAACACCACCAAGCCGACTACCTCCGAATCTTGTTGCCCAAGGAGCAGCTACATCATGGCCAAGCCCGAAGTGACGCCGCCTCCGTATATTAGGGCGTGTCTGTCCTCGGCGTAGAGCCGCCATCTCCTTCGACTTCATGTACCGTCCCATTAGCACCAGCGTGGCCAAGGTCATGGGCCCCCCGCTGCAGCGCCTGCTGCTCGAGGCCCTGTGTACGAGGTTCAATGACAGCCCGGGCCTGGCCCTGCCGCCCTTAAGGGCTCGCGCTGCTCTGTTTGTGTTGGTTTACATGCCGGCCGACTATGCTCGCGGCGAAGGCGTACCTAGCTGCCTTATCGCATAAACCCCCATCAGCTCTGTCCTTGGGGACGGCGACCCGATTATGGATCCGTTCCGTGAGTCGGAGGTGGACTGAATGTGTCGCACGCCGGGTATCACCATGCCAAGCACGGCGGGGAAGGCCACGCTGATTTAGGAGACGCACGTATCATGCGGCTGGCCTTGGGGGGGCGTATAGATTGGAGCAGAGTATTTGCCAAGCCTGTCGCCAACGCCGTCAAACGTTTTGCCCAGGCATGGGTGGGATCGAGACGTAAGGCTGGAGGCCCGGTGGAAAGCCGGAGGAATCTTTGAGAGAGCTTCTTCCAGCTGGGCTTCGAGATATGGACGGCAGAAGCAGCTGCAAGACCGTTCCCTGCCACCACTAGTCGGCTCCGGCAAGACGGTAATTTGACACCTGAAGGACCGCCCGGGCTTTGTCGGGGTCATCAAGGCGCTCGTGGCGACGCAGCAGGGAGCATATCCGTAAATCAATCTGCACCTCAACCAGCTGAACCCCCGAGGTCAAACCCCTGAGTATCCCATTCTGGTCCCAGCCAAGCCGGAGCCCTGGCCACAGTCGCCACCTGGCTGCCCCAAGTACGCACATGCATGCTGCGACCTGCTGATGCCGCCCCGATCGCCTAGTGTAGGGGGAAGCATGCGCATTTTGCAGCTGCGGGCGCAGTACTGATGCGAGCCTCTCATAGACCGCCGCCCTGAAATCGTGTCAGACGGCTTGACAACCAGTTTATTAAAGGTCGTCTGTGGCCAGTCGCAAGAGGACTTTCCGTCCACTATCGCGTCCTTCGGGGAGGGGGGAACGCCAGACGCCGTGCGGACGGCTCACAAAGAGTTTCTGCGTCGCAAAGATTCATCTTCTCACGGCTGCTGCGGACCGAAGAGGTCTACGGCTCTGGGCCCTTCATACCCACGACTCCTCCGACGCATACCTTGAATCACGATGATGTGTCGGTGTCCGGTCTGCACCATATGGCCTTCCCTGGGATACGGCACCGAGGAGCTGGAGATGTTCTTGGCCGGCCAGTCCCGGATGGAGAAAATGGTCTAGCAGTACCCCGTGCCAAGCGGCAAATGCTCGAGGCACTCTTTGAGGACAACATGCCGGGCGAGTTCTACCTGGTGAAGCTAAGCTGGCCCTGCACAGAGCGCGGCGTCAGATGGCTCGCTACATGCGAGCCATCACGCACCGATTTCCCGGGTCAACATCCTCAAGGTCGGCGCTAGTACGGTGGAGGCGCCACGACGGCGCCCATCCTCGGGGCGGCGGACGAGGACTGGTTCTGGACCTATACGTTCACTGGCAGCGACGCTTGGTACCGGTGATCGTAGCCACCTTGCAGAAACATGCGGACCAGCAACCAAAAGTTTGGCGACAAAAGTCAGTGTGCTCATTAGCGTGCCTTGATTTTCATCAACCGGACCATCAGCAGCCCGGATGCGCCGTCAGCATGAGCAGCAGCGGCTCCCGAGCAGCCTAGCGCCGTATATTACGTGCCGCTCGGAGTCTTGGAGATAAAATGCGAGCAGACCGCCACGACCGGACTCTTCTGCGGAAGTGGCAGGAAGCCTTAGACCCCGGTTGCGTTTCCACGATAAGCGTCAAAAGATATCTCGAGGTATAGTACTGGGAAAAGCCCACGCCCACCGACACATACCAGCAGCTAATATCCAGGCTTGCCCTCACCATGGTTCATATTATAGACACAACAGCCAGCCCGTTCAAGCAACCTCTTGCAGCCCATACGGCCGCTGGTCGTGTTCGATCGGCATCCCACACGCTTGGCCGGCGTATTGCAGCGGCGGCGGCGGCTGTTGCTGCTGGTGGTTGTGAGGCTGGGGGCTCTGGTTGCCTCCGGTTTGGGGCGCAACAACGGCGCCAAACCCAGTCGGCGGCTTGAAGGTGCTCTTTCGGTTGCCAACAGCCACATCGGGCGACTGGGCCACGGCGGGCGCGTAGCCGCCGTACCTGGTATACTGGTCCACGCCTGCCTCCGGGTGCGGTCCGGGCCCTGGCGAGCCAACTTGAGGGCCGCCGCCGTTGTAGGTGATGTTGGTGGTGGGGTTTGCCTTGTCGGCCTTGCGGCTACGATGGACGGGGGGGGCGGGGGGAAAGACGGGGAAGGCGAGGGAGAAGACGAGGAAGGCGAGGGAGAAGACGAGGATGGCGAGTATCCCGATGCCACCGACGACGCCGCCGACGATGGCGCTGACGTTCGAGGACTCCTGCGCCTGCGATGGCTGCTGCCCGTGCTGCCCCTGCCCCGGCTCCTGCCCCAGCTCCTGCCCCTGGGAATCGAAGCCAGGCTGTCCGGCGGTGTGGGCTACGGTCGTCCGGATTAGGATTGAGACTCCTTTCGGTCCGCCCCACGTTGACGTCGACAGTACCGTGACCGGGCCGGGAGTGCTGTAAAGGGTGCCGGAGCCGTAGGGAGTAGAATCGCAATTCCAGAGAGTATAGGACTTGCCTAGGAAGCCCCATCGATAGCAGTACGGGTATTTGGAATAACCGCTGCTTCAAGAGAAGGGACGTGGTGAGTTTCTTTCTACGTCCAGCAAAAAAAAAAAAAAAAAAGAAATTCGGCGCAGATAAAGTTACAGACGCAACGGGGAGACAGAGCATACCAGTATCTGGTAAACCCGTTGTCGGTCGTAAACGAGGCTTTCTCCGACGAGTTGAGGCAGGTCACGTATCCAATACACGGCGCCGTCGTGGTCGGGCCGTCCTGGCAACACCCGACGACCCCCCGAGACGACTGTGTGATCGGAGACTATTTCAAAGGGCATGTGATGGCCCACGATGCGGGTTACTCAACGCGGCGTTGTCAGCAAGAGGGCGAGCGTGGGACATTCGGCTCCAGGAGAAAAGCGTCGGGACTGACAATCCAGACCAGGAATGAACCCGATCGTGTTGTTATTACTGCTTCTCTTGTCCAGGACATGGTCTCCTGGTGGGAACATCTTGGGAGCTGGGGTGGGCGCCGGGGCCCTGTCGCCGAGGCGGTGCGGATGATGCCTGGCTGTCTGTCTGGCGTGGAACACGTTCGCGTTCCCCGCCTCCAGAAACCCGGCTTGAACGTCGTCGGCACGGATGGCGGCGGCGGCGGGCAGGGCAACACCCACCCAAACCGTCGCCCCGAAGACGCTCTTCATCATTTTTTGCTGGCCGGGAGGCACGTCGATGGACGGAGCAGTTGTTGCGTGTGCCTGTGTACACCACCCCACTATGAGAACGCAGGGAGCGACTGGTACTGCTCCCCGAAAGCAAGAGCAAGCAGGGAAACATGCACGGAAGCAAGCTTGATGTCGGGCAAAAATGTGCTTAAAGGGCTGAACGACCAGCTAGCAGACGGGAGCAGTCCGACGACATGCATCTCCGAGTGTCCAATAGGGGCTTCACTAGCAACTGGTGGCGTGTGGATATGGCCCAATCGCGCTGGAGGAGATTGGTCTGCAGTCACGCCCGCCCAGCCAGCCCCATTCTCTTTTCGGCCATTGCTAGGCGAGCCCTGGCTGCAAAGCCTTTCCGGTGTCACACACCACACTCGTCGCTCGCTTGATCACTTGACTCGGGAATTGTTGACGAAGGATATCTAGCCAGATTCCTGATTATGAAACTAAGTTGAAGGATACCGCGTGACGATGATTCCTTGATTGAGAGCTATAGTACAAAGCTCATGGGCCCGACTTCGATAGAAATTTATGAACTTTGGAAACATCAGCAACGAGATTATATGCCGTCCCCTTTTGAACAGCCACAGCACTGCAGTTATTGTGAGCCCTCCGAATACTCAACCGCCGGCAGCGTGACGTGCACGAGTCTTGCCACATTTAGACGGAAAGGCTCTTGGACGCCTCTGGGACGTCTGACGACAGAGGTTATGCTCCCATCGGCGGCTCCGATAAGACTGAAGGTGGACGAGAAGATATGTTTGTAAGGCATCGATTTTCAAGGTTTGTGATTACCTCGAGTTGAAAGAGAAACAGGGATAATTTTTTTAATTTTTTTTGGAGGGCTCTTGGCAAAGAATGGTTACGCACTGGGATCCGAAAATGAACCATGTCTAGCAGCCAGATACAAAAGAGTTTACCATCGAGCTTCGCAGAGTTTGCCACAGCAGAACACACAAGACGCACCAAAACCGGATCCTCCTCCAGCCCAGAAACGTCATAACTCAGACCCGTCCTCAACCACCGGCTCGTCGGGACGCGCACTTTCTGCTGCCCGCCGTCGACGCCGCGCCCGAGCCGCGCTGTTGACCAAGCCGTAGCCGCCGCCGATGAAGTGGAAGTGTTGCCCGGCTCGGTGCAGGCGCTGGCGCGGCCGTTGGAGAAGATGGCAGCCCGGCGGTTGGCGCAGTTGCCGCCCGAGCAGCCGCGGCACTCGATGCGCCAGTTGGACGGGATGGCCACAAAGGCCAAGCTCTGCGCTGCGGCCCCATCGCAGCACGTGTTGGGGTTGATGTCGACGCAGCGCACGCAGTTGCCCGAGCAGCTGGCGCTGTGGTGCGAGCGGATGTCGACGGCGGCCGCCGTGGTGGCGAAGCCGAGGATGATCCGGGAGAAGAGCGTCTTTGAGATTTGAGGGATCTGAGCCCTTAGGAGGTTTCTGGTCCGTTGCTGCTGCCATGACGGTTGAAGCCAGGTTGTCTGTCGGTGTTGGCCGCGGTCGCGGCAGACCTAATCGTAGTCATCACGATGCTGCTGGATCCTCCGTTCGCGGTCGCGATCGTGGTCGTCGCCGGCAGCGTGACCGGGCCGGTGTTGCGGTAAAGGATGCCGAAGCCGGAGGGAGTCTGGGCGCAACTCCAGACAGTCGGTATAAGATTCGTCTGGGAAGCGCCATAAATAGTGTGTGGGAGTTCGGAGCGGCGCTGCATTTTAAAAGAAGGGGAGGGTGATGAGTGTTCCACGTGGAGCCAACAAAAAAAAAAAAAAACAGCAACTTCAACGTAGGTATATCAATGCAAACGCAACGGGGAGCCAGGGGCAAACTGTTTACAGCCGTCGCAGGGCCCCCAGCCTTTTCATAACCTCTTTTGCATTTTATAAAGCTTTTATACGGAACACCCCCTTGAGGAATTGTAATACGAGCAAGCAGGAAGGGTATGTAACATGGAATTATACAGACTCGGACTCAAACACACCTTCTCCTTCTGTCCTCACGTGAGATGCTCGCGTGGTGCCTGCACGGGCAAAATTCCAGCGAGGAGCTTTTTCGTCCGGAGGAGCGAAATGGCTTCCGCACAGCTCCCGTGGCCTCTGTCGTTGGCGTAGTTGATCGCTCGCTTGATCTCATCATCCGGGAAACCGGCTCCCTGTTGCGAGTCCCACAGCAGCTGCAGCATGTCGAACCGGCCGTTCTCCGCCGCAACTTGCAGCGCGGTACGTCCATGTAGCCTGGAGCCGGCCGCGTGGACGTTGGCCCCGCGCGACAGTAGCAGCTCGGCGATCCGCACATATCCGCCCATCGCGGCCAGTTGCAACGCCATGCCCCCGGCCCTCCGCGCGGGGGCGGCGTTGACGTCTGCGCCCCGCTCTAGGAGGAGCTCGACGATACACCAACTCCCAATCTCACACGCGGCCTGCAATGGTGTTCGCTTGACGCCCAGCTCGGCCGGACAGTTAACGTTTGCGCCTTTGTCTAGTAGAAAGGTCACAAGGGCCTCCGTGCGCGTCTCGATGGCAACCAAAAGTGCAGGCTGCCGCGGCCAAACATCACCGGAACCGTACTCCCCGAGTCCGTTAGGCAGTGCAGCGATGCCATTGACGTCGGCTCCGGCGCCAATTAGGCACTCCAGTATGCTCCGGTCAGCCAACTCCCGGATAGCATAGCCCAAAGGGCTGTAAAACCCGGGTTTGGCAAAACCGGTTCCGTAAATGGAGTGATCGATGTAGTTGGGGTTGAGGCGTGTGGCAAGTAGGGACTCCAAGGCTCTAAGGTTGTTAAGCTTTATAGCCTGAAATACGAAATCGGATCTGAATCCCCGTAACCCTTGGGGATACCTTGTTTTGAACGCTTCGAGAAGCATGTGGAAAATAGGACCGTCGAGGCCGAGTTCGTAGACAGTGGGCTCGTCGCCGGCGAGCCTGGGGTACCGCCGGGGGCCCTGGATTCCAGGTGCTGGGTTCGCACCCTTGGAAAGGAGAAGCTGGACCATCTCCTCGTGTGCCGAAAAAATCGCTTTCGAGAGCGGGTGCTCGATTGAGCAACACTCCGGAACGCCGTCTAAGGGAGCACCTTTCGCTAGAAGCAGACTGGCCAGGTCTGTGCGCCGTAACCCTACAGCCTCGTTCAGTGCTCGCGCTCCGTCCTGGTCGCCGACGTCCACGCCCATATAGATCAGTGTTTCGACTAGGGAGTAGTCCCCGTACCTGACTGACTGGCACAAAACTGACGGACCCGCAACGGGGGGTTGCCAGACGAGGATCTGAATCGAGAATGGCGTAGATCAGCGGTTTGTTTTTTTCGCTCCAAGGCCACGTGAAGGGCAGACACGATACACTCCTGGCAGCCCCCGCCAACTCCAGAATCAAGTAACAGCAAAGCGGCTTCAGTAGAGTCGGACATGGCTGCTGCGATTAATGCTGGGCATAAGAGAGTTGGCTGGAAATGCGGCCTCTGGGTCAAAATCCTTTCCAGGTAGCCGACGGCACACACTCGGGCTGCAGCGGTCGCAGCGGCTGCCAGATGGCAGTCAAGGTCCCTAACAAGATCGAATGCACCCCGATTTTCCAAGGTAGCGGCCAGTTGGTGATCGCGAATGAGTATAGCCCCGGCTGGTGGTGTTGTGGGCAAAGTTCTGTCCGGGAGGCTTTTGTTCGAGATCATCCGGGCTCGTTCCCTAAGATCGAGCTTTTGTCGAAGACAGAAGTTGATGATTACGGGATCTTGGCCTCGGATGGCGGCCGATAGTACCTGGGCAGTCACCATACCCGAGTGACTCGACAAGACTTTGAAGAGCCGCATATTCGCACGCCTCGCAGCTGCGACAAGCGCCCATGCAAATTCTTCCCGGAATTCCTGGATGCAAGTACCACAGCCATCTCTCACGCACAGCTCGAGCAGCATCTCAACAGCAGCCGCCGCCTCTCGGTGGCTGTCTTCGAATCCACCTACCGCTGCTCCCCACGTCCGCTGGCAATGCAATCGGGCTGCTGAGTTGCGGTCCCCAGCACGACAAGCAACATGTCATTGGGATTCCTCTTGCCAAGATAATGTCGGGGTCGTCCGACCAGTATGTTAGACCAAAAGGGTGTCATCCTGTGCTGCTGCCGAAAACTGCATCCAGCGCTTCGCCCAAGCTCATCCACATCAGGAACGACAGCCAAGCCAAACCGGCCCCGGACGCGAATCGACGGTTCTGGCTCTACGATGATGACGAATTTTCCCAAGTCAACCTGAGCTTGATTGAAGTGGTGCCTCGATCTTGCTGGGATAAAGAGGGGGCCCTGATCACGCCGACAATCGAATCAGATGGTGCTACACATCGAGCATTGGCACGATTCCGCCATAGCGAGGAAGGGTCTTTGGATTTCGTAATAGTGCTCGAGTTTGAACAGCGGGGCGCCTGCACGGAGTCTCAGTGCGGCGTAGTGATATGCGGCAGAAAGACTTCACTGGAAGAGCTGGCCGGGAAGCCTCAATGCATAGCGCAAAAAGCATCCGGAAGGGAAAGTGTCAGCAATGGGCCGCTCAATTTGCGGGTGACACTGGAGCAAGCCAGATCTCATGCTGGCGTTTGAAGGAATACTGGGAGAAGGCGGTGGGGCTGGGAAGATACGCGCAGAGGCGCAAAGGCGGTGCGATGAACGCTGGCATACCGACTGCGGCAGGACGGTTGTCCAGACGCTTTATTGGGCTGCCGGAAATGGCCATGCCGACGTGGTTAAGCTGCTGCTCGACAAGGTATCGACGCGGCGGTTGCGGACAAGGACGGATGGACGCCGTTGATGGCGGCTTCAAGGGGGGACATGTCGATGTAGTCCGACTACTTCTCTCCACCAGCGGGGTGGATATCGATTCGAGGGATAACAGCGATCGGACGCCGCTGCTATGGGCCGCTGAGGAGGGGCATAAACCTGTCGTACAGCTGCTGCTCGAAAAAGGTGCTGCGATATGCACGCTCCGGCAAACGCTCCGGGTACATAACGTTCTCGTTTACAGCATCGCCTTTTCGCCGGACGGTGGGACGCTCGCGTCGGTATCGGACGATAGAACGGTCCGGCTTTGGGACGCGGCCAGCGGTGCCCTCCAGCAAACACTCCGAAAACATGGCGATGACGTCCGCGCCGCTGCCTTTTCGCCGGACGGCAGGACGCTCGCATCGGCATCGGACGATAAAACGGTTCGGCTTTGGGGCGCGACTAGTGGTGCCTCACGGAAAATACTCTGAGAACGCGGCGATGACGTCGGCGCCGTCGCCTTTTCGCCGGACGGCGGGACGATCGTATCGGCGTCGAGCGACGGACCGATCCGACTTTGGAACGCGGCTAGCGGTGCCCTCCGGCAAACGCTCCAAGGACCTGCTTACGCCGTTGCCTTTTCGCCGGACGGTAGGACGATCGCATCGGCAGCGGATTACGGAATGCTCCGGTTTTGGGACGCGGCTAGTGGTGCCCTCCGGCAAACACTCCAAGGACACGGTCGTGTCGCTAATGCCGTCGCCTTTTCGCCGGACGGCAGGGCGTTCGCGTCGGCTGCCAACGATAAAACGATCCGGCTTTGGGATGTAGATACGGGAATATATAAGGGACGGACTATGGATTGCTCGGGCTTTTGCGAAGGAATATACCTTGCCCGTTCGACATCTCCTTGATCCCGAACGACGCGTTGTCACGCTTGCCGCCCCACGGGTGCGTCGTTTTCGGGTCACGAGTTGGCATAGACGGTCATGGTCCCGAACACGACGGCGTCTACCTTGCCGGCCTTGACCGAATCCAAGGGCCTTGGAGTCGGCACAGTCGACGCTTCAGTCGCCGGCCTCCCAGGGCCTCCCGGGCCAGGTGCAACATCTGCCGCGTGCTCTTGGCGCAGTTGGACACACGCGCCACCTGGTGTCCCGTCTCGGCCGACTGATGCAGCGGCTCCGCGATGGCACGGCTGGCGTCGAGCGTCGTCCAGGGCGTTGCGTTGTGGCCGCCGTCCACGAGCGTGACGATGGCGCCCAAGACGTCGAGCTGCATCAAGCCCGTGCGCAGGTTCCGGTCCAGGAACGGTCCGGCCCGTTAGCCACGCTCGCTGGATTCGGCGCAAATACTTATCCAGATGCGCTTGCTGGGCCGCGCGCCGACCACCATGTCGATGAACTCCGGCATCACGTTCCCGGGTGATGGGCGGTATGGCTTTGGGGCGCAGTGTGGTCTCGTCCGAACCATCCGCCGCCTTCTTGTTCGCTTCTGGCATGTTTCGGCGATCGGTAAGTCGAGGCGATGGTTCTTACACGCTCTGTTCCGCCAGGCAGGGTCTGCACCAGAGAGCTACCGCTTCCGGTCTTGGATGGATTTAGTCGCCGCGGGGATTCTTTGCTTCCCTCGAGTATTCATGCTGACCGTCAGTAAGCACTGACAGGCTGCGGAAAACACGCCAGCCCCGAGTCCAATTGACGTCGGAAGTCCGGCTACAGATCCAAACAGCCGTCGCTGCAGGGCCCGCGCCCGCGCCTCCAAGGGTTGTGCATTTTTATGGAGCCAAACGTTCCGTCCTCCCTGAACTGCAAGCCTTTTATTCTTGGCTGGCGGCTGAGTATTCACATGCCCTCAGCGAACATCACCAGATGCCGTCACGATTTAGTTTGTGAAAGAAAGGTCGATGTAAGGGTGGGCAGGAGGAAAGCCAACGCTGAGTCTATTGGTTTATTCTTTTTTCTACATCGTCTTTGACCATAGATTTTATCTCGAAATGACATTATTGAACCAAGCTGGCGGAAAACTTGCGTTGAAATCTCCGAAATCTCATGCCTTGGGCGCAGAGTAGACAAACTCGTCAAGCTCGGCAAACGTCTTCTCCAGGTCGTCGTTGACGAGGACGCGGTCGAACTCGGTTGCCTTGGACCAGGCGAGCTCCTCCTTGGCCCTGGCCAGGCGTTGCTGGACGCTGTCCTCGGACTCAGTACCGCGGCCGCGCAGGCGCTTCTCGAGCTCGGCCTCCGAGGGCGGGCTGACAAAGACGTAGCGGGCCTCGATGCTCGACTTCTTGACCTGCTTGACGCCTTCCATCTCAATGTCGAGGACGACGACCTGGCCCTTGGCCGTCTGCTCCTCGATGGTGGCCTTGCTCGTGCCGTAGTTGTTGCTGCCGAACTGGGCACTGCGGGCAGGGAGAAAGAAACGGTCAGCGGGTTGCCTGGTGGTGGGGCTTTTGACGGGCATAACAGGGGGGAGGTGGACGACACATACTGCTCAACAAACTTGTCCTGCTCGATCAGCTCCTTGAAGGCCTCCTTGGTGACGTAGTGATAGTCGACGCCGTCCTTCTCGCCGGGCCGCGGGGCGCGGGTGGTGTGGGAGACGGAGAGGGTAAAGGTGTCTGGGTGGCGCTGGAAGAGCATCTTGATCAGGGTGCCCTTGCCGACGCCGCTAGGGCCGCAGATGACCAGCGGGCGGCGGTCGGCGGGGGAGGACGACGAGGCCATTCTGAAGGACGGGGCGGTGCGGTGCAGACTGCTAGGACCTGTGCGCAGCGCGGGACGACTGCAGCGAAGGAGTGACTTGGAGGCGGGGAGGCAGAGCAGGGCCCGCGATACGTTCGACATGCCCCGGCTTTCGAGGGCAGGGACAGCGCCCGCGGTGTGCAAGAGGCACGCGAATGAAAAGGCGTGTGAGCAAGCCTCAGGGCCCCGCAGTTGGAAATGGACGCGGGCGCCACAACCCGCCACAGCTGAGCCACCGGGGGGGAATATGCAGACATGGACATGCAAGAGTCTCCGCCGGGGCGGCGGCATTTCGGACCCCGGCAGTTGCAGCAGCGGAGCAAAACAGGAGCACAGCTGCACGGATTTGGGGCGGGCTGCTGCATCTGCACCCTGCAGGTGATGTGCATCATCCCTTTCCAGAGCAGGGCAGCCGTCCTATCTGAAAAAGGGATGTGGAGGCAGCTATGAGGGTTTGTCGCAAAGAACATACACTGCCGGGAGCCTCGGCATAAGAGATACGGTTGTTGGAAGATGCTGGCTCGGATAGGATGAGAATGCAGCTGCCAATTGAGTGTTAGCCTCAATGGAAGGACGCGTACCGTGCGGGGCCATCGAGGATGGAATGACGCACCAGCCCGAGACCGACCCACAGGCGATGCTTTCGCACAACGGCCTTCGCCTTCTCGCTGACGTGACGTTGGGATGGCACTGATGGATGCGAGGGCCGGACCCATGCTCTCGGAAATAACTGCCACCGCAAAAATAGGGGGCACGCTGGAGGCAAGGAGCCGCCATTCAACACCACCACGCTTTTGCAGGACAAAAGATCCGCGCGGAACCTGTTCATCTCCTATCTTGTAATCACCAGTCCTGTCTTTACCCGTCCTTTCCTTTCCCTTGCCTTCCTCGTCGCGCGCAGCCGAGCCAGCCGCCAGCCACCAGCCCCGATCGCCTGCCGTGTTTCAGCCATTGGATCGACGCCAGGCCGGCATTGGCAAGCAACAAGACACGGCCTGGCCCGCATCCTAAGACTAGCGCAAGACGGACGGCTTGCCAGGCCCGGGGTCTGTCGACACGAGACGTCATGGCTACCACGTCCATAGAGCTTCCCAACGGTGTCCACGATCAAGACGACGACGACCACGTCCTCCGCCCACGCCCACGGAAGCCGGTGCATTCGCAGCCGTCTCAGCTAAGCACCACCTCGTCCAACGGCACACACCTCGAAACGCCCCAGGACGATGTCTCAACCATTAGGTATGTCCGGAGTCGCCTTCGAAGCCGAAGCTTTGCGCATCATGGCCTGCCGACCACCATCGCTAATGGTACTTGCTTGCTTTCCCTCGATATAGCAGTGGCCGATCCACCCCCGTTCCTGCCGATGCGCCGCCGTCGGTTAAGATCCTCTCCTCGGCGCGCAAGCAGGTGCGCCGCGAGCACCGTGAGCTCCAGCTCCAGACCAAGGACGCCCAGCGCCGGCGCCTCTTCCCGACGACCAACTTCGAGTCGCGCCTCTCGCACCTTGATCCCAACAGCGACTACCGCGACTTCCATGGCTTCTTCAACCTGTTCTGGATCGGGCTGGCTATCATGGCCATCACCACGATGCTGCGCAACATCAAGGACACGGGCTACCCCATGCGCGTCCAGATCTGGGGGTTGTTCACCGTCAAGGTCTGGGAGCTGGCCCTGGCCGACTTCCTGATGGTCTCCACCACGGCCATCTCGCTGCCCTTGCACCGCGTCTTCCGCGCCGCGCCCGCCGGCTCGCTGATGACGTGGGCCCGTGGTGGCATGGCCATCATGAGCGTCTACCAGGTCCTCTGGCTGTCCCTCTGGATCGCCGTGCCTTTCCTGCTGGACTGGACCTGGACCGCCCAGGTCTTCTTCCTGCTGCACACCATGGTGCTGCTGATGAAGATGCACTCGTACTCGTTCTACAACGGTCACCTGTGCGAGACTGAGAAGCGTCTGCGCGCCCTCGACCACCCCTCGACCGCCTCAAAAGCCCCCGCCTACGTGTATCCCAGCGAGATCAAGGTGGCGAGCCCCAAGCGCACCACCGTCCCAGCCCCCTATCGGAGCATCGACGATGCGGTAGCGGTTGAGGATGCGGAAGTCAAGATCAAAGGGGCCAAGGTGGCGGACGCGAGCGGTCCGTCACCGGTGCTGAGCAGCGATGCGGACAAGCGCGAGGGCGGCGACTGGCACGGGGACGGAGACGACGATGACGTGCTTCGGCTGCGCGAGGACCTGGCGCGCGAGCTGACCAGCCCCATGGGCAACACGACGTACCCGCGCAACCTGACGTGGACCAACTACCTCGACTTTCTGGTCTGCCCGACGCTGTGCTACGAGCTTGAGTACCCCCGCACGGCAAAGATCGACTGGCAGTCGCTCATCTCCAAGATCGTGGCCGTTTTTGGCTGCATCTTCCTGCTGACGATCGTAAGCGAGGAATTCATCCTGCCGGTGCTGATCGAGTCTTCGCACCGGCTGGCGGCCACGGGCTCGGCGTCGGAGACGCTCCTGATCCTGGCCGAGAACATATCATGGCTGCTGTTCCCCTTCATGATGACGTTCCTGCTCGTCTTCCTCGTCATCTTCGAGTACGTGCTGGGCGCGTGCGCCGAGATCACCCTCTTTGCCGACCGCCACTTTTACGCCGACTGGTGGAACAGCACCGACTGGATGGAGTTCTCGCGCGAGTGGAACGTCCCCGTCTACGCCTTTTTGCGCCGCCACGTCTACAGCGCCAGCCGGCCGCACATCGGAAAGCCGTTCGCCACGCTCATCACGTTCCTCATCAGCGCCGTCGGCCACGAGATCGTCATGGGCTGCATCACCAAGAAGCTGCGCGGATATGGCTTCGTGTGCCAGATGCTGCAGCTCCCCATCTTTGCGCTGCAGCGGACGCGTTGGATCCGCGGCAAGCACACGGCCAACAATGTGTTTTTCTGGTGCTCCATGATTCTGGGCCTGAGCCTGGTAGGTTGCCGTGCCTTTCCCCTTATTTCGATACTGATATGAGATAAAAAAAGCTGACAATTGCGGATTTTACTGGAACAGATCTGCTCGCTCTACGTGCTCATATAACAATAGCGATTTTTCTAGCAGCGACTTTATATCAGTCGCCGCATACACAGACATTCCGTCTCAGGACCTCCTCCTTAGAAACAAACTTCGACTACTTGTAGGATTGGATAGAGTGCTCACAGATACCCGCCGACGGACACTCTGCTTTCTTTTTTTTTTTTTTTTTGTTTTTTTTATTTCTCTCTCTTCATCCTTTGCATTTCCTTGGACAACTTCAAATACCCCTCGTTACCCCAGGCTAGTGCAGCGCATGCCTAAAGTATATAGACACACAAAAATAGACGCACTGCTTCAAGTAACAGAATACCTACGGTGTAGTAAATCAGCCTCTCTAGGGTTTGCTGATGTCACCTGCCATGAAAGACATGCTGTCTCGGGTGTTGTTGCGAGATGAGGTCACCGCCCAAGTCCGAACTTTTCAGTGGTTGCACGTCATGGGATCCGAGGTGCAGCACGGATAGCTGCACGGCCAGGTTAGCCAGCCAGCCAGGCGCCGGGCATATCCCTGATTTCCGTCCGAACTTCCACATTCCAATGTCCGAATAAACTCCGCTATCGGCCAAGTCTTACCTGCGGTCACTTGCGCGTCACTCTTTTTTCTTTTTTTTTTTTTTTTCCCCTTTCCGCGGTGGGGACAACTCGGCTGCTTACAGTACACGCTGCCCGCCGCTGCATGTTGGCCGTTTGTCATCCGAGCAAACGACCAAGGCGCAGATCACCTCGTGTAAGCCCGTTCGAAGCAGGGCAGGCCCGGGTGATGGGGTGCCGTCCGTCCGTCCGACCGCAAGCCCCTCCTCTACCTCCCTCCGAATTTTTTTTCCCCCTCTCCCTCTCTCCGTCTTCCTTCACCTTCTCCTGTGCCTCTCTCGGTCGTCTTGTTTTTGCCACACAATAATATCCCCGCCGGTATGGTACGTACGGGGCGAAAGCTTTTTTTTTTTCTGTGCCTTGGACATGGAAACTATGTACAACGAAAACACAGCACAACAGTGCAACAGCGCCCGCCCGAGGCGACCATAAGCAAGGAGGGTCGCGCAAAGATGGGGACCACAGGGTCATGCCAAGGCAGCTTGCCCACGAGGACACCCTTTTTGTTTCTTGTCGTTCCATCATCTCACCGAGGGCGGGCAGGGGAAGGAGGGCTTGGAGCATCAGAGGGAGCCGCCTGCCCGCCCGCCCGGCTCCAGTGTTGTGTAAAAACAGGGCAGACGAGGCCCATGATCTACATAGGTAGCCATCTATAAATCTTTGATGTTAGCGGAAGCCATGTTTTAAAGTAGAGCGCCTGCCTCTCCCCATACACACCTCCCGGTGCCATCAAGCCTCGCGATCTGGCACTCGTTTTCAGTGCTTCTTCCATCCCCCAACCGGCACCACATCTCATGGGGGGCACACGACATGCCACGACGGCTCTGCCATCATCACTTTCTCGCACTTGGATAACTCTCGTCGAGGGTGTGATGATATTCGGATTCACATAAAGTCATACAGTAAGCCGTATCCGCAGGATGGCAGATGCTACTAAACAGAAAAAGAAACAGAAAAAGGAAAGCAGATGACAAAACAGACCAGGGAAAATGAACCCCAAAGGAGCTGGATGGATCAAAGAATGAGGATCGCCCGAAACGATATCCGGCTGGACAAGATGCAAGGAGATGGAAAAAAGAAGGCACGTCCGGTGTATACTCCGTCCAAAGGAGAGATAAACGAACAAGGTGGGAAAAAAAAAATCCACAAGGGAAAAAGGAGTTATCCACGCCGACCCATGAGAGAGACCCGCGCGCCGTCATAGTGTAACTGTGGTTCGACAGGAGTGCAAATGGGAAACGAAAAAAGAAGAAAAAAGGGCATCCGTCGCGAGGAGATAATGCGTGGGCGACAGACAAGCTGACAGGCAGAACGGCACCGCTCAGTACCCGCCCGAGTAGGTGGCGCCATTGCGGTACCTCCTGCTCTCCGTCGACGGCACGCTCCAGTCGCCATACTTGGCCGTATCGACGCCATAGCTCGACGTGACGGGCTCGCCGTAGTACGATGTCGACGCGGTTATCGGGTCGATGTGCCTAACTGTCTTGGCGGACCGGAAAGGCGAGCCCTGGACGTCGACATAGGTTCCGCCGTGTTCGTCGGTCGGGTACTCGTCGTATGACGCCCTCCGGCCCTGACCGTGGTGGTGGTGGCTCCCCCCGGCCGCCATGCTGGCGACGCCGACCGTCGCGGACCGCGGCAGCTTGTATTGCCGCCCGCTGGGGCTCCGCATGGACGAGCTCGCCGGGGTGATATAGGATGTGTCGAGATCGGGCTGCATCGTGTGAGCACGGCTCAGCTTGGGCGGGTGGGCCTTGTGGCCGCCGGCGCCCTGGCTGAAGGCAAACTCGAGCTGCTGCGCGTACTTTGTGCCCAGCATCGCCCGGCTCTTGGCCGCCTTCTCCTCCTCGTACGACGACGCCTGCTCCATATATGGCGGCGAGCCGCCACCGCCCGAGCTGTGCCGCCCGCGCGAGGACCGGTCCTTGATGCGGTCGCCGCCGTCGCGAGCCATGTCCCGGTCTCGGTCTCGGTCCCGGTCCCGGTCCCTCGATCGATCCTTCTTGCCCCGCATCTGCATGCCGCCCATATCGTCTGTGACCTCCTCCACCGACACTGACACCTCCTTACGTGCCTTCTCCGCCCTGTCCTTGTCCTTCTTGAGTTTCCTCTCGGCCTCTCTTTTCTGCCTTTCTTCCTCCTCACGTTTCTCTTGCTCCTTCCGTTGTCTCCTCTTCTCCTTGGCCCGCCGCTCCTCCTCCTCCTGCTGTTTCTTCTCCTCCTTCCTCCTCGCCTCCCTGCGGGCCGCCTTCTCTTCGTCTTTCCTCTGCTTCTCTATCCTGTCGAGCTCCTCATCCCTCTTCTTCTTGTCTCGACCATCTTTTTCCTTCTTTGGCTTGTCCTTATCAATCTTCTTATCGCGCCGCTCCTCCCACTCCCTGTCCTCACGGTACCGCTCCGGCTCACGGTAGCGATCGGAATCCCGGTAACGGTCGGGATCCCGGTCGCGATCACGTTCGCGCTCTCGGTCCCTGTCTCGGTCCCGGTCTCGGTCTCGATCTCTGTCTCGGTCTCTTTCTCGGTCGCGGTCACGCTCACGTTCCCGATCGCGATCTCGTTCCCGGTCGCGAGTCCTCTCCCGCTCCCTAGTCCTCTCCCGTTCGCGCTCCCGCGAGGAGCTATCGTCGAAGCCACTGCCCCTGCGATGCTCCCTCGTGGCACGAGGGTACTCCTCGTAATAGTCGGTCTGCTGCGACGTCTGCCGCGTGTAGCTCGTCGACTGGGGCTCACGGTACGTGTAGCTCGACTTTGTCGGACCCCTGGATGGGAAGGAGTGCGGGGTCGGGGGCGACTGGCCAGCAGCGGGCTGCGGACTTGAGTAGAAACCTCCCGAGGCGCGCGAGGGCTGGTGGTGGCGCGTCAGCTCTTCGGCCAATTTGTGCTGTTGGACGAGCTTGTGGTAGCCCTCCCGCTTGCCCGCGTCGCCCAGGATCTCCCAGGCGTTCTGGACGGCAGCGAAGCGGTTGGTGGCCTCGGCCTTCTCAGACTCGGGGACCTTGTCGGGGTGGCATTTCAGGATCAGCTCTCGGTACCGCTTCTTGATGACTTCAGTCGGGGCATTGCCGGGCAGGTCGAGGGCCCTGTACGGATCCGGAGGTAGTGGTTCCAGCATCTTGACGGTGCTGTTGATGGATGTGAGTGTGTTGTTGCGGCGGGATGCAGTGTCGCAGCTGCCACTTCCGTCGACGCCAGCGTGAAAGAAGCGGGATTCAAAGGGGCCGTGTTGATGTAAAGTGATGCGCCGCTAAAAAGGGGGCTAAGGCCAAAAGTCGCTATTAAGAGATGGTTTCCGCATGCACCGGTCGTGGTCAACACCTCGGTGGCGAATTGCGGGAGGCGAGGCTGCCTGTCGTAGTCGCTGGCTGGCCGTGGCCCGTCCTGGTCAAACGCAAGTCCGGGAATTCCGTGTCCTGGGCTGAAACAGGATCTTGCTGTCTTGAGATTCAATCAGACTCGAGGGAGGAAGGATGACGGCAAGGGTCCTCGAGGATCCTCGCCGTAGGCAGCACGCAGGCCAAGAAAGACGGGACGGCCAAAAGAGAATGGTCAATGTGATTAGAAGTCGCTGTAGTATGGAGAGTCGTCGAGCAGCCAGGCAAATAAGGATCCTCCTAGGCAAGGCACGGACAGGTCGATGGGTAGGTATGTGCTGCTGGTTGTTGGTGTCGGTATTTACCGGGCAGAACGGTCGAGGAGGAATAAGCAAAACACAAGGAGGTAAAATGGGCGATTTGGTGGTCGTAGCACCTAGTGGTAGCCAATGTGGAGGTCGAACAAGAAGCGAAGAGAAGAAGAGGAAGAGGGCTGGCTTAGATGCGACAGAAAAGTCGAGATGGCTCGTGCCAGTGATGAATCAACATGAACAACCAGGACCAGGACCCCCAAGGCTGCTTTGTTTGTTTTGCAGGTCTCGACCGGGCAGGGCAGGGCAACCCAGACTTGGGGGCGGAAGGAGATGGATGGTGTCTGGGGGGGATGGGCAGGATTTACGATGGAGCGACGGGAGACGATGCGGTCAGTCTGGATGGCGGTGGCCTCGCAGTTAAGCCCATCCGTCGTGGTATCCGCCGTCACCCAAGCAGCGCAGCCGATGAAGTGGAGGGGAGGGACGTTGCTGAAGGTGGTGTCGCCGCTGAGGGAGGGTGTCGCTCCAGTGGCCTTGTGCTAGCCCCGGGGCTGGTGTCCACTCGCCAAGTGCACTTTTTAGGCGTGTAACCCACAAAAGACGATACGGGGCCTGTCTTGTCGGGGCGCAAGTCAGTTGGATGGGCTGCGATGACGCTAACGGCGGGGCCCAAAAAAATAGAAAAGGGACCCTGGCTGGCTGGCGCTGCCCCAGTGGCCTCCGTCAGTGGCAGATCCCTCGTCGGCTGGCTGCAGCCCCACCGCTGCAGCGGCTCGCCCTTGCACAGCGTGCTCCAGGCGAGACTAAGCCGCGAGTGATGGGGGGTGGCATGGAGCGCAGTAGGCAATGGAACGGGCAAGAATCAATCGATGCGCGCTGGCGAGGCCAATTGCTAATGGCTGACGCCGCGCCAGCAAGCAGCCAGCCAGCCGGATCGAGCGTGCTGGAGCAAGGTGAGGTAATGGCATGGGGGATTGGCAGGGAACTTGGAAGGGACTGTCCAGAAGGCACCAGACAGTACACGTACCGTGGCGGCTCTCTAGTCGTCGAGAGGTACTCTGGGCCTACACAGGTTGTGTTCTGTTGAAGCTTGCAGCAGACGAGCAGTCGGGTCGGACCTTCCGATCCAGGTTGGCTTCAAGGTGCTGTTTGAAGCACGACACGGAACCGAATTCGACCGTGTTTACCGTCTCAAAGCAATGGTGACGGTTTGGCGATGGCAAACGGCGTGGTGGGGCACGAAGGGGCGTAAGCAGCAAGATGGATGCTCGATTGGGATGTTGGGCCTGTGTGCTCGCCAACCCCTTAGCTAGCACAGGTACCATATATAAAACCTGCACTTTGCACTTGCCCTTGGGGTCCGTTGGAAACGCGTAGCGGTAAGACGGTCTCTGCGCCGGCTGTCAGACTGTTTTTGGGTTTCGTAATCGCCAACGAGGCGGCGCCACAACTCGACTGTCACGCAACAACGACGGGGCAAAGCGGTTCCGTTCAAGGACGCGGCCGGGCTATCGGTGCTACCCTGTTCAATCAAGGGAGGCGGCGGCGATGTCGGCGGCTCGGGGTGCTGGGGATTATCGAAACACCGGCGGTTATAATTCGATAATTGATTTGGTCAACTGTTGGGCGCCACGGTCACAGCACAATTGGAAACCCAGTCGGGAATGTGTGTGCTTCCAGGCGTCCATGTCTACCTACAACTTCGTACAATATCTCCCGACATATCTCCACGCTCCCGAGGCGGCCGCCAGTTGGGCCAAGACCAAACAACGACGGATAGCATAGGATTCCGTGGTTGCTCCCCAAAGTCTCCTGAGAGATCACAAGGAGGCGAATACCGGCGGGGCCGACCTAACCATGGTCGCTAGGGTTTGCTCAGATTTGGTTCTCTTCGCTTCACAGTCACAACTGGGTCGCCCCCCGCGCCTGTGGAGGCGCCTGTTTTGTTTCTGGGTGGCAACGAGCTGGTGCCAGGGGTGGTGAACAGGTGCTGCAACTGCAAGGCAACTCACTCGATTTCCGTTCTTGGGAGGCCTGTTTGGGCAGCTCGGGCTTGTCTGGGCAATTCACATCCACGCAGTCCGAGTCATTCTCTTTGCGATGTTTCTTTTTTAGATTCCCCCGTTGCGTCTGGCCAGCAAAGGCAAAACAGTCATGGCATTCACGGCAAAGAAAAGAAAAAAAGGCGCGTGGGTGCTGCAATGCCTGGTTCTCGCCGCCCTAGTTCTGCCACACGACACCGAACACCAGGCATTCCATGATTGTGCGTCGTCTTGGTCATGTAGCGTCCTGGCGGTGAGCTGTCCGCGGCAGATTTCCAATAAGCTACAGGATTGGGGCTGTCCCTGCTCTGCTAAGCCTCAGCTGAGGCCTGTGCCGTCCCGACACATCGACCGCGGCCTACGTAGTCAGCTTTGCCATGTGCCACGGAGGAGCTCTGCTTCCCCATATTGCCCATCCGGGCGGACACGCGCGTCGATGATCAGTGTTTGTTTTGGCCGGATTTACGGGCCTCTGTTTTGGGCCTCTGTCCGTCATGGGTAGGCTGGGAGGCTGGGAATTGGCTATCAAGACAGTCGAGGACGTCAACATCAACAAAAACGTCACGCCTGGATGAGGAAGACATCAGCTATCAATGTCGGCCCATGTTGCTGGCCAGGCTGTCTCGCCGGCCTGGTCCAACACAAGTGACGACCCATTCGTGGGCCACTTTTAAACGCATCCTCGAGGTTTGCTTGCAGGCTCCTGAGACCATGCAAATGGCCCCAGATAGGCTTCATTAACTTCGTACCGAGACCGGGAGCCAGGCCCTCGACCGGATGCAGCCAAGGTTCATGCAAAAGGGTGACAAAAGAAGTGACCGTTCCGGGTTCACCTCCAGCACTGGTCCCAGGTAAAAACAAGCCGGAGCGGATCTTGATCTTGGCAGTCGTCGTCCCGTGCAGCTATTTGCCCCATCTAAGATCCATCCCATCCCATCTTCCCTCGAAAACCGCCGCCTAGTCCCCGTCGTGATGCACTGGCACATCCTCTAAGAGACAGGCATCGGGCGATGGATGGAACGGCACAAGCACAAAAATGGTATCAAGCTGGGGCTCAATTGCACGCTCGACTCCACACGAGGCGCACCGATCTCTGTCCGCACTGCGCAGTGAGTCCATTGAAGATGGCGGTTTATTTTCGGTCTTGGGGCTCCTTGATCCGTGCCGCTTGCTTGACGGAGCCGAGCACGAGACCATTTTTACCCCTTAGCAATTGAGCTCTTCCTGTGCCTTGGCCGCCCTCCACCCCTCCACATTTTTCGCATGATGGAGGCGGCGGCAGGCGGAAAACTGAGCCACGACCAGGAAATAAGAGCGAGGGAGCTCAGGCAAGGGCAAATCAAAGCTCTCCCAGGGCAACGTTCACCGCCTGGGTGGCTCCTACGGCCCGAAATCTGGGAACACGGAGCGGGCTCTGTCTGCCGGGCCTGCTCCCTTGTATGGGTGAAGCAGTTGAGACCAAAAGGCAATACCAACCCACCTTATCCGCACGACGACCGACGGGGCCAGGGCGTGCGCGGTGGATGGGAGGACCCATATCTTCCCCTGCTGTGCGCGGATAGATGACTGCTGCAGCAAACCCGGATTCGCCTGGCAGCTGAGAAAGGCAGCTTGTCCGAGGCTGAGCCTCCAGGGGACTCAGCTGCCATGGACAGACCGCCTGCTAGTCGCAACGACGTCAGCAAGGCCCAAACCCCGCGCCGAGCCCCGCGGTCAGCACGGATTTCACGCACATTACGAAAGCAACCGACCGCAGCAGGAGAGCTTCTTCTTGGCACCGGGCAGTCGATTTCAAGCGAAACCGGCACCTTTGTAAGTTCGTCCAAGCATCCCAGGTCGTGACACAAATCGCACTATACAGCGGAACTGTGGAGTACCTAGTCGATAGCACCAGACAAGTCTGCCTCGATACCCCGTTTTTTTTCCCCCGTGATTCCATAGCTGCAGTACATCCAGCGATGAGCCCACGTCTCGTTTTGTCCATCAATCGCTCGTGCCGATGGTCCTCCACGCATCCGAGATCTCGCTCCCTCTATGGCTGGGCGACTCAGTCGTCAGCACCGCACGAGGACAGCAGAGAAGGGCGGGATGTGGTGACTCGCATGCAGGCTCACGGGACCCCCTTTTTGGGGCCTTCGACTCCATCCATCAATGCCGGCTAGTTCCTCGCCGTTGGGACCGACGGCCTCCAGTCTTTAACAGAGAACCAGCCGCCAGCCAGTCCGGGCCGAGGCATCAGTACATAAATTGACGTCCGTTCTGGATCAAACACAAACTAAACCGGGAGTGGAGGCATCTCCGTTTAGAAGCTGCAAGCGAAGACGCTGCAAAGGGCATTTTTCTCCTGCGCCAGAGCTGCAGGCGGAGCCGCCAAGGATGCTAAAAGGAAGCCTCATGGCGTGCCGTGTTTGCATTCGTCGCTCGCTTGGTCCGGGAGGCGGGCGCGAGCTCTGCCTTCAGCCAGTACCATGCATGCTTCTCACCCTCCACGGAGAGCTGTCCGGCCGAGCACAGTCCCATCCGGCGTGATATAGCAGGCATCGGCACAAGCGATAGGGCGCTTGAAATCTTTTTCTGCGGTGGGTGGGTTGGAGTGGGTGGCAGGTGGTGTGGTTGCATAGTTGCACACCACACCCTGTGATGAAAAAAGAAAAAAAAAAAAAAAAAAAAAAAAAAAAAAAAAAAAAAAAAAGCCAGCCCCATTGACATCCACTCGCCTCTGTCCACCTGTCTGGCCCCATTATTATAGGGCGGGAAAGAGGTGGTCGATGAATGGGCCGGAAAACAGCAAGGAGAAAGAAAAATGGGTGCGCACAAGCACACAAACGCAGGTACTTTGACCGGTGCGGCAGGCCAGCATGGCAGCGGCCAGCAGGGCGACCACCTGGTCGTGCGTGTCACCGCGGGACTAGGATCGTTCTCTTACTGGCGAGGAGTCTTCATTGCTGGCTTGTGATGGTCGTTTTGCAAGGCTCCCTGCGTGGGGGCGGCAGTAGGCCGTGGCCCTCTGTCCTTATCCTTCGAGCCTTCCCTCACCCCGCGTTTCTTGAACCACCAGGGGCCTGTATTCCCCATGTCTGCGTTTCTCCTGCCTGTCGTCTGTCCTCTCCTCTGCCCGCCCAACCACTCAGCACTCCACAATGTCCCCGGGCATTTCGAATTTTTGTGCTTGAACGGAAGAACGATTGGTGGTACAGAATGCGGGGCAGCAGCAAGGCAGAAAAAAAGCTGCGGCGGTTTCCCATTTCAAGTAGAGAGAAAAAATGATTGGTTGGCCCGCCGGAACTTTGAGCGTGGGTTTCAGCCAACGATGATGGCCAAGATCGGCTGGTCGAAAGCGGGCATGTGCTCCACGACGACCAACCTTGGTTGGAAATCTTTTGCCAGAATCTCTCCTGCGGTGCCGATCAACCGCGCCTGCGCTCACGGCGATGGACGAGCCGGATCAGTTCCCACCTCACCGCTTGAGCCGCCACCGCCGCAAAGCGGGCTCGGGCTGAGAAGGGGGATGTGGTGAGCAAGCCGACGTCGTTCTCGACACACTCGAGCGTCAATCACTCTCACACACCATCACCACCACCACCAACAACAGTCAGCCCGCATCTGGCTGGAGCCAATCGAGGCGGCCCAGCGGCGTTCCTGGCGCCTCATCCTCAGGCACGCCGGCATCGGATTGTCGCACACCCCTCGCCAACGAACGGGTCCCCCAGGGCCAACCACAGCGGTCGACTGGATTGCCACGAGACGGAGGCCACCCCTGCTACCGGTGAGACTTTGTGCCTTTGCCGTCCACCACTCAATGGCCTTCCATCCAATGCTCCACGCGTTGCTTGCCACGCCGCGAGCTACTGTAATCCACCCGCGCTGGGCGAGACGGCGAATGGCGCGACCAATGAACTACCCCGCCATTCCCGCTCCGCCGAGAAACCAGCTACCCCGCCAATCCAAGAGCTCCCCGCCAGTCCAGCCGCAGGTCCATTCTTCTTTGCGTTAGGTTATTTTTTTCAGCCCATGGAGAGGTTCGTTCTAAGGTAGGTCGCTGCTGCGCCTCTGCTACCCTACCTTGCCCTGCCTTTTGCCTGCAGACGAATGGAGACTATAAGGGGCAAACATTTAAAAACCCCTGAAAGCAACAAGAAGCAAGAAAAAAAAAAGAACCAATACCCTATTCGCCACAAGACAGATAGACACACACGCGACGACTGTCTCTTCGACGCGCGCGTGTTGCACAGCTCCCCTCTTTACCGTGGGGTCACTCGAGGCCTTTGGTCGCAGTGGCAAGGGATACGCTGACGGCGGCAGTTTGACTAGTACCCTAGCTCTCGGCGGCGAGCAAGGCCCCTCCTTGCAAGCACTGTGCCCATCTTTGCTATGTTACCGTCTGATCTCTCTCTCTCTCTCTCTGTCTCCGAGATGCCACCCTGCTAGGCGGGAGGGGCATAATGCTTATCATAAGTGCAGGTTTGCTAATGGAGCTACGTCGCGATACTCTCGGCACGCGGGTAAGTAGTGAACGAACGACTGAGGGGGTCAATATCCGACATGCGCTATCAACGGAAGTTGCCTCGCTTAGCGGCGGGCAGATCAGGACTCTTGCTGCATACAGAGAGGATGGGATGGACCTTGGTCGTCTTGAAAACAGTTGGTAGGAGATTGATTGTCTTTGGACAGGTGATCAGCAATTGGATAGTGAATGGCCCGGCTATGGATTTTGATTTTCCGATTCTCCGTTTCTTTCCCTGTTTTTGCCATATCCACCCGTCGCCTCTTGCAAGTCATCTGTCGGATGAACAGACGGGCTAGGTGCACATCTCTCTGTGTCGCTCTCGGCCAATATGTATTGCCCATTCTTATCTTTGACTTGTTTCTCTCTCTTGGGGTACCACCATTTGGTGCACTGTGTGCATGCATGCTGCGTCTTGCTGTATGTAACCTTGCAGACCCGGCAAAACTTGACGAATCCCTCAGCCTTTCTGCAGCCGTGCTACCAACGAATGACCTTTGCCTGCCTGTTTTCTCCCCTCCCTCCCTCAAGACTACGCAATTCGGTACATGTAAGGGGGTGCATCAAGCGCCGAGCCATGCGGCCGCGGCGGACAAATCACAACACGGCAATGGGAAAATGGCGCAACCCAACCCCCTCATCCCGCGAGGCCACCCTCCGGCACGCTTGACTTGACGATTGATCGGCGTGGGCGCCCCGCCCAGCCCTTTCGACTTTTACGTACCGGAGCTGGAAGTGATAATCGGCGGGGAAAAGGGAAAAGATCACACGTTCCGGCTCGTGCTGCCCGCGCTGGGTCACTGGACAGGACCGGTGTGTATGTGTGTGTCTTGTGTTGAATATGGGTGGGGGAGAAGTGGTCGGGTAGAGGAACAGAATATCATCTGCCACCTCCATCGAGGACTTGTCACACCACCTAGGTAGCTAGGTATCTACCAAGTAAGCCTATGCACGAGGAGGGGTTGACAAAGTCGGGTAATCCTCCTTTTCCCCAGCAAAGTGTGGGAGCCTTCTGCGGCTCAGGACTGGCCACTTTTCATTATGGGTATTAATATCTCTTTTGTTGCATTTCTCATTTATCGGCATTATGGGTGGTCACCCACGCGCCGCGGTTCAAAGCAAGGCTGGCTGTCCTGATGACGAATAGCCCTACCACGTAGGGGGAGGGGGGGTAGACTAGACGATGCGGCCCTGCTGACTTTTGTGTGCCATTCGGCTAACATGAACACCACCCTCATTACTGCTGTGATTACCACCACCACCATCCACCGCAGACGCCATTATTAGAAGAAGGAAAAAAAAAAAAGAAAATCATGATCTCGGGATCCTAAAAACCGGGTACTCCTCGCCCGCCTTGAGCGGCACGATGCCAAAAGTGACGTAACTGTCGATGGACTCGGGCTCGAGCGCCACAAACGCCAGCGCCGCGTTCTTCTGCCGCGTGGGGACCCGAAAGCTCCCCGGCGGCAGCACGACCTCGCGCCTGCCGGGCCGGGTCGTGACCGTGTTGAGCACGTGGCCGCCCTCGTACATGGACCGGGCCAGGCTGGAGGTGGCGACGGTGAGCGTGTCGACGACGCCGCGGTACCCGCGGTCCAGCGTCTCGACCTCGACCCCCAAGATCCGCAGGCGCTCGACCACGGCTCCGCCCCAGGTGCGCGGGATCAGGTAGGCCTCCGGGCGGGCGCGCGTCAGGTTGGCGACGGACGGGACGGTGGCGATCCAGGTCACGGGCGCCTTGACCACGGCGCCGGAGCGGCGGTCGATCATGGTGAAGTTGCGCGTGCCGGGGGCGGTGCGGGTGTACGAGTCTGTGACCACGATGGGGTCGTTGGAGGTGACGAAGTCGGCGCGGGCGCGCTCGACCGCTTCGAGGACGTGCGACGACCGGTCGCGCGCGAGCTCGAGGATGGCCTCGAGCTTGAGCAGCTGCGTGGCCACGCGCCGCTGGAAGTGCTGGTCGGCCAGCCGGATCCCGCGCGTCTCGAGCAGAAATGACAGGGCCTGCGTGAGCCCCGCGGCGTTGCGGTTGGTGCGCGGCTCCGTGACGGCCTGCGTGAAGACGATCTCGGAACCGGGTGTGCTGTTGGAGGATCCAGTGACGTAGTGCTCCCAGCGCAGGCCGTGCGACTCGAGCCGCGCGCCCATGGCGGGAATGAAGGTGTCGAGAAGGAGGTCGCGGATGGCCTGGTGGATGTTGAGGTTGATGCCGCCGGATATCAGGGCGTCGGAGCCGTGCTGGTAGTAGCCGCCGTAAACGCTCGGTGCTGCGTACTCGTCTGTTCGGCGGTCGTGTTGGCAGCAGAAAAAAAAAAAAAAAGAGGCAGGAGCGCAGAAAATTGTAGATACTCACGCATATCAACGGCAATGTGCGGGCTAAAGTCGCTGATGACCTGCCTGATGCCGCGCGTCTGGTCCTTCATCAGCTTGATGTGGTCGCGGTTCGGGTCGAGGTTGCTGGACAGCTGCCGCTGGAAGTAGGCCACGCCGTCGACGTTGTACCGCGGCAGGATCTTGATGTCCATCTTGTCGAGGATCGAGGCCGCCCACGTCTGGTTGGCGTCCATCTTGCCCAGCAGCGCCAGGACGCCCTGGTCGCCCGCGGGCTCGTTGCCGTGGATCCCGCCCTGGATATACACGCGCAGCTTGGCCGTGCTGTTTTGCGTGCTGCTGCTCGTCGTGGACGACAGATAAACGTAGGGGATGGCCCGGCCCTCCTCGGACAGGAAGTCGGCAGTCTGATACTTGAGCCAGGCATTTTTCTGCGCGAGCTTCCGGATGAACAAGTCTGTACGGATACCAGTCAGCGTTTTACCTACGTAGTGTCACGGAGCCCTCATAGCCTACCAAGCTGGAAGTCGTCAGTTGGTCCATCGGTGCCGTTGGCAAACGCCGGATTCACCGACTCCGGGTTCTGGAAGTACGGCGACAGGAGCTCGATCCCCTTGACGTCCTGGAAGTTCTTGGCCACGAGCTCGCTGTCCCGGACCGTCGTCAACCAGTTCTCGCCAAACTTCAGTCCCGTCTGAGGACCGTTCGACTGTGCAGAGACCGCAAAGACGGAGACGCTGAGCAGCAGGCCACAGCAGGGCCAGCTGGGAATTGTTCGGACCATTTTTACCCTAGGGCTTTTGCGGGGAGCGGTGAAGCAATCACTGGGTGAAGAGGAGAGGAGCGAACGCTCTAGTTATTTTCACGGATATCTGCCTACCTATGTGCCTGGTTGATAGCAATGGCCACCCAGTAACCCACGGCTCACCGCCGGGCCGTTTCCCGAAAGTGGCCGACAGCGGCCATGCATGCAGCAAGACTCCGTCATGACAACAAGGCAGCATCCCGACGCCGGGCAGACAGACAGTCCACAGCCTTCCTTCTTATCACCACCAATAGTCCCCGCACGCAGCACGACGGGGACGCGGGGTGCGCGTGCAACGTATGTGCCTATGTAAGTGCCCAGACCGCGCACCCACCTCATCCTTGCCCCCTGAGGAAGGTAGGAACGTCTTGGTATGGAGTCGGAAATGAGGGGAAAAGCCGCAATGTCACCATTTTCATGTTAGGCAGATGGGCGAGGCCCTGCGGGGGTGATGTTACAACGCCAAGACTTTCTCCCCCGAAAGACCAAGAGAGGAAAGCCGACGGCACTGGCGGCCGGGGTCCATCTCGCTTGCGACTCTCCGAAGCGCCTCGGGGGGTTGTTAAAGTCTGGTTGCTGTTCGCCTCATGCTGCCTGCGTGTTGTTTTCATAATTGTGCACATTCGCCCGGGTTCGGCGGAAGAAAGGCCAGGGCTACATGGAGGATGAGCGGTGGTTCAAATGTTGCCTAACACAAGGCTCGAAATGCGAGGCGGGCAAAAGTGCAGGGCAGAAGACATAACAGCCCTGGAATTGGAAGTGTCGCCCAACCGCGGAGTGCATTGAGCAGCCCTGCACCTGCAACTGCTTGCCGGCCTAATTGGGATTGAACTCGACGAACAGCAGTATCGATCGATCGTATGAGCATGGTGGACAGGAACGGGCATCGTGTATATGGAGGAGAATCGTTAATGCCACCGACGGCGCTGGCCGTTTCCGGCGGCCCCCTTTTGGTCCTGCCCTTACCAATGAGGGCTTTCCGTCTACTTTGCCTTGCACACTACGTGCTGTCTTACACTCGTCCCTATTCTCCAGGGTTACTGACCATGGGGTTTGCCAACGACATTCGATGTGATAAAAAAAAAAAGGATATTCGAATTCCAAAACAATCGATAACCAGATATATCGTAAGTGGCGGCGGAAAAATGTGCGATGCAAAGGGCTGTGTATATCCATGTGTCGCAGCACCCAGCAGCGATCAACGCTAGCAAACGCCATCTCGAACTCATTCCTATATCTCAATACTCTTTGACACGCAGCAAATAACCATGCTCCGCCATTCACATGTCTAAACATCGCTCATAATACAAAATCAGTCCTCCATCTTGACGTCCTCCTTCTTGACGTCGAGGTGCTTCAGCAGATAGCTGCGCTTAAAGTACTCGTTCGGGTGGACAATGGTCTCGAGCTGCGCGCCTGTCATGATGCTCTCGTCCTTGGCACGCCTGATCTCGTTCTTGTGCACGTATTCAAATACCCTGAAAACCCTTGGGTTAGATTCGCGGACCGGCAAACGGAACGAACGAGTAGCCCGTGGGCTTTCATCTTTGACCACGTACCTGTTACATGCTAGGTGAAACTTTTGCTTCTCCTTGTCCTCCCTGACGCCGTTGAGCACCGCCCGGTCGTTTATGCCGACCTGCTGCAGCAGGGCCGTCAGATTCTCGAGGTTGAAGTGACGGTACGGGCACCCGTGGGCCTCGCCGGGGCCGGGAGGGTGCTCCGTCAGAATCTTTTGGCAGCCAAAGGGCGGGTAGCCCGTGCCCCTGCGGTTGGCGTCGCCGCCGACGTCGCCGTAGACGTGTCTGACGTTGTACCTGTACTCCTTGTTGAAGGTGTCGTCCGTGATCTTGTGGAAGGACGAGCGCCAGAACAGAAGACACTCCTCTAGCGAGAGACCCACGCCCTTGAGGAAAAGCGTGTACTGCAGTCGCCCAAAGTGTTTGAGGTGCGCGTCCCGCCGCAGCGACCGGTGCAGGTGCTGCATGCACAGAGGGAAGTGCTCCGCCGCCAGCTTGTCGACGTTTCGGGCCGTCAGCTCCGAGCCTAGCGCGGCCGGGTCGCCGTCCCCGCTACGGTAAGAGGCGTCTGGCGTGATGAAGTTCTTGGAGAGGTGGTTCAGGATCGGGGTCAGGCGGTCGTCCTCATCAAGCCTCGGAAGAGCCCGCGCAGTCAACTGTGACGCAAAGACAAGTAAAGCCTGGGTTAGCCAGTGCCGTAGCTCATTGTCGGACGCGGCAGGCCGAGCCCACATACCTCTAGCGTCTTGTCCAGCCGAGCCGTGAACTCGGAAACCACCATGCTCATCTGCTCCTTGCCTGGCACAAAGGCCTTGCCGGCCTTCAGGAAGACCCGTCTTCCCTCGACCAGGTCTGGAACCCTGTCCCAGTCAACTTTGCACCAGCTTTCATCCTCGGGCTGATTCTTCCACCCAGCGGTGGCCGCGAGCTCCGTGGCAAGCTCCTTGCGCTCGTCATCGGTCAGGGGCTCCCAGGCGAGGCCGCCGATGGAAGCGACAAAGGCGGCGCGCTCGCGGGAGTCATCGGCCATGAGGCGTAGGCGAAATAGCATCGTCTCGACGCGGGAGAAGCGGCGGCGCAGGTCTTCGGTGGAACAGAAGGCGAGGCGCAGGATGAAGTGGCCATAGTGGTCCTTCTGGCGCTGGGCCTGGAGCTGCGACGAGGCGGAGCTGTTGGAGTCGAGTGGCAGGTACTTGTCGAGGAGCGGCTTCATGTGCTGGGCCGTCTCCGCCGGCGCCTTGTTCCGGAACGAACATGCTTCCAGCTCGGCGAGGACTGTAATGTGGGAAGGAGCGTATCCATGTCAGCGCGCATAGCGATGACACCACGGCCAGGAGGCCAACGCAGGTCGGGCAAGAGTGGCTACGCACCCCGGAGCCTGTCTATCGCCCATTGCTCGAACTGCTCGAGGGTGATGTCTGCGGTGGGAGGGGTCGCGTAGAAGTTCATGCGGTGGGGGTAGTCGACATGCTTGTAGACCGGGTCGGCGAACTGCTTCTTCCGGTGGTCGAGCACAGTTCGCTTACTGGGGCCGGGACGATTGTCTTGTCTGAACATTGTGCCAAGTGAGCGTATTTAATTTACTGACGGTTTATTTTGTCTGTTGCCTTGTATCCCTGGGTGGTGCCGTGCCTTGGTGACGATCCAGGCCGCGTAGTGTGAAGCCTGCAATTGTGCCATGCAGTCGGAGATCAAATCGCAGAACAACCAATCCGCCGTAGCCCGTTGAGACGCGTCGGGACTCTGCCGACGCGATGTGGGGTGGACCAGCCATCAATGGAAGAGTGGACCCGTGCGCGTGCAAGACACATGGCGATGGCAGGCGGCACAGACGGTCCGCACCCGGATGTTGGTTTACATAACACAATCACGAGCACAGACTTCCACCGTCGAATTCCGCAACGGGTCCGAGTCACTTTCGATTTCAGATGACGTGGTCCACTGTTGAAACGAGGCCTGGGCTGTGCTGGAAGAAATATTGGAGGCAGACCGGCTAGATGGGACGCGCCCGTCGTGGGCCCCCGTAACCTGCTGATGTGCACCGCCGATGCGGGCCGGATCGGAATGATGGCGAGTCGGATTGCCCGAAGGTTGAGGGTGTCCTCGGGAGGGACTGCCTATTTTTGTCCATTGCTCCGCGCAACGGCGACGAGAACCAAAAATGCGAAATTCGATACAACCGCTGCATCCACCGCACCTGAACCTGACAGGCTGATTTTAGGTTCTCTGCCTGCCGGGACTTGTTTGGGTACTGGACCGGCTGCTTGGGTCGGTATTTGAAGGTTTTGGATTAACAATCGATCAGTCACCTAGCACGCAGGCTCAGTCACCTTTTTGCCATGGTCGAACCACGGGCGAGCGACGGCGGGGGCTTGTTGCCACATTTTGACAGCTTCCGTCAAAGACGGCGTTTCTGGGCAGCGCAAGACGGCCTCCAGCCTTTGCCGTCACAAGCCACCAAGCGGCTGCCCCGTGCTGGCGGGCCACGCCAGTTGATGACATTGAACCCAAGAAAGCGAGACGGCGTCCGGTGCGGCTGGCCTTGCGTGGTTCGGCCAGAATTTGACCCCCGGGGATTAGGGGGGACGGCGCTAAGACAGGGGCACGCGCGGGCAGGGGACGCCCATGCTTCAAGTGGTGGGGAACGATACAGGCCTTTACAGCGAAACGCATTGAGGCTCTGGGCGACCTCACTTCGCTCTCCCCTCTTCATCTCTGACGCCTCGTCCCCGTTGAAGGGCAGCGCCGTCGCGCCAAGCACTCATCTGCCACTACATTGGCCCGTTTGGTCGCTGCCATATTGCTATCCTTGCGCCCGAGGTAGACACGTTTGTCGTCGATATATTCACGACCTTCCCGGCGCTCCACCAGGCCGCTTTCCCTTCTCGCCAGCAGCGAGCGAGCGGCCCTCTCAATTGTCTTATTGCCCCAGGTCATTGGCTACGGTCACAGGCGGAGTCCCAAGATGGGTCCCGAGCATAGCAGCACCCGCCGTGACTGATCGACCGCCCATTCAACCGTACATACATCTACCTACACCCATACACACACGCACACGCACACGCACCTCACCTTACCCGCATGGTCCCGCTCTTGCTCAGGGACCAATGCTGTCTCCCAGCTCGAGCTCCGTATGCTCGGCCGCCGCCCAGGCCGGGCCGTCTGAAGCATGCGCCGGCCACCCACCGGCCTCCGTGGTCCACCCACCACCGCCGCAGGAACAGTGGAACAGCATGCGGGCCATCATCACCCGCCTATACAAGGACCAGAACCGCACTCTAAAGGAGACTATCGAGATTATGGAGCGTGACCACCAGTTCTATGCAACGTACGTGCGTGCCCGCCAACTGACCCGGCCCTAGTTTCGCCCGTCTCCCAGCCCTCCGACGGCCTGGTCGACGAATACTAATATACTAACAACCCCGGCGGTGTAGACCAAGGATGTACAAGACACGTATAAAGAACTGGGGCCTAGACAAAAAGTTCAAGGCTCAGGAGGTTCTGGTCATGCTGCAAGCCAAAAAGGAGCGTGAGACCGAAAACAAGGACACCGAGTTTGTTGTGCGTGGCACCAAGGTCGACCCGCGCCGCATGAAGCGGTATCTCCAGCGCAACAAGACCGTGCTGGGCCGCTTCAACGAGGGTGGCGTCGACGTCCCGCAGCTGCCCTTATCCCACCGCAGCCGCTCCGGTGATCTCTCCCCACGGAGTAGCTCCCGAGCCCAAGACGGTCGCCGGGGCAGGGCGCCCGTGGCCGGCACCGCGGTTCAGGTGCGGACGCCTTCGCCAGAGCCACACTTCACTCCCACCCTCGGACTCCCTGGCCCGACCCGCGACACGGAGCGCCTCCTATTCGGCGTGCGCGCATACATGAGCGGATCCTTCGCCTCGGGCACTTGGTTCTGGGACGGGTTTGGACACGTGCAGAGCCGCAAGGGCTCCCGGGGCGAGGTGCTTATCCTTGATGCCTGGACTCGCCTTGAAGTGGTGGCCTCGGGAATGGCCACGGCCGAGCAGATCAACGTGTTTGACACGCTGAACCCGGCCTTCGAGGCGATCCGCGAGATCGTGCGCGAGGAGGCCCCGCTGCTGGTCAGTCGGATGCTGCGCCTGTCGCGGAAGCTGGTCCTGCTTGGCAACCGTCAGCTCTGGGCCATGCTGGTCGACTTCATCGGCGCCCAGACGCAGCGCCTGCTTGGATCCCATCACATCCTGCTCGCCATCTGGCAGCAGTTTCGCGACGTCGACGTGGGCGCCGACGAGGAGGTCCTGGACCGTGCCTTCATGCTCATCGTTGCCGAGTTTGAGCGCAGCAGCAGTGGCTCGCCCGTCAACTTCGGGGTCATGGAGACGAATCGTGACCACTACGACACGGTATCGTCGCCATCGCGCCGCCGCAATCTTGAGGCACAGGAAGTCGTCCTGCGCCAGACGCTAGCTCTCACTCCCCGCGAGGCCTACGATACGTTGCCTGCGCTTGGGCTTCGGCACCGCATGCGCATCACGTCGTCACTCTTGCTATGCGAGAAGGGAGAGCACGACCGCGCCGAGGCGCTCATGCTCGGCTCGCCCTTTTCCGAATTTGCCCCGCTCGGCGAGTGGGCTATCGCATCGCAGCAGGGTGTCCTCGGCCATCTATACGCGCACAGAGGCGAACTCGACCGGTCCGAGAAGGCCTTCCTGGCGGCCGTCGCCCTGGTCGAGGGCGCAGCCGGCTACGGCAATGAGAGCTGCTGCGAGCGCATGATGGCCAACCTCGAACGTCTGTACACGTTTGCGCGTCGTCCGGCCGATGCCACCGCAATGCGCAACCGGCGGCTGCGGAGACTGCTTAACAACGCACCGCAGTACCCGCCGCAACTAGGCTCAGTTGTGGACGTGCGGTTTGGCCGTGCCGGTGTTGTTCCAGATGCTATCGAGCAGCAGCAGAGTAACCTGGAGCCAACAGTGAAGCTGGAGTGCTACGAGACGCCCTAAACCCCAGTCAGCAAAGGCCCCTTCGCTTGCCAGTGTAACCTGGCGATCCACGAAGCAGCCTGTTTGGTGTACCACCCACCCACGCCCACACCCACACACAAAGCGGAACGCACAACACGGATCTAATCCAGGGCCCGAATTCCTTCTCGGATTGTGAGGAGGACGTGGAACAGGGGGCATACAATGCCTCGAGGTGCTACGAAACACGCTATCCGAACCGCCTCGCCACGCTCTCTACAAGGGATCAACGGAGCCGCGGCGGCCACGCGCCAACAGGATGGATGGACACTTGGGACCGAAATAGCAGCAGACTCTAGAGTGGAGAGAGCCGAAAGAGCGCCCAGGCAGCCTCAGCCCCACGACAGCGCCAATGGCAGCTTGGCCACGCTATGTGATCCTCCCCCGTCCTGTTGTCATACGACCCTCGGACGTATACCCGCTCGCCATGGCCAATGCGTGCCGGGACGTGCTCGACGCGACTCGACCACCATCGGCCTTCCTTTCGCACAGGCGACCAAAACCGGCGCCGGGAACTGTCGATCATGTCCAATGGCTGCCTGGCAAGACACCCGGATCGGTCGGATATCATGTATGGCAACAAGCAGGGGAGGAGGGTCGGCGAGAGCCCTGGTTGCTACCGACATACCTAGTGCGTTTTTTCTGCCAGCCTCGCCATTAGCGCCATTATATCTGCCCAATGGGTGGTCGGGGCCAGACTATCAGGAGCGTGGAGCCCCACACATACCTTGTCGGGTCGCTAACCCAGGTCTGGCAAATAGAGTGCAAGCTTCTGAACTACGTCGCGGGTGGTCGCGATTACCTTGTCGGGCAGGAAGTCAGGATGGGAACGATTGGGATTGCTCAATGACCGCTCCCTCGCGAGCGATTGGTTGGTTGTGCGAAAAGGAACCTGCATGCATTGTAGCTAAATCATTCTCGGCTTCGGCTTCGGCGAGCAAGCAACAGTGGACCCCCGACGCTGACGTTCCCCGACCAGCTAAACGCATAGATACACATACATAATATCCAATGGTACTTGGTATACAATTTCGACTCTCATCTCCCGAGGCCTCATGCGCACGTGTCCCTGATTAAGATGGCGGAGACGTGGGTGGAGATGGAGGGGCGGCCACTTTGGACGAAGGCAAGTATTTTGCCCACGTTCGTTGCTTCTTAAATGCCTGCCCGCTCTTGGCCGTTCTTAACCTCCGACTCGTCCTCAACCATCATTTAGCCCACACCTCGCAGATACAATATTTCACAGACCGATCAGCGTCTGCACCTCCCGGCCTTGATGGCTATCTCCGGTCTGGGACGCCACACTAGTCTTATGTCCGGCTGCCACGATGAACAACGCAGTGCAGTCTGTAACGATCCTCCTGCCATGCGAGGCGAGGGTTGCCACGGTCGTGTAGTAATTGTTCTTCGCGGCTTCAAAGGGCTATTGGGACAAGGTCGTCAGTGCCACCTTGGCCTCGTCTCGTCTCACCCTTGCCAAGCTCGATTGGCCTTTACCAGTTCTACGATACGCCACCGGGAGAAACCCTGTACCTACCACCTGCTTAAACCAAATAGCGTTGCCTGCCAACGTGTGAGGCCAAGATATTATCCGTGACCTGCAGCAGACACACACATATGCAGTCAATTTGCCCAGATATCTCCCCGTCCTGCAGCGATCAACTCGGGACTCATCATGTCCAGCCAAGGAAGGATGCAATCCGATGGTAACCTGACCCCATAGTTTTTTTTTTGTTCCCTAGCGCGCATGGGGGGACCCTCCTGCTCCTTTACTGGGACGTATATGCCTGGTCCTTCTGACGATGGAACCTCCTTCAACCAACAACCTCGCCCGGACATGCCTGGCCCGAACGAGGACTTGGGCGGCGCCTGCCACATGAACGCCTGGACCCCCGGGCCTCGGCCCCGCCATATGTGTGGTGGGCTTGATAGCAAGGAGAACAAACACCAACAACCAACTGCCCGCCTCGCCCCCCGCACAATGGGCCAACCTGCAGCTGGTGGCATTTAGCCCGTATTTCCTTGAGGAGCACCACCCATCACGTTTCTTCATCAAGCACGCTATCGACGGGCGTACAGTATTCCCTATACGGCTTCTCGGCCGTATCTGCATGCGTCTAACCTAGATCACCCACCCTCAAGATCACACGACCACAGATCTGTTTGCTTTTGCTCTCCCCTCACTCTTAGTCCTCTTCACTCCGCTCGGCCGAACGTACGATAGGTCCCACACAGGTTGCCTGCGCTGGCGGCAACGGGCTCTGGCGGGGTGTATAAGAAACAGGCTTCCTTCACCCTGGGTGCACTCGACCCCTCANCACTGTCCTTTGACAAGATCATGGATGGGGGCACATGTCCGGTGAGTAGGCCGCTCAGCATGAGAGGAACCATACCTATCCAATGTATTTTTGCTGACCTCGCCTCGGGAAAAAAAAAAAAAAAAAAAAAAAAAAACCACGAACATTGCCTCCATCATTCTCAGCGGACGAGACAGACTTTGCGCAGCCATGGCTTCCAGCCCAGCCGCCCCGCCAGCAGCAGTAGCCACGCCGCAGCAGCAGCAGAAGCAAGAGGAACCTGCCTCACCATCACCTTCACCACTACCACCACACGAAGCAGGAGATGAAAGGCGCCGGTTCCGCGTCGTCATTGTCGGCGGCGGGCCGGCCGGCCTGCTGATGGCGCACATGCTGGCGCGGGCTGGGATCGACTGGGTGGTGTTGGAACGGCGGCCGTCGGGCGGCGTGCTGGAGGGCGCGGCGTTGGCATTCTGGCCGAGCAGCTGCCGCGTCCTAGACCAGCTGGGTCTGCTGGCTGAGGCCGAGGCCATGCACATACCGCTGCGCTCCAAGCACAACATACGCCGCGACGGCAGCCTCGCCGCCAAGAGCGACATGATGGAGCGGATACGGCATAAGTCAGCTTTCTCCCTTTCTGTTTTCTCCTCCATTTTCCATCCTTCCACTGCATTGGTTCAGTTGTGGTTCGTTACGCGACGTTCCGGGCTCTCCCACAGTCTCACATCCTGTACATGTGGCCGGGCCGTCCTGTTTCCCAAGTCTCACTTGCGTACAACTCCACACTTTCTGCCCTCGGAAATGACGGGGATACAGACGGTGTTGCGCACGGTGGATCAAGCTTCTCTCGTCAGACTTGAGCCGAGAGCAATTTGACGGTAACATTACAGGGACTGACACGAAAAAACACAGTCACGGCTACGCCTTTATGCTCATCGACCGGCAAAAGCTGCTCGACATGCTGCGTCGCCGGCTGCCGGGCCAAGAGGAGCGGGTGTTGGTCAACAAGACCGTGGTAGCCATTGAATCGACGCCGAGCGGGGTGCGCGCCACCTGTGCCGACGGCTCTTCAGTTCGCGGATCCATCGTCGTGGGCTGCGACGGCGTGCGCAGCGTGGTGCGCCGGCTCATGGCAGATTCCGCCACGTTCCCGGGTCGGCGACGGCAGCAGCAGCATGCGGAGGACAAGAAGTGGGAGGGCAGCGCCAAAGCGACGGCCAAAGGCCAAGACGACGGCGTCATGAAGGCCAACTTCATGGGCGTGATCGGGCACTGCCCCCGGCTCAAGGACGTGCCGCCCGGGACGGTGTGGGAGGAGCGTGAGACGGGGCTCTCGATCACCGTCATGGCCGGGACGGACGACCTGTACTTTTTTGTATACAAGAACCGCCGGAATTGGCTGGCGCAAAAGCAGGCTGCGCCTGCGGCTACTGCCGATAAGAAAAACGGAGGCGGCAACTGGAGCCCTTATACGGCGGAGGATGCCGAGGCCCTCGTGGCCGAGGTGGCGGACCGGCCGGTGGTTGCGGGTGGCGCTGTGAGGTTCGGCGACGTGTGGGCGGCGCGGACGCGGTCGTCCATGGTGGACTTTGAAGAGGGCATGGCGCCCCAGTGGCACCGTGGGCGGCTGGTGCTGGCGTCGGACGCAGCCGTCAAGATGACGCCCAACGCGGCCTTTGGGCTCAACACGGGCATCCAGGGCATGGTAGAGCTGACGAACCGGCTGCGGCGCCTGCTGAAGGCACACCCCGGCGGTGACGACGGCAACGACAACGACGACCCGAGCGAGGCGCGCCTGGCGGCCGAGGTGTTTGCGCCATACGAAAAGGCTAGACGCGCGACGGCCGAGCGTACTTTCAATTTCTCGTGGGGCTACACGCGAACGGTGACATGGGCGAACCCGGCGTGGCGGCTCGTGGACGCGGCGAGCCCCTGCCTTGGCGGGGACGCCATGATGCTCGACACGCTGGTGGCGCCCTTGGTCAAGCGGGCTATCGTGCTGGACTTTGCGGGCGAGTCGGACCACCGCGTCGGCAGGATCCCGTGGCAGGTCGGCAGGGTCGTGGGGACAGGGGCGTGACACGTTTCTTGGCATCTACCCCCCTGAAAAAAAGGGGGAGTGAGTGAGTGAGGCCATGGTTGCGTACATGATTGCGCGACTACCTAGAGTCCAGACTCTCCAATGAGCATCATTGTGATATCAGCCTAGAAACCCACAGTATGTAGGTCTATCATGGAATATCTCTACAGCCTAATTAATTTGGATACTTTTGATATGTGATGGTCATGAAAAAAAGAAAAAAGAAAAGCACAAGCGCATTGTTGACAAAGCCTGGCCTCGGCTGCCGGCCGTGTGGGGACAGGCCCCTGCTGGGCGGGGCTGACCACCATCTTAAAATCATCCTGCCAATCGCTTCCGCGGGCTGGCCACCGTGCAGCAACGTGAGGCCGACAGGTGACAGGTCGAGTCAGAATGAGCAAGTAGGCCGTCATGGAATGCCAATGTCGCAGGGCTGGCTGGCTGGATCGATAAGGTTCACCATCGGTCATGGAGGAGAAAATAAAGGCGGTCGGACTGTGTCAGGTCCCCGTCCCGTTAACTGTTTAGTCACCCCTGACGTACATGCCGTGGCGTCCACCGGACTCGACCAGTTTAGGGCCGATGACATGATGCAACGTTGACGCAGCCACTGGAGCAACCAATCGCCGCGGCGCTGGTGAACATGGAAGCCTTCCATCCAGGCATCTTTGGCCCCGACCAACGGTCGAGCTTGTGCTCCTAGCGCGCTCCATGCTGCTGCCGCCGCCGGCTGGCCATCGAGGACGGAGAAAATTTTGGCGCCCTGGTCGGATAACGGCGGGGGTTAGCGGACCGAGGGACCTAACGAGTCTGCTGACCGTTGTCGCATCGGGCGAGACAAATAAAAAAAAAAAAAAAAAAAAAAAATAAGAAAAAACCACCATAGTCAGAGAGGGATGCAACGCTGCATGGTTCCCCGTGCTTGCCTGTGCATTGCAAGCGTCTCGAGGGGCTGGAGTCAGGCAGCAGGCTGAGATGGAGAAGAAATCGAAGAGGAAAAAAGAAGCAATTAATCTTGGGGTCCAAGTCCACCCAATTTTGCTGGCTATCCCCACTGGTCAGCAAATTGCGCGCGCCCTTGTGTTGGGCTCACCTGACCGTGTCGATTTGATGGAATGGCCCAAAGAAGAGAGATTAACTATAGGTTCTGTTTTTGATTAACCGCATTGCCATGACTTGTTCGGTGCGTTTTTGAATACCTAGTGCTTGGACGGACGACGTAGACGGCAAATTTTTTAATTTTTTTTTTTCTTTTTTTTCTTTTTTTCTTTTTGTTGTTCTCACCATCCATCAATCAAGTCGACCACGATCTTTGGATCGTTGACAGCCTGATCTGAAACCCACAGTCTGGAGCCGTCGCTGGAACCAACAAGCCACACAGCCCCCACGTCCAGCCTCCGTCAAGCGTAACGGCAAAACGTTCCTTCCCCTGCCTGGTCGCTCCAGCTGCGCCCTCCATTCTGCAAGGCGCGCGCGCAGCCTGGGCGGTTGTTGGCATTCAAAGACGAGTCCGCATCCCCTCGTGCGACGACAGAATTCCTCACCTCCCCCGCCATTGGATCCCGTCAACGTCCGGGCGCCACCGGAAAGAGAGAGCAAGAATCTGTGCCAGAGCCCAGTTTCTGTCTCGGCAGCTGACCGAACTGCCAGTCCCGCGTCCACGACGCCACGAACGTGAGTGCGTTTTATTCATCTCGTTCAACTCGGCTTTTGCGCATTGCCCCTCCCCGCGCCCGTCCCCCTATTTTCTCCCCTCCTCCCACTCCCGACTCCTTTCAATATTTGGCCGACGGTTAGTTGCACGACGAGCAACGCAACAACAAAACCAGGCTTTCTCAAAGCGAGACATGTCCGCGCCACTGTAGCACCTGCCCGGCCAGGCGCATGGCGCATGCATCTAGTGAGGATGCAGGCGAGACGAGACGTGTTGGTGGCAATGTCGTAGCAGCAGCACCCAAGACAAATTCACCAGACCGCACGAAGGCTTAGGCGGGCGGGCCAAGGAAAGCAGCTCGGCCAGGAGAGCTGCAAGCAAAGCAGATAGACCAGACGAAGGGCTCACTTGTCGCAAACCCGATCTGTTCCCCCACCTCATCCCATCCCATCCACATGCCTATCACCCACCTGTCTTTTGTTGCCTGTGTTCGCCCGCCCGCCCTGCCCAAGTTATTCATCCCTCGCCATGCCTTCGCCGTCCTGTTGAGCTGCCTTCGCAAACAGCACGCCCCTGCCCCTCCACTCACCCACCTCTATACAGCCACCTGTATCTATCCCTCACCCTCTCCCTCGCTGCGCCTTGCTGCAAGCATATTCCTCCTTGCGTTGCACTGCACTGTACTTTCTCCGCCTACCTTTCTTTCTGTCTCTGGCCTTCCGCGCAGACCTCCCTAGCTTCCTACCTAGGCTTACACGGGCAGCCATCCGTCCACGATTCAGGTCCTCGCCCCCCAGGCCCCGCACATCCATCAGCGTTAACGGTAACCATGACGGACGGGACACCGACGTCCATCCCTACAGCGAGCATACCAGAGCCGTTCCCGACCCTTGTACCCAGGCCCGATGGCAAGCCACGCCCCCTCGTCCAGCAATCCGTGCTTCATCCTGCCTCGCAGCAGGACGCCCTGCTGAGTAACCACAATGCCACGGCGAACAACGCAAACGTCAATCTCGCCGCCTTTCCGACCCTCGACACCAGCCGCCGAGCCCTCGATCACTTCAACGCGCCCTCGCCGCCCTCGAGCTCGCGGTCCCCTCTCCCGCGTGGCGAAACCTTTGGCACTGGCAACCCCGAGTTCCGCTCCAGGACCATCGCCCCTTCGCCGTCCGACTCGCCGAGCCCGCCGCGGAACAACATCTCCCAGACGCCGGACGACGAGTCTCCGCGCTACCAGCGGAGCCCGCTCTCGAGCGGACGCCGAAGCGGATCCGCCACCCGCCCCCACATCGACTCTGCCGCTGCGACCACGGCCCGGAGCCGTCGGGATAGCGCTGGGAACACGGCCTCGAGCCTCTCGCCCACGACCCCAGTCAGGGCCTCGACCTTTGGCCTCAAACACAAAACCTCGGCTTCATCGCTGAAGCCACCGTCGCGCACCCCAAGCTTCAAGACGAGTCTTGGCCCGGGCTTCGGCACCGCCTCGGCCGCAAGCTCTACCTACCCAAGCCCGATAATAGCGGCTATGGGAGATCTGACTCCGCTACCGTCTCCGCTGCTCGCCGGCGACTCGCCCGGTCCTTGGAGGAGGTTCGGGAGGCCACCGTCTAGAGAAGCCGCTCTCCCTACGCCAGGCGCAGATTCTGTCCTCGTATCTAGCAACGGCGAGTCGATAGCCGCAGCCCTGGCTAACAACACCAAGAGGAAGGCCTACGCCGGTCTCGGCTTGGAGAGCAATGGGTCCGCAAGTGCTGCTGGCGCCGGGAGCGCGCCCGGCGGCGGCGGCGGCGGTGGCGCATGTTCCGACACCAAGACTCCGGTCACGAACACGACACACCAAGTACACACTCGCAATAGGAGCGTGAGCGATTACACGCCAGACCCTATGCTGATCCCCAAGCGTATGCTCACGGTGACGGGGTCGCGCGGCAGCGTCAAGGCCCCGGCCGAGGACGCCCTGCACCTGCGCCGCGAGCCTCACCTCTCGGCAGCTCGTGGACTCACGCCGGTCGAGAAGCCGCCCACGCCGCCCCCGAGTGAGTCGTCGCTCAGCGCGGGCGAGTCGTCCTCATCTTCGTCCACCACCTCGGCCGCTAGCGGCCAGTCCTCGTCAACCCCACAGGCCAGCCGCCGCTACGAGTACTTCGAGGCACATAACCGCCGTGACGGCAAGATGCGCAGGTGGCGTGCCGTCAAGATGCTCGGTCAGGGCACCTTCAGCCGTGTCATGCTGGCAACCAGTGCGCCACCTGAGATCGACGAGGAGGACGAGAGCGGAGGCGGGGACCCGGACCAACAGCAGACACTGCGGCCCCCTCCCCACCAGAGGTACGACCGCAGGACACTGGTCGCGGTCAAGGTGTGCGAACACGGGCCCAAGGGCGGGGCGTCCGAGGACAGGGTCGAGATGAGCCTCAAGCGCGAACTCGAGATCATGCAGTCCATCCACCACCCGTCGCTCGTGCACCTACGCGCCTGGAACATCGAGCCCACGCGCGCCATACTCATCCTGAGCTACTGTCCGGGTGGCGATCTGTTCGATGTCGCAACCGCCCACCGGAAGCTGCTGAGCCCGGCCCTGATGCGGCGCATATTCTCAGAGCTCGTCGGCGCCGTTCGGTACCTGCACGAGCGGCGAATCGTCCACCGAGACATAAAGCTAGAGAGTCAGTACATACAATCTTTCCCCTTTTTTGTTTCTCTTCATCGCTTCAACACAGCCTAACCTAACCCGCTTTCGACGGTCGCCGTAGATGTCCTGGTCAACCTTACTCCCAGGGAACTGGCAGACCCCTCGATCGACTGGACCACGTACCCATATCCGGTCTCGACGCTGACCGACCTGGGCCTGTCACGGCGCGTGGCCGACGACGAGAAGCTCGAGACGCGGTGCGGGTCCGACGACTACGCGGCGCCCGAGGTGATCATGGGACAGCCCTACGACGGGCGTGCCATCGACGCGTGGTCGTTGGGCGTGCTGCTGTACGCGCTCCTCGAGTCCCGGCTGCCCTTTGATCCGCTCCCCGGCACCGTCAACGGGGCCGACAGCGCGCACCGGATGCGGTCACGGACGAGCCACCGGATCGCGCGCGTCGAGTGGCGCTGGGTCGCCTTCGCGGGCGAGGACGGCGACCACGAGGGCGACGAGGCCATGTTCCGGTCAAAGGGCCTCTTGGGAGCCATGCACATCACCGAGGGGCTGCTCAAGCGCGCCCGCAGCCGGTGGTCTGTCGAAAAGGTGGCCGCGTCCGAGTGGGTTCGCGACGCCATCAAGGTCGAGGGCGGCATCCGGTTCCGCGACGAGGACGAGGGGAACGACGCCTCTTTGTAACGCACCGACCCCCCGTGGGGTACAGATTTCACTCAGGGCGCACCTAGGTAGAGCGATGAGGCGTAGTTGCTGGTGTAGAGCGGCGGAGGAAGAAAAAAAAAAGGCAAGCACAGATTACTATGTCCCTTTTTCTCTTCTTTTTTTTTTTCTTCTTTTCTTGGATTTGGAAGGTCGAATATTACTGTATCGATGTATACACTTTGACAAGACGCCAAACGACATGGAGGGGAAAATGGATGTATGCGCTAGCTGCAAGGTTATGTGCGAGGGGCCTGGAGCGTGGTTTAACGGATGGGTGGCATCTAGACGCTTGGGGAATTGGTACGTTTTGGATATTCTTCTCTCTTCCACTCGCTCTTTCCCATTCTTTTTCTTTGCCGTCTTCTTCGTCTCCTCCCTGTAACCCCTCCTCCACACGTTCAACCAGACACGAGGCGCGCGCCCCTTGGTCACACTGTTTTTTCCTCCTCCTCCTCCTCCTCCACTACTGCTCCGTCAGCACTCGCCCCGTCACGCGGAACCACTCTTACAAAGAACAAGAAACAAATACCCCTCGTTTTTGATTCAACCATCTTCCCCCTTCTTTCCTCCATTAATTTCTCTCGCTTCTTTTCATCCTTAGTCTCCATCAATTTTATCACATCCTTTTACTTTTCCTACAAAACGTCCAGAGATCCTTTCATTCCGCTTTGCTTCATGGTGGTTTTAGCGCTTGAGCCAGCTTTTTTTTTTTTTCTTTCTTCCCTTTGTTTCTAGGTTCTGTACTGTTTAAAATGGGTAAACAAATCAATAAAACAAGCGAGTTTATTCTAGTGTTTTACTGTTCGACTTGTAATGGCGGGCGATCGTCATGTCACTTGTCCGCCAGACCCTTCTAGTTCTAAACGAAGTATTCCCATTCCGTAGTCTGTCTACCTGCGAATAACCATCTACCAACGCATCAAATTCTCTCTCCCGTGATGCTAATAACAAATGCTGCCATGTGGCGAGCAAAGAAAAAAATTAAGGTTGGAGATGTAGTGCATGGCAGTGACGAAAAAGGCAGGGAGAGGGAGAAAAAGGAACCATGTACCGTGCCTAAAAAGCTCACTAAAAACAACATGCAATAGCTTTGCATGGGGGATTCATTATTGCCAGACCGAAACACCAAATTCCCCCAAACTCCAGAGAAACACCAAGACTTTTGTTCGGAAAATCCCATAAGTCATCGCGCCGTTTCGCCGTCAGCCAGTCGGGCAGGCCGCTTAGTCGACCTCCTCCATGGCGCTGTCGCCAGTCTCGGCGGCAGGCACGCCAGCATCGGCGGCCGGGGCGTCCGAAGAGGCCTCGGGCTCCTCGTCGATGTTCAGACCCAGAGAGACGAGCTTGTGGATGCGCTCGGCGAAGCCGGCGGGCTCCTCGATGGTGAAGCCCGAGACCAGCAGCGACGTCTCGAACAGCAGCTGGACGATCGACTTGACAGTCTTGTCGTTCTCGCCGTCGGCCTCGACCTTCTTCTTCAGCTCCTTGACGATGCTGCTCTTGGGAGAGATCTCGAACGTCTTCTTGGACGACATGTAGCTCGACATGGAGGTGTCGCGCAGAGCCTGGGCCTTCATGATACGCTCCATGTTGGCGGACCAGCCGAACTGGCCAGTGCGGATGGCGCAGGGGGCACCAACAAGCTTGTGGGAGACGACAACCTTCTCAACCTTGTCTCCAAGGACGTTCTTGAGGGCCTTGGCGAGGTCCTCGTACTCCTTCTCTTCCTTCTCGCGGAGGGCCTTCTCCTCATCGGTCTCCTCGAGCTCGAAGTCCTTGGTGATGTCGACCAGCTTCTTGCCCTCAAACTCCTTGAGCTGGGTCATGGCGTACTCGTCGATGGGGTCGACGAGGAACAGGACCTCGAAGTTCTTCTCCTTAAGCGAGTCGAGGAAGGGAGACTTCTGGACGGCCTTGAGGGACTCGCCAGTGATGTAGTAGATGTTCTTCTGCACCTCGGGCATGCGGGTGACGTAGTCAGACAGCGAGGTCATCTCGTCGCCAGACTTGGTCGAGTTGAAGCGGAGGAGCTTCGCAAGGGTGCCGCGGTTCTGCGAGTCCTCGTGGATGCCGAGCTTCAGGTTCTTGGAGAAGGCGCTGTAGAACTTGTCGAACTGCTCCTTGTCCTCGGCGATCTCGTTGAACAGCTCAAGCGACTTCTTGACGATGTTCTTCTTGATGACCTTCATGATCTTGTTCTGCTGCAGCGTCTCACGCGACAGGTTGAGGGGCAGGTCCTCAGAGTCGACAACACCCTTGACGAAGCTGAGCCACTCGGGAATGAGGTCGGTGGCGTCATCGGTGATGAAGACGCGGCGGACGTAGAGCTTGATGTTGTTCTTGGTCTTCTTGGTCTCGAACAGGTCGAAGGGAGCGCGCTTGGGAACGAAGAGGATGGCGCGGAACTCCAGCTGACCCTCAACTGAGAAGTGCTTGACGCCGAGGTGGTCCTCCCAGTCGTTGGACAGCGACTTGTAGAAGGCAGCGTACTCCTCCTGGGTGATATCTTGGGGGTTGCGAGTCCAAATGGGCTTCTGCTTGTTGAGCTCCTCCTCCTCAATCTTGGTCTCCTTGATCTTCTTGGTCTTGGGCTTCTTCTCCTCCTCGTCCTCATCGACCTCCTCAATCTTGGGCTTCTTGTCGTCACCCTCCTCCTCCTTGGTCTCGGTGGCCTCCTCATCGGGAACCTCCTTCTCGGTCTCCTTCAGGACGTGAAGGTAGATGGGGTACGAGATGAACTCGGAGTGCTTCTTGATAACCTCCTTGATCTTGCTCTCGTTAAGGTAGTCGGTCTGTTCATCCTTGAGGTGCAGGATCATCTTGGTGCCGCGGCCAAGGGGCTCGCCCTCGGTGTCGGCGGTGATGTTGAAGGTGCCACCGGCGCTCGACTCCCAGATGTACTGCTCGTCATCGTTGTGCTTGGAGATGACGGTCACCTTGTCGGCGACCAGGTACGCCGAGTAGAAACCAACACCGAACTGGCCAATCATAGAGATATCGGCACCGGCGGTCAGGGCCTCCATGAACTGCTTGGTGCCCGAGCGGGCGATGGTACCGAGGTTGTTGACGAGGTCCTGGAAAGAAGCATTCGTGTTAGTAGCGAGCAATGGCTGGCAGGATGTGCACACGTTCAGCGCAAGATACTTACGGCCTTGGTCATGCCGATACCCGTGTCCCTAATGGTCAGGGTCTTGTTCTCCTTGTCGGGGATGATGTCGATACGAAGGTCCTTGCCGGAGTCCAGCTTGCTGGGATCCGACAGGGCCTCGTAGCGGATCTTGTCGAGGGCATCTGAGCAGTTGGAGACCAGCTCTCGCAGGAAGATCTCTTTGTTGGAGTAGACGGTGTTGATGATGAGCGAGAGCAGCTGAGAGATCTCAGCCTGGAACTCGAACGTCTCCGACATCGTGGCGGGATGTGGTGCTGCCGCGTCTAGAATCTGAGGCGACGTTAGATGCTGAGGTCCCGACGGTAGAGGTGATTTGTTTGTGATCTAGCTCCGTCTGGATGGCGGACAAGGTGAGGCGCCAGTGAGAGTGAGAAAGGCAGGTGAGTGATGCGTGTAGTTTGGAGATGGGTTGGGACTATTGGAGATGAACGGGAGGAGAGGGCAATGATTTATTTTATGGTGGGGTGAATGCGGTCGAGGGAGCAGCCTAGAGGAAGGGCTGCGCTTGGACGTGGAATCGAATGGAAGATTCCCCTCCAAACTCGAAGAAGGGCGGGTACGCAAGGCTGACAACCCTTGCTTGTTGCCCGGCCGTGGATCGCGGTGTGAAGGAAAGAGCGAGGAGGGGGCGGGGAAGGGTAGGACAGGGTGTGTAAGTGGAAAATCCTACCTGAACTGGTCACGGAGAGAGGGTATCAAAGGGCAAGGAAAACTCGTGATAGTTCGCAGGAGAAAAGAAGATGGTGATTCGGAGATGGAGAGAGAGAAGAAGAAAATTTGTGCAGAGAAGGCAGAACGGGCTGCATGACGGGTAGAAAAATGTCTGCAAAAAAGCACCCCTCGATTCTATCGGATTCTATCAGTCTAGAATCTGCGCCCGCAAGTGCCCGCCCCCGTAGCAACGACGGCGGCCTCTGATTGGCTGAGCTGGGGGGGAAGCTTTCGTTTGCAGGGGTCTGGAGGCAGCTCCCACCCTGGTGCCTGAGAAAGCTGTTGGCGGCGCCAAAATCTGGGGCACGCAAACAAGGGACCGATCCATTCCATTCACTGCTAGATTCTTGTGGAAGTCCGGAGAACAGCTCCGCCTCAATGCCTGCGGCTCTTTGTTCTCTCCCAATTTTTTTTTTCTCGCATTTTCGAGGCGCTTCTCTGTGGTGGAACCACTCGGCCAAATAAAAAGAACCTGCAAACTACCAACAACATTGATTGGAAACCATCCTTATAGGTTTGTTTCTTTTCTACTTCCTACATCTTCTCCCTTTTATTGTCTTGTAATTTCTGTTTATTTTCAGGACTTATTTTTTCGATTAAACAGGCTGTGCGGGTTGCAGGCTTTTACCTCGAGAATGTGCGCCCTGGCAAGGCTGAATGCAAGAATACACCCAATTACAGGAATAGGATATGAATTGCTTGTCTGAGCGTCCCCGGGCTGTATTATTGTAGCATTCGCGGGTTTTAGATTAGGTATGGGCCTTGACGTATCTAACCCGCTAACTTTACCTGTAGTCTGGGTACTCGGCGAGATAGCCCTGGAGTTTCCACAGCCACATCTGTAATTGCTTCGTCCTCGGCCGCGCCAGCATGAAAAAGACCCCTTGCTTGAAGACCTCAGACTCCGTTCGGAGCGTTTGGACCGCTTCAGGCCCCAGCAGCCTGTTCAGATCATGCACAGGCAACGCCGTGTTGCGCCTGACCCCTGAAGCCGTGACGACCTCGAACTCCTTCGGCGGTGGCGGGTTGCTCGCCGGGTCACCGACACTACCGCCAAGCCACAAGACGCACCCGCGAAACTCGTGCTTGCCCCAGTCCTCCTCCTCGAGACGTTCGGCCTTGCACCGTACGATGTAATCTCTGGGCTCGAACGGGTCTTCGCAAAACGTGGCCAAGTACTGAAGGCTCCTCAGCACGCGCGCACGCATGAGACCGCACACGAGCTCGTCCATGTCGGCGCGCCAGACGGCACGGGTCTGGCGCGCAAAATTAGCCATCTTGACGTGCCTGTTCCGGTACTGCCTGAGGTCCGTAGGCACCCCTACGCCACCGGCAAGCGCCGCGAACAGGTCGCGCCGGCACATGGCGTAGGCGCCCGCCGTTGCGGGGCGAGGTTCCTTGGAGGGCCCCCTGGGGGGCTCCTTGGCGCGGGCCTGTGCCGGCGCTGCCAATGGTTCCGCCCCGTCCGCCTCCCCGTCTGACGCGGCTGTGGCCTCGTGTATGGAATCATAATTCCTTGTAGGCTGCTCGCTGGCATCGTGCTCTTTTGTGGGCCGCTCATTGGCATTATGCTCCTCTGCACGCTGCCCGCCAGCATTATGTTCCTCTGTGGGTCCCTCGCTGGCATCATGCTCTCTTGTAGACTGCTCGCTGACATTATGATCCTCTATGGGCTGTTCGCTGGCAGCAAGTTCCTCTGTAGGTTGCTCGCTAGCCTCGAATAGCGAGGTTGGTGCAAACCATGGGGCGTCCGTTTCGGGATGGTTTATGAAGTAGAAGTCTTGCAGGAAAAACCTGGGCAGAAGCGTGTTTGTTGCCGTGTCCATACGTATGGGAGTGCCCAGGGCCGTGGCTTTGCGGGGCGGCCGCATGTCAGTCGCCGGGTTAATTCCACAAGGGGCAGGCGCGGGCCAGGGAGGCACTGACCATATGGGTTGTTCTCGAGCCGCCTTTCAAAGGTCCCGTTTCGTAACCTGTCGGGGGCGGGCTTAGGAAGCCTGCGCTCTCTCTGCGCCTTCAGGCGGCGCTCGTCCATGAGCGGGGAAATCGGCAGGGCGCCGCTCGGAGTGGCGATGGTCTTGCTTTCGGCGTCTATGCGCGGCCGCAGCTCCATGCGCCCCATCTCCGAGATGAACCGGTCGGTCTCGGCGTCCTCCCCAGGCGGCCTCTTTGGTGGGAGATCATGGCTGGAGGGCCAGGCCCGCTGCTGGGAGGAGAAGAGGCGCTTGCCGGCGCCTTGGAAGCTGCCCGCGCTGCCGACAGTGCGCAGACATGCTGTAGCCTTCATTGCCGGCTCATTGGGATATCGCGGGATCCTGGCTCTGGTTAAAGGCTGGGTGAAACAGCGAGTTGATTCGGGAGAGGTTCGACAAAAATGACATTGGCGACTCAAATTGCTTCGATAGGTGGGCGGGGATCCCCAGCGGGCTTAATCGATAGCGGCTGCGAGCTGCAACCGCCCCACATCAGCTCCAAAGCTTCCAACGTCGCTACGTCGCGCACTTCCTCTCTCTCCTCCCTTAGATTGTCCTATATTTCCTTGGCACATTGGTGAGCAGCGCGGCATACGAGACCGTGCAATCACAGCGGCAACTCATACGGAATATGAGCCTACCGAGTTTACTTCGGGCGGCAGCAGGGAAAAGTACAGCGTCAATTGGAGCACGGAGACTGGGCGCCGGCTTCGCCTGCCACAGCTGGAGATGGCTCTCGGACCTGCCGCCACATGGAGGCGCGCCCATCCCTTTCATCACAGAGGTGACTGTGAGTACTGTGCTCACCCCTGTTCCGGCCCATGACTTACTTTCTGGTTGCAGGCAGGAGGCTGGCGAACATGTTCGTGACCGACCCATCCTCCTCGTGCCCGTCGCGTGGCTCGCTCGTGGTAGCTGACCTCGTATCACGACCGCCACAGCCGACATATTCTCCAAGCTCCTGCAGGAGCGCATCATCTGCCTGAACGGCGGGGTTGACGACAGCACCTCGGCGGCCGTGGTGGCGCAGCTCCTCTGGCTCGAGTCGGACGCGCCGCACAAGCCCATCACCATGTACATAAACAGCCCCGGCGGCCAGGTGTCGTCGGGCCTGGCCATCTACGATACCATGTCGTACATCTCGTCGCCAGTCCACACCGTCTGCGTCGGCCTGGCCGCCTCCATGGGCGCCATCCTGCTGCTGGGCGGCGAGAAGGGCAAGCGCTACGCCCTGCCGCACAGCCAGATCATGGTCCACCAGCCCCTGGGCGCCACCAGCGGCCAGGCCTCTGACATCCTCATCTACGCCAGTCAGATCACTCGCATCCGGTCCCAGGTCAACGAGATCGTGCGCCGCCATCTCAACGCCGCCGCAGACCGCGAGCGGTTCAGCCCTGAAGAAATCCAGGACATGATGGAGCGCGACAAGTACCTCACGTCTCAAGAGGCCGTCGAGCTCGGCATCGTCGATCACGTCCTGTCCCGCAGGGCCGACTCCAGCTCGGATAGCAGTAGTAGCGGTGGGGATGGGAAGGTCACGCCTGGAGGGAAAGACGACGCCAAGTCGGACTAATACCCAACCAAGCATGAGTCCATTTTTGCAGGCGCGAAAGCAGCAGCCCGTAGGCCGGGAAGATATGGACTGGTCCAGGAGGGGTAAATGGCATCGGACCCGAAAGCTGATGATACCCGAGCGTCGGCTGGCGCGCTAATGCGTTATCAAATCAAGACTGTTCCCGTCGAATGAGTCGCTCTTGGTGAGCCATCGGTCCATCATAGGGCCCTTCGGTGCAACGTGCGCCGACAAGGTCTCAGTGAAGGATGCCTGATCCAGCTGTCACCCCTACGGCCTGGCCAACTTCTTTATACACCTACCTACAGCATAGCCTCACACCCACATTCACGAAGCCTATCCTGCTTGTTCAAGGGGATAACCATCGTCTTCTCACCCGCCCGTCTCCGCTCTTGTTTTAGCGCGGTATAAGCGCGCGCCTATCAAAGACCTCGGGCACAGCACAAGCACGGACCTGACCCTCGGGGCCAGCTCAGAAGCGCTCGGGAACCTGGGATATCATAAATACTCTCCCTTTCTTCTCTTACTTTTTCTTTTTTGGACATTCCCGTTCTTTAATCCGCCATGCTATATAAATGCTTACAAGCTCATATAACATTTTCTGGTATCTTTTCGACCGGTGGCGACTGGAGACTGGACTTGCTCGAAGAGCTGGTGTGGAAGCGGCGGTGGTAGCCGTGAGCACCTGCTCCACCGCCGCCTCCTCTCTCGCCCTCCCCTCGCCTTTCACGCTCCCTCTCCCGAGACTCACTCCTATCAGTCCCGGGCCTGCCCTCCGAACCCGCCCCAACGAAGCTCTCCTCGTCCTGCTCTCCGTACGACACCTCATACGACCGCGAGTAGGTAATGCCTCCTTTAACCGTCGCCACGTCGTCGTCGAGCGAACCCCTGTCGACCGTCGACTGGACCCCGAGCTCCCGCGTCGCTCCTTGAGACGGCTGCCGGCCGTGCTTGTACTCCTTCTTAACACCGCTGTCAGGGCTAGTGTTCCCCAGCTCCATCGCGTCGGCCACAAGACCAGCGGCCGTCGCGGGCCGTGAGACGCCCCTGCTCGGCTCTTTGTAATCGGGCTTGGATCCGTACCGGGCCGTGGTGCCGTGCAGGAGCGGGAACATTCGCACCAGCAGTAGACGCAGCGAAGGGAGGCAGGCGCACATGATGGCGACGTTGATCTCAATGGTGGACCACTTGGTAAGGTCCCAGTGGTCCCAGGTAGGGTTGATTGTGCTGGCGAACTCGACCATGGACTGCAGCCGCAGGATACTAACCACGGTGACACTATTTTGCCGAAATCTGTCAGTTGAGGGACTTCTTGTTCATACCTACCAACCAACCAACCAACCAACCAAATGATTTCAAGGGGCAGGACTTACAATGTGCCCACGCCGAACATTAGGCCAACGCCAATCTTCTTCTTCCAATGAAGCTTCAAGTGCCTCAGCTGCGACAGCGGCAGCGCCAGCATCCAAAAATCAAGAGCGATGCTGACGGCAGCATTGCCCCAGGCGATGGCGTTGAGGTCGAGGCAGGTGCCTGTGTGCTCCCCGTCCCACTTCTCCCAGAAGAAGCGCACAGGCCTGCACTGCAAGACGCCGACCAGCACAGAGGCGAGACCGAAGACGGCGTTGAAGGCCACGGTACCCCAGAGCAGGCGTCGGATGCCCCTTGCGGGAAAGATGCGGAGGTAGAAGAGGAGGAGCGCCATCTTTGTCATGGAGACGAGGGTGAAGTAGAAGATCTCAATGATGAAGAACCAGCGACCAAAGTCGGTGATATTGCTGGGCGGCACTGTCCACACGTCGAGCCCGAGCCCGCTCCCGATGGCGCCGTGCACGATCATGACGGAGTCGGGGATGCCCACGAGCAAGGCGGCCACGACACACCAGTCATCGGCGCCCATGGGCCCGCCGATGATGAGGAGGCGCGCGGCGACGCGGAGGGCGACGAAGACGCCCGACAGCGTGCCGAGCGTGATGGCCAAGGCGCTGAGCTGGTCCCGGCGGTCGCGCACGGGAAACCCGCACGTCGTCGCCGTGATGTTGGCCACGAAGAGGGTCTGCTTGATGGGGCAGGAGCCGGTGATGCAGACCGTCGCCTGCGCCTGCAGCTTTTCGTTTGTGCATATGCACGCCTGGTCTGTGGGCGCGCATGGGGACTGGGCTACTGCTGTTTTTAAACATGCTGCCTGTTTATTGTCGATAGATGCGGCTCGTCAGCGAGACCATCCTCGGATCATGCATATATCCATCCATCCACCACAATTATAACCACCACCACCACCAACACTCGTCTGATCCAAGACGTACCGCACATGCCGGGAGCGCGGCTAATGGAGATGACGGCGTCGTCGGTGCCGTCGAGTTTGTGTGGTCTTGGGCGGCCGCCGGCACAACGGCCGAAAGTAGCAGCAACGATGTTGCTGCGGTGAGGAGAGACCTCATCGTCCCGTCGGAGAGCGCACTCTGGTTCGGTCTCGGTTCGCGAGGCAACTCTTTGTGATGGATAGTAAACGATGGAAGGTCCACTCGAGGGCCGTGGTGAGAATAGGAAGTGGAAGTGGGAGGGGAAAGGGAAACAAAAATAAACAAAAAAGAGATGACAAAAAGGGGACCGTATGAGTCGGGAACGCCTTATGAAAAGGTCATTTGCTATACATATGCCCGGAGGGGAGGGGGCCTCAGAAACGCTGGGGGTGGCTGGGCAGAATAGAATGGGATGGAGCGGCAACTAGGAGAAGGAGGGAGGGGGAAGGGTCGAGGTCGATTACGTGCTTTATTATTAAACGCCCTGAACGTGGGTATTCTATAGAACACGTAGGTATGCAGGTACTCGCATGGCGATAATAGCCCGTGAATAAGGACAAAAAAGCAAAATAAACAAAATGACGGCAGAAGAAGAAGTAAAAAAGAAAAAGAAGACGGGCTGCTTCCGGCAGGAAGGAGGAGGAGGAGGAGGAGGGCCGGGGAAAGGCCGGACTGAAGGAAAGCGAAATCTCACCCCCCGGTAGACGACATGATTCCCATGCCAGAAGTGGAACAAGTAGGCGAAGGGGAGAACCAGGGTTTTTTTTTTGTCCTTGCTCGCCTGCATGTTCGCCTGCATGTTCGCCTTGTTGCTTCCGATTCTTTTTTTTTTCTTTTTTTTCTCACGATCCAGCCAACTAACTGCATAGGCCAAGATCCGATCCCGGGGTTCTGGGTGCCCCTGTCTGGGTACCGAGGATGACTTGAGGGACCAAGGTTTGGTTGGTAAGGGGCTCCGCCGCCCCAGTGAGAGTTGAAGCCCACCCACATTTCCACCACGCGGTTTTTTTTTTTTTTTTTTTATCTTGATGTCAAATACATGACCTATCAACGGCAGGTCTAGACCCCAACCACTCTCTTTCTTGCACGCCCCTTTCCCCCTCCAAGACTTTTAAAACACACCATCACACCATGGGCCTGTAGAAACACGGGATACCTCAGTCTATTTACTGTCCCCTGGAATCAGCAAACTCATCTAGCCAGGGCTTTTTGCTTTTTTTTTTTCTCTCGCCACTTACAACCATAAAAACCAGAGCTGATAGCCAGCCAGGCACAAAAGTGTAAAGAAGGCCGATGTAACGCCGACATTGATATGAAAACTAGGAAAAGGATGGCCAGGGTCCAGCCGGCAAAGGCACGCTCACCCCGCGCAGGCAAAATCCCTAACCGGCTACGGGCATATACGCTGGCAGCGTATGCATACACTATGCAGATACGAACATGTCACCCTTCGTCACAAACTGCAGGTTGCTTTTTTTGCGCCGCATTTTGTCTGTGTGTTTTGTCTGTGTGTCGGAACTGAGGGGGAAGTCACATTTCCGTTCGGTGATGGCCGACCACACAGACGAAAGGGGGGAGGGACGACCAATGGCTGGCCAGGGCAGATCATTTGAGGTCGTGACCCAACTGGAGCCGCAGGTCGTGGGTGGCCTTGGCTTTCTGCGGACGACCCACCGATCCCCCTTGTCACTCACTTGCCTGTTCATGCGGGATCGCTCCACCGAGAACTTTTTGGCGCGACGACCGGCACGGCGGGAAGGAAAAACCGATTCAACTGGGCAGAAGATTGATTCTCTTTTCATTATGGGGTCGCAACGCTGCCGGGCTGGAGAAAGCAAAAGAAAGGATGGTTCCGGTCACAAACATATGCTCTATCCTGTGATGATGATGATTTGCATATACTTTTTTTTTTTTTTTTTTTTTTCCTTCTGGCCCAACTCTTTCCGGCTCCGCAACCCCTTCGGCAGGACAACGGGTCCATTCCAGGAAAGGAAGCGGGCTCCGAGAGGCTCGACAAGGGCGACAAAAACAAACATGGAATTCGAAGCCTGAACCATGGCAGGCTGACTGCCCAGACACCCGAGGTTCAAGTGGGGAGAGGTTTGCGATGCTTGTGACGATGACTGGTCACATAGGTACCATGCGGCAGCCAGCACGGTTGCCGCTGCCGTTTCCGGTTAATTGCTCAGTGTGCCGCCACCGTTGGCCGCTAGCCGGAGTTTGGAAATACCTTCCAGGACCTGCGACTGCAGGCGGCTTTCCACTACTACCTCGTATGTTTTTGCCGTTGGTGGTACACTAGGCTATTTTGACGTTGTTTGCCTCTCCAGAGTAGCAGTCGGCCCTATTGTTTTTTTTTTTTCTCTTTTTCTTTTCTTTGAGCTAGACTATGAGACGAAGAATTCGGCGGCAAAATCAGCCGGTCTTTTTTACATCCAGCAGGGCAACAACCGAACGGCCAAGTACCCCACACACCCGCTTGTGGTGACTGTATACTTACGACCAGCTGAAATGAGGAGCCACGACCAACTGGAGGGGTGGGACGGCAGCCTGCCATGTGGTGGCGTCCAGTTGTAAAGCTCCCTTCCTTGATCCGAGCTCTCACGAAAAGCACAGACAACATGAGAAACCATTCGTCAGCAGCAGGATACTGACAGGAACCTGGCACTCAATCGAGCTTGCCGTCGGGAGTTCGATTGCCAACGGCCGCAGTGCCTCGTTTGTCGACCGAGGCCTTTGATGCGGCCTTTTTTTCTTTCTTTTCCCATTTTAGTAAACTGGTCTACAGCCGCCAAGTATCACGCAAACATGCCTGCAGTTCGGTGCGGTGATCCGGATCATCCTCCCACGATCGACACCTCCAACTGCTAGTTTGGGCCAAATCCATCTCCCCTAGATCGATCGAGCCTAGGTAGGCGCCATGCCGAATCACGTCAGGGAGCGATATCAAAAACTCTCCGAAAGTTGCCTGGCCACCTCAAACCATCATGCCATGCACGGCCGCCAGCCGCGGTAACCTGCCGGGACCTCATTCACCCGCTCTCCGGCGCTTCGGCGGCGGCCCTCCAGAGATTGTATTGGCACTGTGTTCTATTATCTTCCGCCGCCGCCGTGCTAAGGCTCCTCTCCGGGTCTTCCCTCCCTCCCTCCCGGTCTCATGTTTACCACCCTCCCGTAAACCATCCCCTCCCGCACGCCTTGTTTTTTTTTTTTTTTTTTTTTTTTTTTTTTTATATATATAT
>PYSS01000047.1:29502-96637 GCA_003049465.1 Magnaporthiopsis rhizophila | reverse complement strand
CCCCAAACCCCCCCCCCCCCCCCCCCTTTTTTTTTTTTTTTTTTTTTTTTTTTTAATTATTTAAGTAAAAAACCTTGGACTCCATCAACTGATGCTAGCCAAGACCCCGTCGTCTTCCGCCCGCCCGCCCAGTCCCACCTCTCTTTTTGGTTGATTCACTTGCCCTCGTGGAGCCTCAAGTTTCAGGATCCGCACTTGCTTCTTTTTGGCAGACCTCGAGCAGGACACCATCTCGGCAGTTCCATGGGATGCTGTGCCGCCCCCTCCACCAAAAGGACTGAACTCGCGAACTTTTTTTTTTTGCTTTCGCCCTTGGCAGAGAGAGAGAGATCATGTTCACCTCCCCAGTTCAGCTTAGCCCTCCACCAGCCCGCTCGCCCGCCCCTCCCACCGGGAAGTGGTTCCGAAACACGCGACGACCCGCCCGCCTCCTCCCTCGTTCAAAACATCAGCCCGCCACAATCCTATCCGATCTCACGCAAGGGGCGATGGCGGCCTTGCAAAAAATAGGTCGCGACTGCGAGATGACTTCCGCATCTGTCCTAGCTGGCTTTTGTCCGAAAAGGGTGGCACTGCCCCCCTCGTCCGATTCTTTTTGTAACCCGACTCGAACTTTATAGCTTAACTCTTTTTTGCTTTTCTATTTTCCGCTTCCATTCACTCCTTCGTCGACGTCGACGGTCGCCTCCCCTTACAACCCGACTTCAATTAGTTGAGACTCATTCCCCTGTCGCTCCACACATCTCGCGTGCCAACCATCTAGCTCGCACTTTTCGACCCGCAATTGCCCACTGACTAAAGAGACTACGAATATGTATTATGTACCGTTCGAACCGCCGGACGCAGGAAAATCTTTTAAACTCCTAATTACCAGTTGCTGGGGTTCGAGTTAGGACAGGATTCGGGTTATGATTGGAATATTGAAACGCGTGAGGACTGGGCGGCGGGGACTGAGCTGGCCAATAATATGAATTGCTGGCGACTGGATGTCTTGATAATCGACGGCCTCGCCACTGGAACCTTGCAAGGGGCGGGCAAAGGTTCCGGCGTGTGATTTCATTGGGCGTGTCCTTTTATGCAAAAGGCCCGGTTGCAACGAACCCCCTCCATTGGATTATCATCACTCGGTCACAAGCGAGTCCGATTCGCCATGTTGCTCTTTCTCAAGAGATCGCTCGCCTCCACAAAATGGAACTCTTCCAGATGTGGCGGTGCTACGGTCCCTGCCGGCGGTTGGCTACCACCTAGGTGTAATTACCCGATATTTTTTTTCTTGCTAGGTCACTCAGCCATTGGCGCGAGTAATGCTGGCCAGGAACCCGGAGCTGTCATCGAGCTGCCAAAAAAGACTGGATGGACTGACTGGACTTATGCGGTGGGGGCTCGACGCGCTTCGAGTCGTGTCCTCTCCTGGCTCGTGACAAAATCTCCCTTTCATCTAGGCAGTGCTGTGGCTGTGGCTGTGGCTGGGGCTGCCGCCAAGCCGTGGCCCTGATTCGTGAGATCTTCTTAGGACCAGGCACTGAACACCATCGATATCTTTTCATATATGTCAGGCAGGTACAGGGAACTTTGTAGTATTTGATCGAACCATCACATGACGTAGACGGCAAGTCCGACTGCATCGATACATAGAGTCAGCCGTCTTAATCAAAATAGAGTTGCAGAGCGAGGAGAAAACAAATGAACATCAAATTTCAACATGATAGGATGACCCCTTGCTTCTCCGACAGCAGCACCTTGCATTACACCTTGAACGCCTTCTTGCCCTCCACCAGCCCCGGCGACGCCTTGGACACGGCAGCCCACGGCGGCGTGTAATGGACCACCTCGCGGAAGGCCGGCATGGCGTGCGCCGCCTCGTTGGCGTCGCTCCACAGCGCCACCGCGTCACCGTCCAGGCCGCCGTCGCCGTCCCACGTGAGGTCCACGGCCCAGCCCCGGTCCCAGTCGCGCCGCCAGAGCCGGACGAGCCGGGCACCTTCCTCCGGGAAGGCTCCGAACCGCGTGTCCCACGGCTCGGCCCCGACCACTCTCACCGACCGGATGGCCGGCCCCTCGGCGGGGAACCGGAGTTCCACGATGCGCGTGTTCACGGCGTCGATGTGCAGGCGCGCCTGTCCACGAGTGCTGCGCCTGCCGGCAGTGACGTGGGTGCGGTTTGTGATGCGAACGCTGAGCAGCTTCCCGTAGTATTCTGTCGTCGGCGGCACGCTGGGAGCCAGCTCCAGGCTGTCGTTGCCGCTGCCGTAGGCCGGTCGTGGCGGCACCTTGGCAGCGTCGAAAACACAGTCGGCCAGGTCTCTGCGGCTGATGCTGGGCCCGCACTCGATAGTCTGGCCCGCGGCCGAAGGGATGTCCGCAATGATGGTGCGGAGGTACTGCTCGATGCCCGACAGCCGGACGGCCGTCGCGCCCGTCTCGAGATCGAGCGTCTGCTTGAAAAAGATCTTGTAGGGCGCCGCGGGCGAAAAGGGAAACGCCACGAGATTGTAGACGAGCGTTCCTGCGAAGACGACGAGGAGAAGTAACGGCAAATGCTTGCTCACCCGATGGATGAAGGGCGAGAGCGGTACAAGCAGCACGATGCTGAGGACGGCGACGGCAAGGTACGGCGTCAGCAGGTTGGAGCCGTCCGAGCCGGTCTGATTTGTGGCCGAGGTGAGAAGCAGTCCGATTTGTGCCGCAAGGATGATGAGGAACGGGCCCAGCAGCAAGAATTGCAGCAGCCACGTAGACGAGACCATCTCTCCCGACCAGAATTGTTCCTTCCCGTATGGCTCCTGGTGCTGCCGCGTTTGCTCGCCGTCCTGTCCGGCCCTGGAGCTCTCCATTATGGCCGACAAAGAGCGGCGGTAGCCCCTGCGGAAGAACGATGTGTCAAGCCTCCCACTCTGGGATTTCCTAAAGAGTGGCGTCTCTTCGTTGGCGAATTCTTGGTCCTCCTCTTCCGAGTCGTCCCGTCCTCGTCGCTCCAATCCGGTCTCGTTTTGGCTGGCGGCCTCGCCAGGTGAGGGGGAAATCAGATCGTCGGCACGAGGAACAGCTTCGAGATGGTCGCGGATCTGGTCTTCCTCCTCAACATTTCGCGCAATATCCGCTCTCTTGGGCAAGGAGAAAAGGTCGCAGACGGCAAGGAAGGTCGAGAGGAAGACCTGCGACTCCCAGAAAACAAACATGTAGCCGGAAGCGATCTGCATCCTATCCTCCAGCACAGTCACAGCAACGAGGACGATCCAACCGAGAAAGAAGAGCCATAGGTGGGTATAAAGTCGGTGTAGCGCGCTTGGCCGCATGATGCTGGCGCCCCTCATCATGGCCCAAAAGACGAAGTAAAAGAGGGACGTCATCATAGCCCAGCTTTTGTCACCTCAGAGTCAGTAACGTGTTGTTTTCAAATCACTTGAAGGGCAGGCAGGAACTGTCTTACACGGCGTATTCACTGCTGTAGATTATGAATGGGTTCATCTTCCTGAGCAGAAGGGCCGACCCGACGACCAGGGTCCCGGACACAGCGAGAGCAACAGGGAAGCGGAACAGACCCTTCCAGCCGCCGAGTTGGATCGACTCGGCTCCGTCTGGGTCGTTGCTGGAGGCTGACAGCTTCGAGGAGAAGAGGTAGCTCTTGTCCTTCAGGTGAACCAGGTAAAACATGAGGAACAGTGTTAGTGGTCCCATGATCAGGATGGTCAGCGACCACGCAAACATGCCCCTTAGGTTGAAGAGCACGAAGGAGCTGCCGAAGAGATCGAACCAAACACCGTCGCTGCCAGATCCGTTCGGGACCTTGTCCTTGGCCCCGTCGGGCCGCTCGCCGATGTAGTCGGACCCCGTCTCGGCCGAGAGGTTGATCAGGGTCGTGAGGGAGTTGGCCATCATGTGCCAGAGGCTCCGCGTGCTCGCGTGCCTGGCGTCATCCTGGTTCGTGTGGTAGAGCGCTCGCGGCCTGAAAAAGGAAAGGTCCAGGCCGCGCTGGCCAAAGATGTCGTGCCAGACCGAAAAGTCGGTCCCGCTCCGGATGAGGCCCAGGTTGAAGCCGTCGGAGCCGATGACGGACCCAAAGGGCGATTGCACGTTGGCGAAGGCGCTCGTCACCTCCTGATCGGTGGTGCGGAACAGGACGCAGCGACCGCCGGCGCCAGCACCCTCCAGGTTGAGGAAGGTGTGGATAAAGGGCAACAGGGGGCTCTGCCCAAAGGCGGCGGCGCCCAGCAGGCCCGGCTCCTCGGCGTTGTTGAGCAGGGCGACGATGCCACGGCGCGGCTGGTTTCCAGGCGTGGTGAAGTACCTGATCATCTGGAGGACCGTCGCCACGCCCATGCCGTCGTCCGTAGCGCCATAAGCAGTGGCAACACTGAAAGATGCACGGCCGGCAATCAGTACAGCCCGCACGCAACCAAGGGAAGACGCCGGGTAAAAGATGAGAGATGGGGAAGAGAGATGGGCTTACGAGTCAAAGTGAGCGTTCACTAGAACTCCTCCCTTTCCGACGGGCTTGCCGGCCGTCGCGTCGTGCCACCATTCACCCTCAACGTCATCCTGGCCACGGATATAGGCGTAGAGGTTGTTGCCTTGGTAGTGGACGGGAATGCCATAGTGCTTGAAGGTTAGGTTTGACGAGACGTCGTTAAAGATGGTGGTCTGGTCCTGCGCCTTATTCTCGCTGATAATCTGCTCCATCCGGAGCAGCAGGTAGTCCCGCACATCGTCGTTTTTCCTGCTGTTCGGGTGGTGGAAATACTGCGTGATCTCCTGCAAATCGGCCCAGGCCTCGGTTATGTTGAGACCACGATCCAGGAAAAGGCTGCAATGTGTCGTCGCCTGATCAGCTCCAGCTCCAGATCAGACAAAATGGGCAGGGCTTTTATGGGGATTGCCTACGAGCTATCGGGGTTGACGGGAGGGACACCCTCGTTTATCCAGACAAGGGGTATGAGCAGTGCCAAGTAAACAGCCGTCGTCCAGAAGGTTACCTGGACGGGTCTGAAGGCAAAGGGGTTCGCCATGGCGTAGACCCCGACGCGGGTAAAGAGGGTAAAATGTAAAAACGAGACGAGAAACCGTATCGCAGTGCTAGGCAAAGTCAGAGGGGTCCCCCTTCCCAACGGTGCCGCCTTGAGTCGACAGTTCCGACCGTTCCTGACCCAAGTTTTGCCGCGGGAAGAAGTGAGAGGCGACGGCGTCGCGTCAATGCATGGTCCGAGCTTAGCTAGCGATGCACGAGCTTCCAAGACAGGACCCGCGCGGAGCCGTGATCATGTGCTGGAGCAGAGCGGGGAACTATGCCGTTCCAGGCACTGAGCTCTTGACGTCACGCCACTGACACGAGCAAGAAAATGAACAGACAAAAGGCTGGGATACCATCGAATCTGAGCTGCATGAACACATGTCTTCCGCGAAGCAAGTCTTGATATAATTGGTCAATTGATCGATCAGTGTCGCATGTCAGAAGCTAGCAACAAACCTATCCGTCATCATCTGTCCGAACCATCCTCCGTATTCGAGTAGCTAAACAATTGAAAGCAAAGGCGCCATAGTAATTTCGCACATTAAGGCCTGGTACCTTGTGCGCTTCATGTGGTTGAAAGCAAGTGGGAAATCCGCACTTGAGAGTGCGGTGCCAAAATACCCCGTCCGAACCCGAAAACATAGGAATTCCATCAAGGAAAGAACCGAGTTATTAGTACAGGAAGAAACGACAGTGGTCAGATGGGAAACCCTCTGAGATGAGAGTAGCTGGGTGAATTTTCAAACCCGGGTCGCATCGAAATGCTTCGACTAGGGGGTGATCAGCCCCTCCTTCATCTCCTTGAACTTCTCGAGGTCAGCAACCCCAACGGCCTCCGGGGGCAGCGACGATCCATTAGTCTCGAGCTTAGGGGGCGGAGGCGCCGCGTCGATGACAGTCTTGCGCGCGGGGGGGATCTTGTGATCTTCGGCCTGACCACTGCCAGCATCCTTTGCGGCCCCCACCGCGGCCGCGGCCGCGTAGGACGGATAGTGGGCCTCGCGGTAGCCGTTCTGGTGGCCCTTGTGCTGATGCTCCTCGGACGATCGCGGGGCACCACCAGCAGCCGTGATGGAGGCCTTGATGCGGGCGGGGAGGGCATACCAGGCGAAGCGGGCAGCGACCGCCCACATGAAGACGAGCAGGCCGAGCGAGGCGGTCATGAAGAGCGCCGGGATGAGGAAGAGGAGCGCGACGCCAAGCCAGAACAGCGAGAAGAGCAGCGCCGCGCCCACCGAGACGGCCAGGACCGAGATGGTGAAGGCAAGGAACAGCCCGATTGGAAGCAGCGAGGTCAGAACCTGGGCAACAATGAAGGTCTGCATGGTAGGAAAACAGCGGATGGGGAGGCACATTGAATGGGAATTGTTAGCATGAAGCGACATTGAATGGTTGGGATTGGTTTACATCCTCATCCCTCTACAGTGAAGAAGAAGACGGCCCACTGACAAAAGAAAGGGGGCGCGCCGCAGCGAACGCTTGGACTCGGTCGTAGATGCGACTGCGAGCCTGAGGGCTGATGAGGCGGTCGAGCTGGCGCTGCGCAAAGGCCAACAGGCCGGATACAGTGTCCATTGGGGTCATTGTGCGTTGGTTGCCGAGTCGTGCCGGATGTGGAGAGATCGAGGTCGCGATGATGGGTGGATTTCAAAGTCCCGTTGCTGCTGCTGGCGATGTTGAGCTGAGTGTTGGTGGCCTTTCAAAGTTCAATCGAAGACGTGGACCATCGGCGACGTGAGGAGAGAGGGTTTTTAACCAGCCCAGAGCCCAGTGGATGGTTGGCGGGAACGCTCCAGGCGCGATCGAGATTCTGTTGGAGCATGTGCTTAAGCAGTCGCGTCCATTGCGGAAGGAACGGGATAGCAGCTGCCCGATTATCCGCCCCTGACGTATTCGGAAACCGGGTTGGCACGATGGAGACTCCTGGCGGGGTTGCTTCCCCGGTAACCTCCCAGCACTAGGATTCATAATGTATCGTCAAGGAATGTGCATCACGAATGGCCTAGTGGCGCAACGGTAGCGCGTTTGACTCCAGATCAAAAGGTTATCCGTTCAAATCGGGTCTGGGTCATTTCTTTTGTTTTGTCTTGTTGGAATTTTTTTCAACTGGGTGATGATTGCCAGCCTGCCTCAGTGCACCGTATTCGTAACTTTTATAATTTCTTTCCTTTTTTCTTTCTTACTTTCTTTCTTTCTTTTTCATCGTCGTCAACCTCAGGGGTTGTATAATGGGAAACCGGGCGAAGGCATCCGTGGATGGAAAACCGGTCGCGCTGACTGGCGACCGCGGCCGCCCCCTGATGGAGTCATCAATCAGCCACCGCCCTAAATTTACCCAGGCACTCGCTGTGCTTATTCCTCTCGTCACCAGTCAACCCCATCCTTCAACCGTCAGCCTGCAGCGACACTCTCAGTGTCGGACAGCCTTGCGCAGGTGTCTGTCGCTCTCAAGACATTGCTCCAAGGAGAATAGCATCACGAACTATGTCCACTGGAATGCCATTTCGCAGCGAGCTCGTGCGGTCGACGTCCGCGGGCTTGTCTAGCGGCCCAGTCTCTTGATGGATTGACCTGCCCGCCACCTCCTGGATTTGCGATGTGCAGACTCATTGTCCTCCTTTCGCTCGTTTCGAAATCTGCACCTGCTAAGCAACAGGGCTATCCAGTGATAGATTCTGTGCCACTTACTCAACTAACCAAGTCTTGAGCCTTTGGTATCGGACCGTGCCGAGCTGGCGTGTGGCGAGCGAGCTCAGAGGATCCGAGTGACAATTGCGGTATCCAAGAGCCTCGGTCGGAACGAGGTGCTTATTGGGCAATTATGTAGCCTGGGACACAGGATTCAAACAGACAGTTGCTGCCATGGCGCAGTGCTCCGGGCGACAGAAGAGGGCCTGGACTTGGAGTGGAGGGGCGGCTGCGGGGAGCTGGGATGCTTGGCAGGGCCGCTCACCCCCCTAGTAAGCATCCCGGTAAACACTCAGCCGTGATGGCAACCTCAACATTAAGACGGCGGTTGTTCCCTGCCCAAGCTGCCTTCACAACATCCACCAAGCATCACTCCAACTTGTTGGTTTATTTTTTTTTTTTTTTATATACCCGTCCCTGTCCTTGTTTCTTGGCGGCCCATGAAATCGAGTGCCCCTGAGTTGTTCACTTCTATTCTCCAACATCCTACCTCTCCGACTTCTTTCTCCCTAACCGCCCCCACATCCCTTCGTATACGAGCTCGACACCATGGTGCGAGCACTAGGATGGGCCTTTGCGGCCCTCCTCTCCGGCGTCTCCGCCAGGGGCCTGCTCTGGGACCGCCAGTCGACGTATAACACCACTCATGAGCCCTGCCGCGTCGCCCGTCAAGCCGCCGAGTTCGGAATAGAGTCCCGAATCAAGCCATCGGTGGCCCTGGCCTGCCTGGCATCCGTCCCCTTGAACCTTGACAGAGACATTGAGCTAATCGACTCTCTAATCCCCTATGTCGAACAGCAGAGCACATTAGGATACCTCAAGAATCCTCCTGACGGCTACCTGTTCCCACCCATTGACCTCATCGGTGGCCTCAAGCAGATCAAGGAGAAGCTGCGGGCGGGCGGCTACAAATCCCAGCTCGACTTTGCCTGGGAGCTCAACGCCATCTACAACCAGGTCTACGACGGCCACTTCGACTACCGGCCCGCACTACTGACTGTCTTTGGCTTCCAGGTCAGCCGCTCTCTCGTGTCGGTATCCAAGGACGGCATCGAACTGCCCAAGGTCTACGACGTGGAAGACCTGCGGAAGCAGGCCAAGAGCAAGCATTTTGAGCCATCCGAGGTCGTCAGCATCGACGGCCTCGCCATCGTTGAGTACCTGCAGATTGTGGCCGCCAACAGCGCGCTCCAAGACCCAGACGCGCAGTATAACAACCTCTTCTCCTCCCCGGCGACTCTCGCTCGTGGTGGCGGCCGCTACTTCACAAGCGGCGGATATGTCGAGCTTCCCGACTTCAGTGTTTACAAGTACGCTAACGGATCCGTCAAGACTTTCCCTAACTATGCAATTCTGCAACAGGATCTCACAGATATCGAGAATGGCCGCGATCTGCACCTGGCGTACGAGATCCCGGCCCCCGAAAGGGGCGCAGTGTCGTCGTCACTGTCGGTCAAGGCAACAGCGGCCACCACGTCGACCACGTCGTCTACCACCGGTACAACAACGACAGCTACCACCACATCCAGCAGCAGCACCACAACGTCTTCTTCTTCTTCCAAGGCGAACCCCACCGCAACCAAGGTCAGCAAGAACAGCAAGAAGAAGGCCGTCAAGACTTCGGGGACGCCCGCCTCGGCGCCCACGGTCGTGGGCTACCCCTATCCCGTGGTGAAGCACTACAACGACTACATCGCGGGGTACTTCCTCAACGAGACCGAGTACAAGGACGTGGCCGTGCTCTCCATCTTCTCCTTCTCGCCCAAGTCGGGCGCGCCGCGGACGACGCGCGAGTTCCACGAGTTCCGGCGCGTCGTGCGCACCTTCATCAGCGAGTGCCGCAAGGCCAAGCGCACCAAGCTCGTCATCGATGTCCAGGCCAACGGCGGCGGGCTGCTCTTCCAGTCGTACGAGCTGTACCGGAACCTCTTCCCGAAGGCCGACCCGCCCTTTGACGGCACCCGCATCCGCGCGACCGACGCCTGGGACGTGATCGGCAAGGACGTCTACGGCACCAAGCAGGAGCGGTCCGCGTTCAACAACGTCCTGGACAAGGACCTGAAGCGGTACGCGGACTGGAATGCCGTGTGGGGCGGTCCCGTCGCCACCAAGGAGGACAAGGTTTCCAGCATCCTCCGCTACAACTTCACCAAGGAGGACACGGTCGGCGAGCCGGGTTTTGTCGTTTCCGGCTACAGCGCCAAGGACACGCCACCCGAGCCGCACTTTGAGGCCAAGGACATCGTGCTCGTCACCGACGGCTTCTGCGCGTCGACGTGCACCATCCTGGCGCGCATGCTGACGCACCACCAAAAGGTCAAGACGCTCGCGCTGGGCGGGCGGCCGCTCAAGGCGCCCATGCAGGTCGTGGGCGGCGTCAAGGGCGCCCAGGTCATAAAGTTCAACCTGTTCCAGCAGATCCTCGCCAACGCCCTGCGCAAGCTCTCCCCGGACGCCAAGCGACCCGAGGGGCTGCCGCGCACCGACCGCGACCTGCCGCTGATGCCGCCGCTGGCCAACCTGCAGTTCAACTTCCGCAACGCGTACCGCGACGCCGACGCCCAGGTGCCGCAGCAGTTCGTGTACGAGGCCGCCGCCTGCCGCCGCTTCTACACGTACGACATGACGCGCAAGCCCGCCGAGGCCTGGAAGGTGGCCGCCGACGTCGCCTTCAAGGGCGGTAAATGCGTCGAGGGCTCGAGCACGGGCAAGGACGGCACGCTCGGCGACGAGCCTCCCAAGCTGGACCGCGACAAGGTCCGGGCCAAGCACCCGGCCTACGACGGCCCCGGGTCGCGGGCCTACACGGACCGCAAGCTGCCGACCGAGGGCGGCCGGCCCGGCAAACGCTGGGAGGCGGCGGCCGGGCGGGCGTCGCGCAGGGATCTTGACGTCCGGGGCCTGTCGGCGCATGACCTTGCGCTTATCAACAGGAGACCGAAGCAGGTGCCGAGCGATGGCTGGTGGGATCACAGGGGCTACTGATGTTTCTGTGGTTAGTATGGATTTCTTTTTTTATATCATATTGGTTTGACATCTCATAGCGTTGCTTTTTTTTATCACGAGGCTGTTGGGGAACTACGGACCCTGACGGTATGGCGTTTTATTATTTGGGTTTCTCTCTTTTGTTATATTAGCCGTCTAGCATATGCCTGTCCTATCTACCTCTGGATTGAGCAACCGAACAAAAAAAATTCTTTGGTGTTTGCCAGCGACTTTCTAGCTCTATAACTTGGCTGTGGTGCTTGGTTCTATTTCTATCTCCTTTGTCCTTGTAGAATGCCTTCGGTTGAGTCGACAGAATGTTACCACATAGTTCCTACAAATTAGACCTCATAGCTGCTCTGCGAGCTCGTCAATCCACACCTTGACCTTCTCCGCCACAGGCTCGCTGTAGTTGATGCAAAAGTCGTGCGGTATCACGCCACTCTCATCCACCACAATCTTGGCGCTCTCCTTCCCGTCGCAGTCCCCCACCTGCGCGCGCCTGGCAGCGATGAACTCGTCCCTGACCTCGTTCGAGATCCAGTGGTCGTCCCTGCCATAAAACATGTAGAACCTCGGCGGCCTCACCATCCCTTTCTTCTCCCCATCCTTCACCGTCTCCATCACCGCCCCCTCCACCACCCCTGCCGCCTCACTACCCCAAAACCCATCCGCAGCCCAGCGGTCCTCCCCGATAACAGCCATCTCGTCCTTGCCCAAGTGCAGCGCCTGCCACACGCCGTCCCTGCTCTTGAGCCACTCGGCCGTCGCGTCCGCCCCGTGGCCGGCCATGCCCCACACGCGCCGCAGCAGCAGCGCCAGCAGCCGCTTGGGCCAGGGTGCGAGCGCCAGGGCGGCGACGACGTGCGCCCAGCGGCTCAGCACGGCCGACCGGCGCACCAAATCCAAACGCCGGCCCGACGGCGAGAGCGCCAGGTGCGCTATGGTCGGCATGAGCAGCACTGCGGCGCGCAGGCGCGGACGGCTGTGTTGCTGATCCTGGCCGTGGTCGTGGTCGTGGCCGTGGTTGTGGTTCTGCCGCCGTCGCTGCTGCTGCGCGACGAGGTCGCGGTGCAGCACCTCGCAGGCCAGGTACGTGCCGAGGGAGTGGCCCATCATCACGACGGCGTCGTATCCCTTTCCCGAACACGAAGAAGACGAGGATGAAAACGCCGCGTCCCGCTCGGCGACGAGGCCGGCCACGAAACGCACCTGGTGCTCGACGTCGTGCGGCGGGTTGGTCGTCAGCGCGAAGGGCGTCTCGTGGTCCGCGTCGTCGAACCCGGGCAGGCTGGTGCCGAAGATGTCGAATGCCATTCTCTGGTGGTGGCTGCTGATGCTGCTGCTGCTGCTGCTGCTGCTGGGGTCCTCCTTCTCCTCGCCTTCGTCCAGGAGCCGCCGGAGGTGCGACAGGAACGGGACGTAGTAGCCGACCAGGCCCGGGTTGCCCGGTATGAAAAAGATGAGCCCCCGCCGCCGCCGGGTTGGAGAAGATGATGACGTCGCCGTCGACGACGGCAGAAATAGCGACGCCGGCCGCCCGGGGGTGGCTGGCTGGACCTTTGCTTCGTCCATGGCTTCGCCTGGTTGGGGTCGTGCGCAAGCAGTTGCTTTCGCACTCACGACTTTACGACTTGTGGGGACGCGCGCAAAAAGTGAGCTGCCAACCTAAATTGGACAGACACCGCCTGAATCGCCAATAAACCGTCGATTATTGATTTCCCGGGATCCCGCGCACTGTTTGGACTCGGCCCGTCACTCCGAAACCAATGTTCGGGTGCCTTCGAGACCAGCCGGTATAAACTTCCTGAGCGTTGGCCAGCGCTGACCACCTAAGTTATGGTGCCGTCTCCACCTTGGCTTGGCACCTGCCCCTTCGGAATCCGATATCAACCCGCAACGGTCATCAAACACCATCGCAGTCTACAATTGATAAATAGGTACTCAAAAGAAGCATCAAGACGTATCACGACTTAAAGCAAGCAAATCATGTTGCATCTACCTAGTAATGACGGACGCACAAGAAAACAATGAATCCTTCCGGTAACGGTATTATACAATGTTAGCGCTTAAACACCTGCCTGGTACTTCGAGGGTGAGAGGGCCCAAGAGGTCGAGTTGATGTTGAACTGCCTCGTCCTGAACCTAAGCTGTCGCAATACAGGCTCGGGCCGGTCCCAAAAGCATTGTTCGATCGCGTGCCCTTTCAGACATTCGCGTCACGTCGCTTGTCGCAGATACCGCCTCTTGGATGTTTTCAGTTGACAATCTCGAGTTCCGTGGCTTGCCATAAGCCAGGAGCGACGCGAACGGAGCGAATGCGGTGGCGGCGAGGCGTAGCCAAAACAAAGAGACAAAAAAGGAAAAAAAGGAAAGGAAACAACGAATCAGCGCCCCTGAGACCGCTGTAGGATGCAGGTGAGTGAGAGTCAGTCAGAATTTTCCGGGCGTGTCAGTCATGCCCTTCTTTTGGAGGAGTTAGTCCGGCTGTGGAGGTGATTAGCGCCCATATCCGAGAAACCTCTAGGCTCCCGGGGGAGGAGGCGGCGGCGGCTGATCGCTCGGCGGCGGCGGAGGGGCATCTCCGGCCGGGGGAGGCGGAGGCGGCGGGACTCCGCCAGAGTATTGCGCAATCAAGGCGCTGACGTTGAAGTCAGACGGCGGCGGAGGCAGTCCCGGAGGCGCACTGAGACTGACGCCAGGAAGACCTGGAGGAGCACCCGGGAGACCAGGCGGGGGCGCGGGCATGCCAGGAACCCCCATTCCGGGCGGCGCGCCATAGCCAGGGTACCCGGGATACCCTCCATAACCAGGTGCGCCCGACGACGGCTGGCTCCAGGGAGCCGATGGTCCCGAGGGGGGCGGGGCGGAGAACCCGCTATCACCGTGCCCGTTCTGGTAGCCTCGGTCCCGATCCCGGTCTCGGTCTCGGTCCCGGTCGCGGTTGCGCCACGGCTCGCCTTCGTTTTGGTCACGGTCGTTGCCACGGTTCTGGCGGTCACGAGCCCACGGCGCTGGTCCGCCCGAGCTGCCTCCAAAACCGCCGCCGCCGCCGCCACTGCCGTCCTCGTTGTCGCGATCCTGGTGGCGCTGTCGCCAAGGAGCGGCTCCTCCGCTTGGGCCACGCTGCCAGGGTCGTGCGGATTCTCCGCCAGGCGTGCTGTTGCCACCACCACCACTGCTTTCGCCGCCACCAGGTCCTGCTTCGATACGGGCAGGCGGCGCTCCGCCATTGAGTTCCGCCATAAGCGCCTAGAGTTGGTTTGCAGTGTTAGCTCAGGTTCTTCTCTATCCTCGGGAAAGTCACGATTGCATTGTTCAGGTTTCCTTACCTCGTACTCCTTGTCTACGACCTCGCCACCACCACCGCTGCCAGCGCCAAGACGGCCAGCAGAGCGGAACGCGGGGCCGTCGTTACGCCAGCTCGCACCCCTCTGTCGGTCGGGACAATCCCTGGCCATGTGGCCAGCATTCCCACAGACGCGGCAAATGATATTGGCAGTGTAGTTCTGCTTCTCGGGACACTCCCATTTGCGATGCCCAATTTGGCCGCAGTTCTGGCACGCCTGGTTTTCATCGTCTCGGAGAGTACCGTTCAGGGCCGCGAGCTCACGAAGCTGGTTACGCTTGAGCTCGTTCTGGCCCTCCGGGATTGAGGCGGCCTGGGAAAAAGAAAAAGAAAAGCCAGTTGTCAGCACAAAGCCACCAGAAGAGATACTAAAAGGGAGGGGGGCTGGACGCGACGATACTCACAGTTTCAATAACGTTGTGGATCAGCTTTTTGGCCTTGTTGACCTTCTCCTCTGTGTCAGCCATGATGAGGCAGTGGAGATCTTCTTCCTGGTTGCTAGTGTGAGCAGCATCGGAACGCCCTTTGCCCTCCTTGACCGAGCCCTTGCCGCGGATGGCGATTTTGGCACCGGACTCGGACTCCATCTTCTTCAGAGTGTTTCCACGAGGTCCGATAAGCAAGCCAACTTGAGAGCAAGTAGAGCTAGTGTTAGTACGTGGTCAAGCCATTCATGTGAGTAAAAGTCAAGTGCAGCCTGCAGTCTTCAAGTCGGCATTTCTTCCAGACGCGTCGTTGCGAGGGCATGGCATGCAAGCGCGGACACGAACAACGCTGCCCTCCGGAATCACGCCGAGGCACACGGGGGAGATCGGGGGGTTAGGAACACGGTTAGAAGGGTCGGGAGGTTAGTAATCTCACTGAAGTTGATCTCCGGGTAGTCATTCACCGGCACGTAGACCTTCTCCTGGGTCTTCGTGGGGCGCCGGTAGTCCTGTGGAGGGTGGTAGTTAGGGATGGTCTTGATGGCCTTCTCGATGAGCTTGTGGCGCTCATCCTCCAGCTTCTTGCGGTAGCGGACTTCGCGGGTGTTGACACGTCTGCCGTGGTTGTCGTACTGGGGCGGCGGCGAGGGCGACCGGTTGCCGTCGGCCGGCACCACGTCGTCGATCTTGAGCTTCTGCGTGATCTCCTCGATTCTCAGGTGGACGGTGTACGCCTCGAGCTGCTCGTTGGTCATGTTGGCCAGGATGGCGGTGGGCAGGTTCATGAGGCCGGCAGCCTTGTTCTCGGTCGCTTCTCCCCATCGGTTTCGCTTTTTTCGCGGCTTCGGACCATTATTCTCGGACCCTGCACCCCTTGTCAGCGTTTCTGTCATCGTGCGTGCGTATCAAAAGGGTCTGGAGACTCACTAGGCTCAGGGCTACGACCGCGCTTCAACTCGCGGTCGGGGCCACTCGAGCCGACCGAGGGCGGTGCGTACGAGGACGGCGGCGGCGCATAGTTGCTGGGTGGTGCCTCGGGCTCGGGATCGCCACCAAACCGGCGCGTCTTTCCCAGCGGGATGTTGTTGGAACCCGTGATTCCCTGGTTTCTCCAAGACATCTTGCTGGTCGTGCGACTACAGCGCACAATACGACTGAAGGGTTGTTTGATGAAATCGCGGATGCAAACGGCACCACGAGAGGTTGTGGTAAGAAAATGAAATTGCCTCTGGCGAAGTCGCCTTCTCGTTTCTTCGCTTACCGTTCGCAGGCATTCATCTGTGATTACGTAAACTGTTTTCCGCAGCGCCACGCGCCGCGAGTCCATGCCGAGCAGTGGGGCGGTGGGTGGGGCTGCAATATAGAAGGCTTCCATTGCCCGATCGCATGATGGTTTTCACGGGGATGGGCAGTCATTGAGGGGCTCAGGATGCAATCTTGCAAGCGTGAGAAGTCCCATTACCAATTCCATTCCTGCAAAACCACACACACATTCTAGAAAATGCATCTACTTCTTGGCATCTTCCGCCATACCCTTCTGAACCCAGGCGCGAGACGCGGAAGCCTTAGCATCCAGCTCCTCCTCGGTCAAATTCCTCATCTCCAAGGCCGTGTGCTTGGTTGGCACATGGCGGCCCTTCTCGACGCCGGGCCGTTGGACAAGGCGCTCGAGCCAGGCGTTCAGGTGAGGGAACGGCGAAATGTCGATGCCGGCCCATTCTGTGAATTGCGGTCAGCGGAGGAGAGAATAAAAGGGTTCACAAACGGCCAAAAGAAAAGGGGACAAACTGTGAGCCGCAATCCACCCCCAGCACGAAAGATCGGCAATCGTCAGTCTGTCGCCGACCAGGAATCCAGAGTTGTTCTTGCCGAGCTGGGTGTCCATCACGCGGTAAAGACGGCGGGTTTCGTTGCGGTACCTGTCGATACCGTACTGGATTTTCTCGGGCGCGTAGCCTGCGTGTGGGATGGTCGTAATAAGGATTTGCCTCTTGTCAGCACTCTCCCTTCCAGCCCTGCGGCAGCAAGCAGCAGCCAGGAGCAAGGGGGTAAAAGAGTCTTACGAGCGAAGTGGTTTGCCTGTCCCTGCATCGGGCCCAGACCTCCCATTTGCCAGAAGAGCTGTGCGGCAGAAAGAGCATCCTCCAAGTTAGCCACCTACCTAGATTGTATTCAGAAAGGTGAGGCATCGGTGGCTACCAAAACTCACCCAGTTGTTGACCTCGTAGTACTCCTTGGAGCCATGCGGGTACGACACCTTGTGCTCATGGTCGTAGCGGTCCACTAGGTACTGCATGATAGAGCCAGACTCGAACAGGTTGATGGTCGAGCCGTTGGGCAGGGTGTCGGTGGCAGCCGGGATGCGCCCGTTGGGGTTGATCTCCAAGAACCACGGCTCCTTCTGCGTATCCTTGCTGAGGTCGATGGCCGTCACCTGTTCGACGGCGTCAGCGCGCATCTCACGAGACAGGTCGCCCCTGCGCTTCCCTCTCCTCGACTCGGCCTGTAGTCCTTACCTTGTACTCGAGGCCGAGCTCCTCGAGCAGCATAGAGACCTTGATGCCATTGGGCGTGCCAGTGGTATACAGGTGGAAGTCGGTCTTGATACCCATTTTGACGTGCCTGGTCAGGTGCGAGCTGAGTTGTTGTAGTCTGGTGGTCATCAACAGATGTGGAGATATCTGGCAAGCCCCGAAGACTTCCAAAGATGTCTCCAGCGCGTTAAATACCCGAGACCACGGCAGGATACGATTACAAATGCCGGGATGGAGGGGTGAAGCGGCATGCACATCCGCCCCCATTTTGACCCCGCAACATGACTTGCTGTGCTTGCCCGCCTGTGCCGACATGACGGGATGGCGTCACCGTCGGACCGCTATGAGGTCGGGTTTCGGATGGCGATTACAAGGCAAGCTGTATTGGTAAGCGAGGTTTTGCCGTCGTGTTAGGAATCGTTGTTAGCGTGCTCCATTTCATCGCGCGGTGCGTTGTCAGCCAGCTTATAGACCAACACCATTTCTCGCCGTTATGACGTGCTCAAACTCCTTTCCATATAAGGTTTGCCAAGGGGATCGCCTTGTGCCGATATACGAGTGGTTTTAGCACCACCAGCTTATCATTCTCTTTGCGCAGCCTACACACCACCTTGAAGCCCCTCGCCGCCGCGAATACCGTTTCTCCATCTCTATCTATTGTGCGTTTGTTTTCCGCCGGACTAAATAGTCGACAATCATAAACTCATGATCATCCAGCTTCTCGTCGCTTCTATCGAGGGTTTCGTTTTTCGCAGCCTCCAGGAGCCTCGTCACTGACCTCCTGCATCTCGCTGTGTACTGCGGTCTAGCCTCGTTTATCATCCACGAGCCCAGTGATGCGACAGAGGCAACCAGGCCCGTAATGGCCCAGGCCAAACCGTAGTCCCTGTAGAACGCTGAGAGGTGCATACGCCAAGTAACCATGAAGGACGCCATTGCGATTGCAACACCCCTAGTGATAGATTGTTGACATCGGTTAGTTGAATACCTCTACGCACATCAAATTCTTTCGAAGACAAGCCGAGGACAGAGGGAGACACGAAGACAAAAAGAGCACAACCACCTACCCAAGGCACACTCCCTTGTTCAATGGTTTGGCATATTCCCACCCCTCGATCGTGACGACTTCATTCAGCCAAGCCGCCGTGTACCCGAGCTCCTTGACGAGAATGTCTCTAGAGACCTTCATTCCCGTGTGAGCGGCGCTATCGACGCCGTAGCTTTGCCGGCTCATTCACGCAGCCACCATGTCGAGGGCTGGATCTGACGACGCGTTGTCAGCAAAGCTTCTGTGTCGGGACTTGGATAGCAAAACCGTGAACTGGGCGGACTGTGATCGGAAAGGCGCCTTCGCTTGGGGACGTGGGCTGGACATGGCCAAACTCGATGCTTGCGAGGCTCGATTGCTGCGCAAAATTTCTGAATTGGTCGAGGTGGAAGATTGCCGATTGTTTGTGCACCAGATATTGGACGTAGGGGTCGTGGCTTGGATGGGGGAGAGAGATGTCGTCGGTCGCGGGATTAAAGCCGCTGCCTCAGCCATGCTGTGGCTCTCTAGAAGTGCTGATGATCGCGTGGGTGGCGGGCGTGCAAGACGAACTGCGGGGGACAGCGATGGGGATTCCCAGGCACAGACTTCTGTTGACGTATGCAGGAAAGGCAGTGAGAGCAGAAGGGAAGGGAGGAAAGGGAGGGGTTTTGAGGCCTGGCAAGCTTAACTCGATGTTTATTCGTAGCCTTACCTTCTAACATGGTGTGGTAGGACAAGGTGCCGGGTCATGGACGCAGCCCTATGAAAGCTCCCGGGCTCTTGCATTGCGACCCCCCCGATTTCAGGTCTATATCGTCGGGGTTTCTTCTTCGCCTTCTTCTCTTCTTCTTTGCTTCTTTGCTTCTATATCTCCTTCTCACTTCTTGTTCTCCGCCTTTCCTCTTTTCATTCCGCCTTTCTTTCCTTCTCCCTGACAAAACATCCTCCTGTGAAACCTCATGTAATAGGTTTCATGCGCCATTTCCCAGATGTTGCCGCAAGGATCCTCACCAGCCGCTTAGATGGCCAGCCTTGCCGCAGAGGAAAATATCCCTGGGAGGGACCTTGCTGAATCATCGGCGTCCCAGGGATCCGTTTCCTCACCAGGGGACAACCTCTCCCTCAGCTTCGTCTTCCGGGCATATTACCTCAACAACGAGGAGGACGCCTTGGAGCCCCTGAACGTCGACCTCGCTACCGTCATGTCAAGCTTGGAAGCCCTGAGTTCATACAAGAAACAAGATCTCACGTTTGAAGGGCTCAAACCCGAATCAATGGATCCCTCATCTGTGGTGCCTATCTCGGTCCGCCTCTTGCTTTTCCCTATCTGCCTCCATCTGCAACCGTCCTACCTTACGTCTGCTACCTACGACACAGTGAGCCGATTGTTTTCCATATTTCCGACGCTTAGATCCGAATATCCAGCAAAATATCTAGAGAGGACACACCGATGGAGCATAAACTGGTCAAAGAGCTTTGGAGAGAGCTCCCTGATGCCACAGAGAGGCTCCTTGAGAGCGAGAGCAAGAAATACAATCCACCACGTCCACCACTGAAACTACTGTCCTATCACTTCCGCGTCGAAGGGAGCGATAAGGGCACCACACAAGAATACAAAGAATACACAAAAGTCCATATCTGCGACTATCACAACCGAAACCTGGAAGACCTCGAGGAACCGCGAGGATACACTTGGGGAGACTACGCTCGGGAGACGTGAGTCCCAGGCATTGACACCCACATGCGGGCTCTGCAAACTGTGTGGCTACTCTGACTAACCTTATCAACGCAGAGTTGACCTATTCCTCAGACACGGCGAAGGCGTTATTAATGTCTGGCGTGACAGGAAGCCGCCGTCTGCGGCTGGTACCCAAACCGGCACTGCTCTCTCGTCTGGGTTTTCCGTGCCCGCGGTGGTGGTTAGTTCTGTCTTGGTCGTGAATTCAAAAAATGCTTTCTTCCCGGTCATAGTCGAAAAAAGTGCTGCTCATGGTATGGGTACGCAGTGGGAAGCAGTGCTGACTATGGTTTCCGAAATGGCCCACTGCAGGAACTAGTAACCCGGGCCGCCAGGAATACCAACGATTGTCGGCTACGAGTGCATCGAACGACCTGGCTGATCTGAAAACGCAATACGAAGGATTCAAAAAGCATCAGCTCAAGGAACTTGACGGCAGAGGTAGGAAGGAACCCCACCCAGCGTCGTGTCTTCACGTTGCTCTATGGGTGCAGTCGTCCAAAACAAGACCGTTATGCTTACTATCAATGAACGCCAGAAGATGCTCGGAAGAGAGTTGCCCAGCAGAGATCCCTTAGGGAATCTTTCTGGAACATGTAGGAGCTCGGAAACAAATTTGACGACCTGGTCAGAACTATCGATGCAAAGGATGAGCTCAGCAAATCTCTAAAGCGTCATCATGCTTGGCGTGATGGAATGGGCGCCACCGCAGTGGTGGCAGTTGGTAGTGCATGGGGGCTTTTTGTCCTCGCTACTGGCCCCGTTGCCTGGTATTTGCATGCATGCGCGGCGGTTGCTGCCTTGGCGGCGGGAGCCGCCGCCGGCCACAAGGACCGCAAGGGGGCGAAGGCGTGCAAACAACGTAAGTACAGCCCCACGCCGCAATGTCCCCTCACCATCCCGCGGAACGGTGTGGACAAACCAGCTAACGAGTTGCCCTGCTCGCCAGTGAAGGAAAAGCTGGAGGCGTTCAGAAACGCGTTCCGCGGCGTCTCGCAGGCTCTGGTCCTTTCCTTCGTCATCTCGGCGCGATACAAGACGACCTTTGCGGCCAGCAAAGCAGACAACGAAGAATTCCTAAACAACACTGGGTTTGATCTTAGCAAGGTCGGGAAAATGGACTACAACATGGGGCAGGTGACGCAAAGGATGGAAGAAATGAAGAATGCTCACAAGGACTTGATCGGTACGTTGGGTGTGGCTCTATTCGATGCGTAATTCTGGTGGAAACCTCCACTGTATCAGAGAGTTTATTTTTTTTATTTTTTATTTTTATGTTTTTTTTTGTGTGTCTCTTTTCAATTCTCTTTTCTAATGCCATCGGGAAAGCCTGAAGCGCGTGCGAGATGGTGACGAACTAACTGCGACTGAACGGCGCCGAAGAGTGACGGGAGTGTTGAGTGGTGCAGCGACTGAGTGGTTGAACCCCAATCCACAAGACGCAGAGGACCCTGACGGAATACCACATCCTCGAGGCTCTTCCTTCTTGGGCGTATACGCCGACGGCAAGAAGGTTCTCGAGGTCGCCGGCGCCGGCAACGACTAAACCGCCCAAGTCTGGGAGGTGTGGAGGTGCGCATTCGTCTGTCGCGCCTTGGCTGCCTGAAGTCGCCTGTTGCTGGTGTGATAGAACCCGCCTGGGCTGCCTATCTCCTGAGGCTCACCACGAATCGTCTGGCCCGTTATTTTCCCCTAGCAAGTACCGTAGCATAGTACTACGGGCATTGGAAATATTAATATCTAATCTTGTTATTTGTTATCCGTGAGAAACGAATCGAGTTTTGCATCCTCGTGAGTCTACCTGTATTTCTGGAAAGTATCGCTCTGAACCCGACCTCGTGATTCCCCACCTCTGCGTCGCCGACGGACAAGTCCCGTGGGTAGACTTTTGAGAGAGTAACTGGGCCGGTTGTGCCTGTGTTTCGCTAATAATTAGATGGAGCGCCACAGTCCGAGATCTTTTTCTTGACGCCTGGGGATAAGGTAGTAATGGACAAGCTTTCGTCAACCACGGCGGCTGGCGTCAACGTCGTCACACAGGGAAGCAAGACCTGCATGTTTCCAAGAGCGAGGACGCGTTCAGGGGGAACTCCAAAATCTCGGGCTCGCATGCGTGTTTGAGATGTCGTTCGTCCTCTAATCCGGATTGTTTGCCCACTGCCGTCTCGGAGCGGTGCAGGAAAGAAGGTGGCGAACTCAACTGTAGTCACCTACAGCCGCAGGATGCAGTGCTTTGCGCGACAGGTATTTACCCGCTTGCGGTTCCCGTTGTGTCAAGCCTCGAAACTGCCTGCCTTTGGTGTGCATTTTTCGCCCTTGTATAAAAGTGAGGGGTGGATGCGAGGCAGGAGAGCTCCATATATGAACGACTTCCTCTTGATACTCCCACCAGACCGGCGCCTTCTAGTCTTGTCGCGCACCCGCTACTTTATTATTCTGTCCCAGCGGGAACAGCTTGGTATTTTCCTTCTCAATTCCCATCCCTCAACCCAGGCTGCCATCCACCGCGCACACATCCATTTGGACAAACACCGGGCAGACGTTACGCTTCAGTATACCCACCCACATAATACCAGCCAGCATTCATCTCTCAGTCATATACCGCGTCCCCGAATCCTCCGGACCGTTTCAACGAAAAAAACAACGCTCCACAAAAACCAACATGCATCTCGCAAAGGCTCTCGGCGTCTGTATCGCCGCCACCTGCGCCCTGGCCCGTCCACACGACAACCAGAGCAGCAGCAGCACCAGCGTCGCGACTAGCACCACCCCCAACTCCCTCGAGACGATCACAGCAACCCGGACGGCCTCGATGCCGCCCGAGCTCGACTTCCCGCCCCGGGACGCTGCCACGCCTGCGCCGATCGGGCCTGCGGCCATGGGAGCTAGGAACTCCTGGTGGCCCGTCTACTCGGTTCCCGTCGCGCCCGGCGCCAATCTCTTCTCGGACGGGCGGTACAAGGTCGATGAAGAATGGGCGAAGGAGCACCGAATGCATGAGGTGAGGCGCCGCCCCCACTCCTCTCAATGTCGCGGTTTTGTTGTGCCCTTCGATAGGCACCCAGAACACACCTAATAGCGGTGCTGGATACACCCATAAGAGAACAGAACTTGCTGACAATAACATATGCTTTGCACATATAAAGCTCTCCCTTAGCGGTGACAACAGCGAGGGAGACAACGTCTACCTCACGTTCATATGTCAATACCAGTGCCAGCTGACCACTGGATGCGAATCATTCTTTGCGAGCTCAAGTATGAGAGAAAATATCTCCATCCGTATCAGGTCAGGAGCGAGATCTGAATTGCTGACCACTCTTGGAAGATACCACTGCACCGAGGCGCGAGGGAGACACTGTCATCTACCAGTCGTCCTGCCAGTTCTACAACGCCCGGTAAGCACCAATCCGGTTCCTGGGAACCTAATCTCTCTACCGCCGCCTCGCCTGCCGGACGGTGGGCATGATGAAGCACAGCGGTCTGAAGCGCTGACTCCTGATGATTGTCTCTCTGCTTAGCTTGGAGCCCAGCCTGTATGTCCCCGCAGAGCAGAAGGCGATCGGTGGTTACAACCGGAAGCAGTAAATACCTACTCCCCGCATGAGTTCCCCATCACTGTGAGGCATGACCTGGCATGTTAAACAGGCGACTGGGCTACTTGAGCGCCCTTAAAAGAAGAGGGAACTTTGGACAACAATGGTCTGGGGTCTTGGCTGTGTGGCAGACACCTGTAATGGTAATGTGTGTTGGGCAAGCGGCTATGATTGTGGTGGACTGGAAAGAGTAAAATCAGAAGGGACACGGATTTAATCGGAACACGGGAGCTCGAGGAGCCCAATGAGGATGTTCTCTATTTCCCCGTATATCCGTTTCCGTGTTTGTTCTCCATGCTAGGGCAGATACAGCCCCGCCCGTCTATGTCTAGCGTCTTTGTGGTACAATATATTACATGAATATCATGGCAGCATGTGTCCTGGAGATCGTAGGTCCCCCACTCTCCTCTGTTGGAGCTTCTACTCGCGCCCCTCATCCCCGACAGCGGCGCCGAGCAGGGTATCTCCCGGAGCCCTGTACTGCCTGTCCCCGTAGCTCAGGCCAAGCGTCCTCTGCACCATGCCCGTTTCCCCACCAGCCTGTTCCTCCCGCTCCTCGAGAGCCGCCACCTCACTGACCGACACGTCTGTCACGCCCGCCACTACGATGGTGTGGCTCATGACGGAGACCATCCCCTGCGCCGGCGACGGCACCGCGCAGGTCAGCACGTATAGCACCCCGGGGCCCTCCAGCACCGGGGGCGCGGGGGACTCAAAACCGCCGGCGGCAACAACGACGGAGCATCCCGCCCTGCGCTCAAGGTCGTCGAACAGACCGCGGGGCTTCCTCCTCAGCATCGGCCAGCTTTCGTCCCTAACCCCACCGCCACCGCTACTATTACTACTGCTGCTGCTGCTGCTGCTGCTGCTGCTGCTGCCAACGTCGGCGTCGTTGGGCTGGGCGAAGTGGCGGGCGATTCGGGCGCCGGCGTCGTTGCCGGCGAGCACATGGACGTTAAAGACGCCAGCGCCGCGCTCTATGGCGTCGAGGGTCCGGCTGGGTCGGTGCACGTTAAAGGCGACGGCGGCGACGTCGCCGTCCAGGTCCAGCGACGCGAACGACGACACGGTCATGCCGACGGCGTGCTGGTGGTGATAGTGGTCGGCCGCTGCCTGGCGTTGTGCGGACGGCGGGGCCGCAACGGTGACGACTACCACTGACTGCGGCATCCGGCGGAGCACGGAGCGCACTCGGTCTGCGACGCCCGGGGCTGACGGGAGCGGCGATGCGCGCCACTGGTCCGAGTAGGCTCTCCTGGGAGCTTCGGTGAGGGTACAAAGGTTGTGATCCCGTCAGTCATGTGCCGGACAGAGACACGTGGAAGATGTAGTACTTACTAATTCGAAACCCGGCGGGCGAGGCGACGGCAGCCCGGCCGAGGCTCACATGATAGAGGGGCTGCAGGACATGATGCTGCTGCCGTATTGCACCCTCGGCAACGACGCCAAGCAGACGGCAGTTCCTCATCTCAGGGTGCTGAACCCATTGGGGGGTCAAACGTCGCCCTCTAGAAGCCGTTGCATTCAGGGAGAGCCCGTGACAGAGAGCACAACCTGATATGTGAAGAGATCACCATCCTGGCTTTCATGGCGAGAAAGATCAAAGTCGGGTGGGGCAAATTCGCTGCGAGCTTTATCGATACAGCGAATCGCAACCTTTGATTGGATGAACCGAAAACCACCAGACCCACCCGGGGAAACATGTCGTTCTCGATCGCCTCCGCGACATCAAAATTTCCAATGGCGGCGACGTGCCAGAAACCAGCCGAGCCTCGCCCTCAAGATACCCCGGAAAGCCAGCATGCGATTACGGTAGCACCTCCAACCCGAAAACACCGAGCGACCTCGAGACCAGTCCCCCCAGCTCCAGACACACGACAGCCAAACCAACAAACCCACCCCACCATGGCGAAGCTCTCATCATCCCTCTTCCCAGGCCGGGCCTCATCCTCCTGCCTATGCCTCAGCAGCAGCAGCGGCGCCCTCCCACTCCTCTCCACAGTTCCCAGGCCACGCCATGCACCACCATCACTCCCCGCAACCGCAGCCGCCTCCCCGCTCGCCGGCGCCTCCCAAACCCGGCACGCAATCATGATCCGACGCCCGCAGCGGCCCTACACCTTCACGCAGCTGGTGCAGCTGTCGGACGGGAGCACGTACACGGCGCGCACGACGTCGCCACATGGCATGTACAAGTCCGTCAAGGACACGCGCAACCACGCGCGCTGGCAGCCGTCGGACCGGTCGCTGCGCAACGTCGAGGTGGACGAGGCCGGGAAGCTGGCCGCGTTCCGCGACCGCTACGGCAGGGGCTGGGACGCAGCCGCGGCGCCACCCGACGACAGCATGACGAAGGAGGAGCGCGAAAAGGCGCAGAGCGAGCTCGAGGCCCAGGAGGAGCTCGACCTCACGGCCCTGATACAGGGCTACGCGTCCGCGGCGGGCATCGAGGGCGCGAGCGGCCTGAACGCCAAGGAGGCGGCCAAGGCGGAGAGGAAGGGTGCGAAGAAGGCCAAGAAGTGAGGGGCTGTCTTTTTCGCTGGCATCTTTTTCTGCGCCGAGGGTTGTCGCGAGCTTCTGGTCGTATTCCCCACCAAGCCAGCTCCATGGTCGGCCATTATGAAAATATTGTATGAATAAAGAAACCCTCAAAGTCGCTTGCCTACTGGCTTATACCACGAAGTTGACTAGTGCCGACCCATGAGGAGTTTCCTGGTTGTGCTGGTGCCTCATGAGAGAATGCTTGATACACAAAACCACGTCCCTAGGTGTGTAAAGGAGCTGTATAGATAACCCCCGTAGAATAAACATGCACGGACAACGGCGCTCTGGAAAAACTTGGAGGGTATCAGACGCACCATTCTCGCCTTGATTTTCCGCCGCTCTCCCCTGTTTCTATGCCCCACCCATCTCGTGACCTGCCAACATCACAACATTCACAGCCTCCAAAACTCGGTGCTAATCAATACGAATATCAGCCCCGCCAGCTACTCCAAGGCGGGATGTCAGAGCGGCGGCAATACGCCACATCGCCCCCTAATCTGAGTCCTCGTCGATCCTCGCCCGGGCCCTGTCTACGGCAGTATCACCCGCTGGCTTGTTGCCGTTGTCTCCCGCTGTTTGGATGACGGGAGGTTTGTAGAAGACCGTCTCGTCGTCGTCCGCGTCTAGTTGCATCAGGAACGTCTCCCACTTCTCAATTAACTGCAGCAGAAGACACAAAACGGGTTAGTTGAAACTGTGATTTCCAAGGGGCGGCAATACAACTCGTGGTTGAGAATAGAAGAAACACACCTCCTTCTGAGCCTCAACAGCGCTCTCCAGAAACGTCTCGACGCCGCTCTTGAAGTCCTCGACCTTCTCGCGCTCGAAGCGGTCCAGCTCGCTGCGCATGAGGCGGCCCATGTCCTCAAACAGGAGCCTGGCCTGGTGCACCTTGCGCTCCGCGTCGGCGACCTCGGCGCCGACCTGGTTGAGCCGGTCCTGCTGGGAACGGCCCTGGCGCAGGAGCTTGTCTTGGGCCGACCGGCGCTTGGTCAGCTCCGTGTCGGCCGTGTGCCAGGCGTAAAACGCCTTTTGGCGCTGTGAGAAGGCCTGCTTGACGCTGCCGATGAGGCGTAGATACTCCTCGATGACTATACCGAACGTCAGCACGTCCTGCTGTGCCTGCCGGTCGTAGACGTCCCGGATCGTCGTCTGCAGCTCCGAGAGCGCCTCCAGCGGGCCCGACAGTGCCGGTGATAGCTCGACGGTCGAGAGGGCGTGCAGCGACGCAGAGAAGTCGCCCGCCGCCTCCGCCATCGCCTTGCGCTGCCCCACCATCGTGTCCATGGCTTTGAGCAGTGCCTTGAGCTGGTTCTCCAGCGCATCAAGATAGACACGGCGGTCATGGAACCACTGTGTGTTGATTTCTGTCAGCAAGGATTCCAAGAGGTGCCTAGAGAAAGCAAGAGAAAGCTTACATCATCCTGCTCAACAAACTTGTTGCTGCTGGTGCCGATACCCAGGCTGCTCAGCATCCCCTTGCTCTCCGTTCCCAGGTTCGGTTCCCTACGTTCCTTGTGCTTTATGTCGACGTTGAAGGATTCGGACTCGAGAAAAAGCTTGAGGTCTGGGTCGTGCTGCAGCGTCGGGTGCGCCGCCGTCTTGTTGAGCATCTTCTCGAGCGCCTGTCGCCGTGACTCGACAAAGTTGCTCTCGAACCGGCCTACCGCCTGCTTCTCGGGCGGTGGCGGCACCACCACGCCGGGATTATTGCCGTGTAGAGTGTTGTATAGCCATAGGAAGTCCCGATACCGCCGCTTGACCTCGAATTCGGGCTGTCTGTAGCCCTTGGAGGTTGTCTGGGCATTTGTAGGCGTTAGTTGGAGATTCCATTACGATAACGTACGCATAGAGCATACAGCTATCAAAAGGGACACCTTTTCGAACGCCTGAATGGGCGCCCAAGCGTCGAGACCGCGTGAAGATTCCGTACCTTTGTCCGCACCGAGTAAACAATGTGCGAGCCCGTCATGTCGCCGACCTTGTGGGGGTCTCCAACCGAGATCCAAAAGCTCGGCTTTGCCGCCTGCTCGACGCTCACGCTCTGCGCCACGCCGCCGGCTCTGCCCGCCCCTGGCTGGGCGGGCGCGACGGGCGGGGGTACGCGCGGCCCGCGGTCGAACAGCCTGTCGTCGTCCCCGCCATCATCATCGATCCTGTGCGGGTCTGGAGGCCCGCCTTGGCGCTGCTGTTGCTGCGGTTGATTTTGTTGTTGTAGCGCGCCGCCGGCAGGGCGCAGCGGCACCTCCTTGGGCGGGGCGGGCGGGCCCGTGTCGGGCGACGACGAGCCGGCGCCGGCGCCGGGCAGGGGTGAGAGGTTGCCCGAGAGCGGGCCAGGGGTGCCGGCGCTGGACGGGGTCGAGGCGCCGAGCGGGCCGAGCGGATCGTCCTCAACGGCCTGGAGGCGGGTGGGCTGGGCAACGAGGCGTCGGGGTGTCAGGCGGGATGCGCGCGGGCCCGAAGGGGCACCCGTCGAGAGCGAGGCAGAGCCAGCGGCGGGGATGGGTGAGGAGGCGCCGTCGGCGGTGCTGGTCGATGCGCCGGTGGACGCGGCGGCGACATCGTTATTCTGCGAGGTGGATTGGCTCGTGCCCGAGGTGGCGGCGTCGGCCCACGGAGCTTCTTCCAGAGGATCCATGGCCCCGTATTCGCTGGCGTCTTCTGGCTCTGCTGCGTCCCGTGTCTGTTGCAAAAGGCCGGGCCAACAGGCAGTGGTGGTGTCTGCCCGCGAGTTGGTGCGCCTCAATTAGGTTGGTCCGAGGTGGCAGTGGCACAGGAGCGACGTTGTGAGGGAGCCTGAGCTGTTTAGAGGAGTCAATCAAGCTCCAGTCGCTGACAACCTGGACCTTGCCGCCGCTGGACGGCCCACCGTCGCGGTGGGCGGTGGGTTTTCCTTGGGGCTCCACCACCTCATTGGCTGCCGCTGATGACGTTGCACCACTGCCAGGCGGCCATCATGTGCGGGCAGGAAGCTTTTGATAACAGACCCAAGTTTCCATACACCCGACGTGCAAGACTCAACTGCTGAATTTTTACATTCGTGCCTAGTACCTACAGGACTATATTCGGGATTACCTCTAAATTCCCAGACTTTCCGGACGACATATCCCCGCATATGGCAGACTCCTATCATGCCGCTTCTCCACCGATCTCAAGGTACCTAGGTACCATACGAGGAGAGCAATTGTTAAAAACGGGAAAGTGCATTTTCACGCCCTCTCACTCGCTTTATACGTTTTTAAACCTTGGGCTCCCGTATGGTAGTTTTAAGTGCGACGTGGGACAGCGAAAAAAAAAAAAAAAGAAGAAGGAATAAACGGAGAGTAGAGAACGGTAAAATGTAAAACCGTCGAACCTGGGCGGTATTAAGGAAAGGAGTCCTCTAGAGATACAATAGAGATACAACCAGTTAGAATGCATGTATGTGTCTGTGATTGGTAGGTAATCTCTAGCATCCGATAGCGGATCTCGCCCTTGATTTCTTGTGCGGGCAACTTTTGCGATAACCAGTCGTCAGCAAACTCCACACCTTGAGCTATGGGAACACATCGTCATGATAGGCCGGAAGACAGTGACGATGGGAGAGTATTCATGGTATTTATATGGTAGGGATACCAGTTGTCATACGGGCCCGGACCTCAAACCCAGCCGCCACACCACCTCTTAGACGGAGAGGCGATAGCCTGCCTGCACCACCTCGCTGGCACTTGTCGCCACGGCAAACCCAGCGTACGGTCCAGACTCGACGAAGTGGTGGAAGAAACCGCGGACGATGCCGGCGTCATCCCAGATGGCCGAGCCACACACACCCTCCGGCAGCATGGGGACACCCTCTCCGACCGGCTCTACCTGCCCCACGTACGCCCACTCATAGGCCACCAAAGAGAGGCTCTTTTCTGTCGGGTGGGCTGGAGGACGCGTCTCAAGCCTGAAGGAAGTCTGTAGAACGACACCTTCCATGGAGCCGCAGTGCGGGGTGTTCATGTAGACACTGTCGCCGAGCCTTATCTTGTCCTCCGCGTTCTCGCCGATCAGCTTCTTTAGTTCCACGGAAGCTGCATCCGCGTGCTCGAAAACCTCGTTGACAAATTCGCGATCAGCCTCAAGCTGAATCAAGCTGACGTCGGTGAAGGAAATCTCCTGCACGGCTCTGCCGACAGCCCTCCTCTGTCCCTGAGGAAGTTCTTGGAAGATGGTCTCGTCTTCTCCGATGCCATGGGACGCCCCAGTCATGAACTTGTCGCCAACAGCGTTCTCCACCAGAACCCCAGAAGTCGTAGAGTATGTGGCTGGACGGCCATGGTCCCTTCCGGCCTTGCTTTGGAGCAGAACACCGGGCCTCAGCTGCTCGTACGGAGTGTCGTCGATAACACCGATATCCGGCCTCGGCTCAATGATGCGCTTGGCTTTGAGATAGGCCCAGACTGGACGAGGAGCCTGTTTCTCGTTCAGGTAGCTCACCACACATTGGGCGATCTTGCCGGGTAGCCGGAGACGAATCTGGAGTATGTCGACTTCGTCACCAACAACGATATAAAAAAGGGTGCCCATCCACATCAGCTCGAGAATGCGGACGTCCGGGAGCTCGGTCTTGAAGTAGTCAAAGACCTGGGCGGCCAGCTCACGGAGACCCTTGTAGGTGAAGCCATCTTGTCTACCGTCGAGGTCAGGCCGGAGAGATCTCGGGAAGTGGCCGAGACGGGTGCGGGGAAATATACTGACCCGACCCTTTGGGGCCTCGCCGTCCGTCGAGATGGTGAAGGGAATGCCTCCGATGGTCAGAGGCCATGGGCGCGTAGGCAGCTCCTTGACGGTGAAATGGAGATGAGAGCCGAACCGCGCGAGGCCCGTCGTGCCAGGGAAAATCGCAGCGAGCAATTCCGTATTTTCTTTCGATAGAGAGGTGAGGTCCTCGTGACGGAGGTCTGACGCAAGCAGGATGTGTCGGACATTCCACTTTTGGGGGATTGCTGCTGGCTGTGGGGAAGGGTGCGCATGGCTGTACTCGTGGACTACCCGCGCTGAGTTTTGCGGGAAAAGCAGCGTCGGGGCATGGAAGCCTGCGACGGAGATGTCCGAGCCGTAGTTCGGCGAAGGCCGGACGCTGGGTTTGACGAGAATCAGAGAACGCTTGGACGAAGACTGCTCAGCATTCGGCGTGACCTTGCGTTTGGGGGTCGATGGAATGGAATGGCTGGGCCGAATAACCAGCCCAAGAGCATCAGGTGAGTCCGCCATGATCGCGATGTGATGTGGTGCCGTGATTACGGAAGAAGCTAGAAGAAGAAGCAGACGTGTGGAGGCACAAGGGAATGATGGGGTTTTCAAGTGTCTGAAGGAGAAAGGGCGAACGGGACTAGGTAGGTGAGGAAGGTTCCTAGGAAGGTAGGTAGGTTGGTGGTGGTTTAAAGACGCTAAGTTTCCATCCTGTGGGGATTGGTAGAGATGGTGACGTTCGGTGACTTAGAACGTGCGCCCCAAACTGCCAACCACAACCCGTGGCTCATCCTACCCGCCCAGCACATGCATAAGGTACACCTAAGATACAACAAGCAGATCCTCCACTCCGCTCATCGCTCAGGTTCAAAACAGCCGCCGGCGACGACCAGGTTCATTCTTGTGAATTGCACCTTGAGCACTGGCGTCCTCTTGGTGGGGAATGCGCTGATCTGATCGGGCGTGATCTGGACCTCTTTGCCCTTTTTCCTGCCCGTGCCACCGCCACTCCCGCCTCCACCTCCACCGCCAGTCGCTCCGCCAGATGACGCGGCAGGGGCCAGCGAGTTGGATGGTTGGGCCCCCTGAGCACCAACCGTGATGCTGCGCTCGCCAGCACCACCGACACTGACACTGTCTCCGGTTGCTCCGGCGCCATCTTGCTGAGCAGAGGCTGCAGGAGCAGCCGCCGCGGCAGCGGCTGTGCTAGCCGTAGCTCCAATCGCGGTGACTTTGCTTCCGTCAGCGGGAAGCTCGACATCCCAAAGCCTGACAGTTCCGTCAAGACCACCAGAGACGAGGACGTTCGACTCAACGCTGAAGCTGATGGACGGGATCCCGCCTTTGCCGTGGCCGCGGCAGCGCTTGATTCGGGCACCCTTGGCGATGTCCCAGAAGAAAATGTTGCCGCCGGCGTCGGCGCTGGCTAGAATCTTGCCGTTCGGAGCCACCTCAATAGCGCTGATGTAGTCCGCGTGACCCGTGAAGACGCGCACGCACGAGCCCGTCTGAACCGACCACATGCGAATCGTTTTGTCCTGTTCGTCCGAGGCCGAAAAGACGTATGTACCGTTAGGGTGCCACGCAAGCGCCGTTATGCTGGTGTCATGGCCAACCATAATTCGCTGGGCTGATGCGTGATCTTGCATGAAGACCCGTACAGTCTTGTCCCAGCCAGCGGTTGCGAAGTAGTGTCCATGAGGGCCCCAAAGCACCCGGAACACCGGTCCATGGTGCGCCTTGTAGACACAAAGACAACTCCACACGTCCAGAGACCAGAGTCGTACCTGACCGTCGGCGGAACAGGAGAGGAGAAGCTTGGGACCCGTGTCGACATTGCTGTTGCTATCGTCGCCAAACAGGTTGCGATCAATGTTGGTGATCGAATCAGAGAACGAGACGCTATACACGGGGCCCGAATGGCCGATAAGCTTGCGGTTGTTGACTAGAAGCCCCTTCTCCTGTGGGATCTTGGACTTGAGGGGCTTTCCGTCGAGGCTCCAGACGCGGATGTACGAGTCCATAGTCCCGGCCGCCACAAGCTGATTGTCCTTGGAGAAGTCCATCGAGGTAACACTGGGTTTTCACGCTGTTAGCAGACTGCCTAGGTCGAAGAGCTTCCTTGGTTTCAGGAAACATATTTGATGGCACTTACCTCCCCAGAGTGTTGTGGAAGGTAAACATGCATATCGAGACGGGGATGCCGACGCCGCCAGTCCTGCCCTCGATCTTGAACCGATCTCGGTTCTCGCGGATCTTCTGCATCTCCATGACGACATCCCGCGCTCGCGACGGAGGCAGGGGCAGCTCGTTCCGACTAGGACCGTCGACGCTCTCCTCGCGCTTTATCTTCCTGTCGAACTCATCCACCAGTGTCGGCCTGCCGGGAGCGGGCGGATTCCGTTGGTCTTCGTCTTCCAGCTCCGCGCGGACATCTTCCCTCAGTTCGGGCTCCATCGGCAAGGCCCCCAGCTTCAGGGGTGCCGAGGCATCCAGGGCGTCCTTGTTGCTAGCACCAGTAAACACCCCAGGAATGCCTTCCATGGCGTCAGCCTCGTCGAGCTCCACGTTCTGTGTGCGGCGGTAGATGGCCTGGAAGCTGTATGGTTCGATAGGTCCACGGGATGTCGACTCCAACGAGCAGTACGTCTGAAGAATGTAAGTGGCGATGGCTCCACCGGCATCCGACTCGCGCTCAAGGAAGTTGAACAGGTTGCCGGTGACAAATTGGTTGAGCGGAATCTTGTACTTGTTCTCTCGGTACTTCCGCGTCATGTCGTTCTCCTTGACGTGCACCGGCAGTTTGATGGTTGCGAGCGTCTTCAAGGCATCGCTATGGATGCTTTCGAACTGAGGCTTCAGTTGTTGAAGGAGGGCCTTGGCATCCTGGGGGTAACCATCCTCGACCAAATCCAGATACGAATAGACGAATAATGGCCATAAGATTTTCCGCAGCTCGAACTGAAAGCCATGGATGTTATGGTTAACAGGGCCCAATGGCCTTTCACGTTATCTGGGGACGAATAGCTAACCTTGTAAACATCGAGGTTGTTCTCGACCCAGTCCCTCACCATGTTGAAAGACTGAAGGAAGCGGTTGGGACCCATATCTTGGACCCTCTTGTGGATGGGACGGCCATCGCTGGAAACATGGGCGGATTCGCGGCGGAATGTGGCCTCGGTTTGTGTGTAACCTTTCTTGAGCAGATAATCGGTGACCTGACTGACTGTGAGCTGTGGCAATGTCACGCCGGGAACCGAGCGGCCTTGGGTGTGGGGGACAGCAGTCACAGGATGAAAGTTGGGTTGTGAAGAAACTCCAGGCGGACGGCTTCCATTGCCAGAAGCGCCGCGGTCCCCTTGGGAAACGTGAGCATGCCGATTCCCGTGCACCGCAGGAGCGCCCGCAGAGGAGCGCAAGGGGCTGTCGTGCCGGGGGCGATGCGGTCCACCGTCTTGCCGGGCCATTGTGCGGGATCTTGGTGTTTTGTCTCGGGGTCAAGGCAGAAGGGAAATGTGGCGTGTTTAAAGAAGCAGTATTTTGAGAATGGAAGGAAGATGGCAGCTCGGGTCCAAAACCGCATCGTCGTCAAAAGCCCGAGACATATGCACACGCACCAAAAGGTTGACTGCAAGGCCTGATAATGAATGTTTGGGTTTGCGAATTCCGTCTCGACCACAAGTGGTAGTGATTGCAAGTTGGTGACACAGCGCCCAACTGGGAGAGGTTGGTATAGGTGTGATGGGCAGGGGTTCGGGATGAGGTTGCTGGTCACACCCGTTCATGGAGGGAGGAAGTGGGCTGAGGACTCGAAAAAGAGGAAGTAACCCCCGCCCTCCACGGTATTGGTTGCCCGGAAGGGGGTTCGGGAACTCCAACACTCCTTCTCTCTGAGGTGATATGGTTTGGGAAGGAGCGACCCATAAAGCTCAGGGGTATCTGATGCGCGCCAAAGGGAAAGTTGAAATCCGATCCCCATTGATCACCACTCGGCGGCTTTTACAAGCAGAAATACACAAGTACGGGGATCGAAAAGCATCTGCTAGTGATCTTCGGTTGTGCGCTTGTTCAGGAGGCGGGAGGAGCCAAGATAGAAATCGAAACGGGCACATACAATTTTGTTCAGATCAGAAGGAGAGGTGGCCACCACCGGGGCAGGCGCAGACTGGGCCTGCTGAGGAGCAGCCGCTGGCGCCGCTGGAGGTGCCGCGGTCGGGGCCTGGCCGGCGTAGGCACCCCCGGCTGCTGCCGGAGGAACAGCATTCGGGGGTCCGGCGCCAGACATCGCGTCGGAGTTGAGTCTCGAGATGCGAGGAGGAGCGGGTTTCTCCTGCGGCCCTTTGCCTTATGCGCCCATAAGAGGATTATGCGGTGGAGGGTTTGAAGCAAAAACAATCGACTGAGATGGACGCGCCGGACTTTAGATGTCGGTTTTCATGCGATTTCAATACGCTACAGCAGATAAAGCAGTAACGAGTTCGAAAGCCTGTCGGTTATATGGCGCCGTTTTACCAGCCATGCGGGATCGCGACCTTGGGAATGAGGCTCACCTGAGGACGCGCTGAGGCTCCGCTGGAACTGGCAGAGCGATGCGCAGTGTGCCGCGCAGAGCATCCACCCAGTGCTCAGATCCCTGCTCGCGAGAACGCGACGATATTATTCAGTTATCGGGGCTGGAAGTCACTTTCAGCCTGGCCCACCCTATCCACTCAAAGTGAACCGTGCTTGCAATTCCCCGCCATCCCGCCCACCGCAACGGAGGTACCTCTATTATGTATCGATAAATCTTCCCATCCGTCACTGTCTTCCTACCCGTTTCGTTGCGTCCTGCCCACCAGGGTCTGGCCCGAGAACCAAACGTGGATGGCCACTGTCCGCGGGAGGAAATATCATCCATTATGGATATTTCGCAGGGCGAACCGACGGGCAGCGACAATGCCCCAGTCGATGTTCATCAGCCTTTCACAAAGGCCGAGCGGATGCAGCAGCTCAGCGAGATAGACCAGGTGAGAGCCACACTCGTCGCGCAACCCAGTGCCCCGCGCGCGCCCAATTTCCAATACCGAGTCACTGACGCGCCCCGATGCCTCCCCTCCATAGGACATCAGCTCACTATTAGAGCTGACGAGTAAAGCCCTGGGCGCGCTGGTCAAGTCGCCGGCCGCCGCCGAGTCCAACGGCTCCGCCCCGGAACCAAACAACCCCAACGGCAGCGCCGACACACCACCACCCGCGCCCGCCGCGCCGCCAACGCAGGAGCAGCAGCAGCAGCAGAGCCGCGCCTTCGAGGCGGCCTCCAACGACTTCTTTGCGACGCTGCTCTCGATCCACGTGCGCCTAAAACGCCAGATCTGGGGTCTCGAGGAGGCCGGCATCATCACGCTCAAGGACGGCGGCGCCAAGGGGAGCAGCAGCAGTGCAGCCGCCGCCGCCGTCGCCGCGTCCGCCAAGGGCGGCACCGTCGCCCCGACAAACCTTGCCGTACCAGCGCTCGAGCCCAATGGCGTCGGCGCCATCGGCAACCTCGACGTCGGCTGGCTCAACAGCCGCAGCAGCAAGGTCGACCGCGACATGGAAGCCGAGCTCTGGGCACAAGCGAGGGGACACCTAGAGGCTCGCGCCAACGCCGTGGCAGCCGCTGCTGTTGAGGGCGTCCCTGCGGGCACCCAAGGTGATGTGGACATGCCGATGGCGGATTAGAAGGCCGTCTCTGTTCACGCAAATTTGGACGCGCGTCGGAAAGGTGCGGCATAGCGTTTCATTTAAAGAATGGATGGCGTTCATTAGGCTTGGGCGCGAATAGGCACATGATACCCGGCATTTCTCCTTTTTGATAACAGGCTTTGAGACGATCCAAGTCCAGATGGAACAAGGACGTGGCTATCGATTTATTTTGGGCTATACACCACACTTTTGTATTGGCATTCTTGTCAACAATAGAACAAGAGTAAGCGACTCATCTACTGTCTAGCTCACGCTTGATATATGCCTCGTGAATTACAGGGCACACCAGCGCTCAGTGACCTCGCGCGCCAACCGGCGCTTATCGGCAGTTCGGGTATACGCAAGACTCCGCGTCTGTCTCTGATACATCTATTGCACGGGAAGAAGGCTGTCTAGCCCACATGAATGGATAAGAAGAAGTCTCCTCTCGCACAATGGACCCAAGCGCGACCGTTTAAACGGTCCTTCAATTCACCCCAACAGGCATTTGTCAAATCCACTCATTCCGGCCAGCGTGGCAGTGCAGCTTGCTCCGACATGTCTGGTCTGATGTGTGTGGTTCCGCCGCCGCTTGCTGTGCCACTGTTCGCGACATTTGATGATGGCAAACGACCAAGAAGGACGCGAGCTTCAGAATGCTGACTGCGTCGTTTGCAAGGTTGAAGCACCCGACGACCCCGAGGAGGCGTTTCAGGGGCGGCGACCCTTACATGCATGCATGCAGCAAGCGCAGCGGGAATCGTGCACATCCAGTTCGTCAAGCCAACCGATTGGCGCGCGACTTTCCACACCCACACCCAGATAGGTACTCAACTGGATACTCCAACCCGAGGAGGGGGTTGGCCAAAAGCTGCCTTCTTCCATCCAGTTGGTTTGAACTCTGTGGAGATGACAGCCCCTAATGATCCCAAGCTGGGGCGAAGTGTTTGAGTGTTCGTCCCCACGTGGCTCATCCATTTCCCCCTCGATCGTATAAGCGACCAACAGAGATCCTGTGTAGGGATCACACTTAACAGGTCGCGTGGTACCTAGCAGATCGTCTATTTTACCCGCAAGACGAACAGGGACCCGGACGCACCCCGGAGCACACCATCTCTTCGTCGTCTGTGACAAGTTGCCAGAACTCCTGTGTTTTAAGCTCCGATTGTTTGGAGCTTGGCCTCGCCTCGGCAAAATGCGACCGAAAAGGTGACAAAGGAACCGCTATCTGCGCCGCGGGCGTGCATTCGCGATAACGTCGGAAGGCAGATGCGGCTACCACCATCGGGCATGGAACAGGATCCCACGGGACGTTGAATCGAAGATGGCAGGAGAAAGTGAGACCAAAAAGGGAAAATCATTAGATATTTGGAATATAGGACAGATGAACTAGGTGCCCAGATGGGGGGTTCCCGAGACCCTGAATGCACAGCACGCAAGCAGCCAGCCCCCATATCCTACAGGGTAAAGGACCAAAAGAGCCCGGAAGAAGAAATGGAAAGAAATACAAAAGGAGAAAGAGAAAGAGAAAAAAAACCGACCGCAAGGACCTCCAGAGCGTAAAGCAAAATGGGTATTCAAGGTCATCCTCCACCATATTTTTCCGTGACGAATGCATCATCAGAGCACAACATTTTTAAAGAGCTCAGTCCTTCTTTTCTGAAGGCTTGCCTGCGTAGAACCAGTACCTGATGAAAGCAACCATCGTCAGAAGGCTGTTTTGTGTATACATGTGATGCGGCGCAAACAGGCGGAGAGAAAGACTTACTGTGCGGTGTACTGGACCTCGAACGTGGCGGGCATGTCCTTGCACGTGGCGGGCGCGCTGCCGCCGGCGGTGCGGACCCTGTAGACCTCCTGGAGCTCGCCGGTGGCCATGCCCGGCTTGGCGTTGAGCTTGAGCCAGGCGACGGCGCCCTCGCCCTGCTGGCCGCGGGGCGCGTCGGCGGGGGCGGGCTCCGAGGCGTTCTTGGCCACGCTGATGCGGCCGAGCTCCTGGCCGGGCGTGTCGAGATCGAAGAATGGCACGGAGGCGTTGGGGGTGAAGTAGTGGTGGCCCGAGATGACCAGGTTCGAGGGCGCGATCTTCTGGTCCAGCTCCTGACCGGTCAGGTTGAAGAGTATGGTGACCTTGGACAGCTGGTCCAGGAGCTGCGGGAAGTAGGAGCCGATGCAGCTGGCGTTGAAGAGCGTGGCCAGCGCGCCAGCGGCCTGGGGGATGGCCGTGGCGTTGCCGGCGTCGCACGTGTAGTTTTGCGTGCCGCGGCCGAGGGCGATGTGCTTGAGGGACAGCCCGGCGCTAGGAGGGGGCATGGGTGTTTTTGCTATGTGGATATCGTGTCAGTCTTGATTTCTCACCCATTGTAGTGTGTGTGTATTCTCTTGAGGGAAGTAGTCAACACTTACAGCCCGGGACCGTGGGGAGTTGTGCAATTGACAAATCGCACACTGGCGTCTGGGACATGGCCTTCTGCTCCTGGACCTTCCTCGCCAGCATGTTGAAGTAGTCGGACACGGCCATGATGGAGCCGGGCATGGCGGCGTCCACGTTGAGCGCGGGGTAGGCCGGGGCGGCGTAGGCCGAGGCGAAAAGCGCCGAGGTGAATATTATGGAGGCGTGCATGATGACTCTGTGTGTATGTTGACTTGGCTTCAAGCTCTCGTCTTTGCTCTCCCGATATCGCCTGCGGACGTGGGCTTGGAGCGGATGTGTTTCCGAGTGGTCGTTGCGTTCGTGACGGTAACAAGACAAGGAAAGGAGACCGTAGACCCAAAGTGGAGGAAGGAAATATCGATAGAGATTTCGCAAAAAGAAGACGACTAGGAAATAGATAGGAAAGGAAGACCTAAGGAAACGGAAAGGGCTCGATGATATATCGAGGCCGATCAAGATGTAGGACAGGTGGCGTGGTGATACCACGAACCAAACCTCTCTCTCGACTCCAAGCGAGGGCAATGTCTATTATACAGGCCGCTGTACCCAGCAGCCCAACGGGAACGCGCCATCTGATCCGCTGGCATGGCTACCTACCTACTTCCCATGCGGGCCAGGGCGGACCCCTGTCTCTGCGGTGTGGTTGCAGCCAGGTACCTAAATCCGGAGCGCTAACCCGAGCCAAGTTAGAGTATTATCGTTTCGCACGGGGGAGAAAGGGGGGGAACGGTAGGCCGACCGCCCGGCCCCCTCCTCATTCTGGTCCACGGGCGGCTGCGCTAGCGCGGGGGTGGGCCAGGTGGTAGTGGTGGTGGAGCGGACAAAGAATAGAAAAAATAGAAAAAATAATGGAAAACGGCAGGCGGGAGCTCCGTCTGTGTGTAAGATTGGAGAATGGCAGCATCTCTTTGGTCCAGCCAACCGATGATCCCCGACAGGGCACCCCTGGTTCCAGCTGCAGTCAGAGGGCGCCCCACCCCTGCTAGCGCAATTAAACCCCTCCCGCGTCGCCGTCCATTCTTGGTCCGTCGTGTGCCGTCAGTGCTAGCTGCAAGCGCCCGGGCGGCAAAGCGGTGCAAGACAAGGTGGTGGGGCAACAGGTCGAATACCCCCATCCCTCGAGCAGATTGGACGATGAGATTTTGCAGTGGCCGGCATTCTGTGTCTCTATCCAGGAACTTAACTACCGATGACGAATTCGCGATTTTCCTGGTAGGGGTGGACGAGAAGGCGGACGCCGTAACATGTCGCGCCGGCGCCTGCAGTCGCTGATCAGCTCCGCAAACATCCAGTTTTGCATGGCGCTCGCGTGATGACAATGGTTGAATCTAGTACAAGCAAGGAATTCCTTCTTATGCGTTAATACCTACCTCATCGAGTCGGGCCTGTAGCAGTGCTATGCAGCCAAACCGCCGTTGGATAATTGTGCCGCGGACCCGGTTCGCATCGGATTTTAGGTGAGGCTTGCGCGAGGGATCTGTGTATATGCACCTCCCCGCCAAGCCATCTTCTCTTTGAAAACGCCATCTTGCGTCCGTGGTCCAGTCGCCCACCACCATCTCACAAAAAGTGTGGATGAATGTCCGGGACCCAATTGGTGACACACCAGCGTCTTTCAGCCACGCAGCCAGCGCTGCATGCAACCTCGTCCCGGCCGAATTCAGTCGTAGAGCCCCGATTCGCTCGAACGGCTCGAGATCGCCGGGCGTGACAGGCAAATGCCGTCGACCATGTAATATCACAAGACCATGAGAGGCGTGACAATAGCCTCAGTCACATCCTAGCCTCTCCCTCCCAGCCTCGCCTGCCAATGTCCGAACATGCAAGGACCCAGGCGCAGCCCGAAGTCAACTCTAGCTGCTTCCTCTCTCTCACTTCTCTCTTTTTCTTTTTTCGGGCCGCTCGAATGGCAAAAATGTCATAAGGGATCTGGCGGCAGGTAAGATTGATTACCTGCATCGGATAGGAATGCTTCCATAATATTCTTAGTGCTGTAGCGTTCCATCGCAAAGCGGGCAGAGCGGCGGGACAAGATGGCTTGGCCAGATCCAAATTGGTCATCAAAAGATGAGGGTGGCAGCGGGGTGTGGGGCACATCGCGCAAAAGCAGAGTCCCAGTCCGCCAATTCCCTCCAATAAGATGCGTCAACGCTAAGCGCCCGGAATAACAGCCACTAGGGACGCGACAGTCGTGCTGCCCCGCCCCTTAGACGCAGCACGCCAGCGCCCCGCCATTGGCTGCTCGGTTCGCTTGCAAACAAGCGCCTTTAGGGCCTGGAGCCGCTATTGATTTCTTGTCCTTGCTGTTCTGCACCCGCAATTCGACGCCCCGCTTTGAACGACTTGAGAAGCCCACCCTCCTTGATCTTCGCCTCGATCTTGCAGACGCGAATCGACTTCGGTTGGATCTCGTTGATCCGCAGAATTCTGGTTCCTGGCCTCGGGAAACAGGTTTTTTGTGGAGCTGGCAATCAATCAATATCTTTGACATTACCACCACCCTCTTTTCTAGAAACGAAACGTCGCGGGGCCAAGGGCAGTAAACGCCTGTCCCTCCCTACATATCTACCACCTACCTACCTAGGTAGGCAGCGCGTGCATCCCTGTGGGCCCGTCCTTGGGCCCGGCATACGTACTACCTGTCTCAGTGACACGCGAGAAACGGAAATTCGGTCGAGCACGACATCGATGGAGCACTGGCCACGGGGCGGCTGGCGCTAGGGTCGCGGAAGGTGGCCAGCGCTTCGGCCGCGAGAACTGCGGCTTCTCCTCCAGATAGTGTGGCCGTCCTCGTGGACAGTCTCTTTTTTCTCTTTTTTATTTTATTTTATTGTGTGGCCCCTCCCTAACACGCAATGGCACTGTAGCACTCCTGTAGTACGTATCCGCCGCCTAGCAGAGGACGGGAAAAATTCTTGCGCTGTGTGCGGACTCCGCGGAGAAGCGGTACGGATGCCACGGGCGGGTATGCGCTGTTGCCAAGTTCCACCACGGTGCTGGGCGAAGATGTACGGATATCAATAGCGCTTCCAGGACTGCAACACTCGCGCCTGCGTGTATGACCACCGCCAGGCAGGCACACACACAACAGGAAGAGGGCCACGAGGTCGGCATCAGCGATGTGCTGCAAGGAAAAATATACCCGAGACAGGACTCGTGGCGCAACGCAACGCCAGTAGCCGCTGGCGGGCAGATAGACGGCCGTGGATAGCCGGACTGGCCAACCGCTTCCCGCTCTGGCCATGGACGGTCTTGGTCCTCCATAGCACTAGTATCCCCGTGGACGTATTTTAAACACCGTCGCCTAGTCGGAATACAGAGCGTATCGACGGTGTACCCAACGACGGGATATCCAAGCACAGCATGTTTGTACTCCGCTTTGCGTTCTGTCACCAGGGCAGTCTGCCGTTACCCACGTTCAACTACCCTAGCCTATATATATTCACATGCCCCAAAGATGCAGGAAATAGGAAATGTCGCAGGAAACAGAAAGACTCCATGCAAGTCGAGGTATGGGTATTCCGATCAGCATTATCGGGACCGCATATTGCTACATAGATACTTGGCTGCCGTGGTACCCCCCTAGTCGTGGTTGATTTTTGCCGTGCCGCGTCCTACTGCAACGCAAATTCGCGCTACCTCTACCCAGCAGGCGGCACGGGAAGCTTGGGCCTGTTTAATTATTTGCTGTCCGTAGAACAAAATGTAACCCAACTCCATGGCAGAGCGTGCGCGCGACAGGGTCCCGATGGTGGGTTACGACGGCGGGCTTGGCAGGTGTGGCAGGAAATATCCCGTAGCGCCGGGGCAGCTCTTACCCGCCCTTTGTAATCAATTTTCCAAGCCTTTTAACCGCCCGCTTGACCAAGGAAACAGCCGTGTGGAAGGTTCACATACTAGGCTATTGTTGCCGCGATGCAAAATGTTTTGATTGTCTAGACACCATCTCCATGGCGGGTATGGCACCTGGGAGGAAGGTGTTGCTTCACAAGACCCTTTCTGATGCCGGATGACTGTGCCTTTCCGTCCACTCGATGGTTATGCCTTGTTTCTGCCGCTCAGGAATTTCGAAAGGAGGGTGGGTGGGCAGAGCGACACGCCTCGTTGTCCATTATCTATCCTAAACATCTCGGCGCTGCCGTGGGCGGCAGACGAGCCTTCCTTTTGACGGTGTCATCCGGGTAGCCGCCGGGCGGTGGTGCAGATTCTGTAGAGGAAAGGATCGACCACAAGCAGGATACGATGGAAAAATTGAGACTCGTGGGATGACGGAATACTCTCATACATACTCTTTCCAATGTGTCATGGGTAGCCGCCGGCCGGTGGTGCGGATTCCGTGGAAAGAAAGGATTAACAACGAGCAGGACATGATGGACCAATTCAGACGAGTGGGATGGAGAAGCAACATGTTGGTACATGCTCCCTGACCTATCGAAGACGTGATCTAGCCATGTTATCAAGTATACACATGTCCGAGCACAGAGGCAGGGACTGTCAATAAAACGAAACAGGGAAGACGAAACAGTCAAAATAAAAGGGACGGCTCATATAACATAACCAATCAAAGTCAACGCCCCGAGAATGAAAGGGGACATGGTAGTCTTTTGACATATGCAAGCTGCAGCAAGGTTGTACAGACACACGACGTCGGTCTTCATTAGTGTATGGAGGACGCCACCACCCACCCCCACCCCCACTCCCCTTAATGCCCTTTGAAGTCGTCGCTCCGCCAAGCCCCATGCGAATCCGCGGAGCCCTTGCCGGCACGGGCCGCGGCGCCGGCGGCGACGGCCCCCAGCTTGCTGGCGTGCTGCTCGACGTCGACGGTGCCGAGCCAGTAGAGCGACAGGAAGACGAGCAGGTGCAGCGCCACGCAGTAGACGGCGAACAGGTTGCGGCTCGTGCGGCTGGCCAGCACCATGCGCGTGACCGAGTAGACGGCTCGCTCGGGCAGCGACATGCGCTTGTAGGCGCGCGCCGACTCGCGGCCCCGGAACGCCGCGAATGGGCTCAGGTTGGACTCGTACGCCTTGCGGTACCGGTCCAGCGCGATGCCCGCCCCGCCCATCGACACGGTCGACGGGTTCGGGTTGGCCGAGTAGGCCGACGCCGATGAGGTGGAGCCGCCGCCCACGCCCGCTGCCGTCTGGTGCGCCCCTGCACGGTTGTAGCTCTGCACGTACCGCGACTTCTCGTACAGGTTAAGGTTGTCCTTCTGCAGCGCCGCGATCTCCTGCCGCAGCTGCGACACGTTGCGGTGCGACTCGGACAGCTCCTGCTCCAGCTGCGCGTTGCGCTTCTTGAACCGGTCCCGCTGCGCCGTCACCATGGGCAAGATCCCCGCACCGCCACCCATGGGCTCCCGCTCCGACATGCCGCCGGTGGGCGCGAAACCGCTGATGATGGACGACGTCGGGCTGGTCCTGCCGCCGCCGCCCCTCCGGGTGCCGGCCATGGAGGGGGCGTAGCGGCTCACGTAGGTGCCTGCAACAGACGCGCCTGAGGGGAAAGCGTTTGCGCCTTCGGCCTGCATGGTCGAGAGATCGTTTTCTAGCTTCTCGTTCAGGGCTTGCGACTTCTCCAGCTCGGCGTTGGTCCGCGATAGCTCCTCCTGGAGGGTCTGCAGCCGGGTCTGGAGGTCCTGATGGGATACCCTCAATATTGTGAGCTCGTCGCTCAGCTTCTTGTTCCTCGCCAGGAGCAGCTGCTCCAGCGTGTCGCCCTTGCCCTTGCCGCCGCCCGAGGCCGCGAGGCCATCATCGTCGGGAGAGGTGCGCATGTCGTCGTCGTCTCCCGTGGCGAACTCAATGCTTTTGAGAACCTCAAGCTCCTGCTTGACGTCGTCGTAGTCGCTCCACTTCTTCACCTTGGCCCGCAGGTTCTCGCGCTCCTCCTTGAGCCCGGCAACCTCGCGCTCGAGACCCCTTAGCCGTGCATCTAGGTCCCGCTTCAGGGCTGTCTTCTCAACGCGCGCGGCATCGAGCTTGCGGATGAGAGACGAGTTTTCGGAGCGCATTCGCATGTAGCCCGGGTCGTCCTCAAGCTGCTGCGCGATCGAGGCGGCCGACTGGGAGCCGACCTGCGACTTGGCCTGGGCCAGGTCCAGACGGAGCTGCTCGTTGCGGGCCTCGACCTCGGCCAGGCGCGCGCTCGTGCGCTCCAGGTCCGAGTTGACCATCTCGAGCTCGGCGCTCATGACGTGGGCGCGCTGGGACTCGTCGCCATCGCCAGCAGACTTGCCGAGACGCTCGTTGACCTCCTCGGTAGCCCTGATGCCGCTCAGCAGGCGCTCCTGGTGCTCCAGCTTGTCCTCGAGAGCCTTCTCCTTGGCGGCCCAGTTGTCCTTCTTCTCATCGAGGACGGCGATCCACGTGGTCTCGACATCCCTGACCCTGGTCTCTAGGCTTTCCTCAAGCTCCTTGCGGGCGGCCCGTTCGGTCTGCAGACGGCCCTCGGTGTCGTCGAGCTGCGTAGTAAGTTTGGCCACCGTCTTCTGGAGGTGTTCGTTCTCCTCCGTCAGCTTGGGGAGGGTGTCTTCGGACAGGAGCATCGAGTCGACCGAGGCCTCGAGCAGTGGGTAGGGATCCGGGGCGTCCGAGAGGGCATTGTAGGCGTGGATAAAGGACGAGTTGATGGACTTGGAATGGTTGGTGAGGAGATCGATGAATGTTTGATATGCTGCCACGTACGTTTTGGTTAGACCTGTCTGCCTCTCGCACCTGGAATCGAACCCTGCGCGCACACACCTTTGAGCAGCCCCTTGATCTCTGTCAACTTGGTGGCGTCATCGAGTTTCCTGAAGTCTTTGGTTTTCTGCGCGAGGTCTTTCCGCTGCACGGTGGAGTCTCGTTGGTAGGTGACAATCTCGGACGCTGTGTTATCGAGGGAGGACACCAGCGTGCTGAAGTCCAGATCTGATGGACGGATGGTGTCAGTCATAAGAAACACAACCAGCCCAGCGCCGTGTCCACTGGGCAGTCCTTACTTCTCCATGCCGATATGGCGCTTTGGAACTTGTTGGCGTTGTCGGCTCCGCCAACGGTGGGCGGAGCTCCAGGGGCGGCAGCTTCGGTCATCGTGGGATTTCGAGGTGGTGGGCAAGTGAATTGCTCAACAAAAACGCTCTGCGTTTAGTTGGTTCCGCGGGGAAATTCCTGGGATTCGGAGAAGCGAGAAATTCGCGGTCTACGGTCACCGTAATCTCGCAGCGCAAGCGCCTGACATATCTGATAAAGGGATGCTCGGTTCGAAAAGGTGACGACGCAGCGCAGTTAGATACAGGGAGGAGATGTGGCCGGTTATGGTGGCGCCCAGAGCGCAACCGCTGCGACGCTGGGCGTGCAGCCGCAGCGATGACCCCGGCTCCAATTGAGCCGCGCTGGGTGCCCCTGCAGGGCTGGGGGTGGCCCGCCACTGACGCGTGTGCTTTGTGCTGGGCGAGCAGTTGTTAGCGTGTCGCAGCACTGCTTGTGGTGCCTGTGGGTCCACGAAAGCCAACTCGTCTTCATTGCCGAGGCTGCCAGCCTTGACGTAGCTCTCGCCGTCATTCGACATTGCGAAGCACCAATCTCCCGACCGGGCGGCACCGAAATGGTCCCCCGATAATAATGCTGCTACGGCCAACGGTGACATGGCGCCGACATCGCAGAGCGAGGGGCTCCCCTCTAGGCCCCGGCTAGAGCCAGGCCCTTTCGTCCTGCGCACGCTGCTCCACGACGTGCCGCTGTCGGCCGACGGCGATGAGGAGGACATCAAGATCAACTGCGTCGACTACTGGGGTATGCATGCCTTGGCCCCGAGCGATGCCCGTGCCCCCGCAGTCATCGTGCGCGCGTTCCGCTTCTCAAGCCCGCCTCTAACAAGGCTTCAATGCCCCCTCCCGTAGAGCGCAACCTGTACATCGGAACCTCAGCCTCGGAGCTGCTCCATTTCGTCCAGATCCCGCCCGATCCTGCCGACAAGACAGGCACGTCCGTTTTCATTCTTGCGTCGAGGTTACGGCCCTTCTATGTCGAGTCGGCCACCTCGGCCACCGCCCTGCCCGGCGTCCAGCAGATCCTCCTGCTTCCCAGGGTCGGCAAGGCCTGTGTGCTGTGCAACTCTGCCGTGACCTTCTACTCGCTCCCGGAGCTCAGTCCCGTATACAACGAGATCCACGTCAAAAACTGCAACTGGATCGGAGGTGTCGACCTTAACGAGGAGGCCCCCGGGGCGCCCACGCCCGTTGCGGCCCCCACTGTCCTGCTATCGCTCAACAAGCGCGTCCAGGTCGTCTCAGTCGGGGAGGAAAATGTCCGTGGCAAGAGGAACATCGACTTCGCGGGCACTAGGCTGTCCGTGCGAAGGGACAACATCGCCTGCGTTGCCGACTCGCACACCTACGCCCTTGTGGATGTTGATAGGCAGCTCAAGATCCCCCTGATGAGCATCTCATCCCTGGACCACACCCAGAGCCCCGACGTCCTGGGCCAGGTTCAGGATATAGGGGCAAGCGCAGATAACGGTAGCGGCGGTGGTCTAACACGTAGCGCCTCGTCGGCCACTTCCCGGTCTCCGCCGCCCGAAGGTGCTGGCCATAATAGGAGTACCAGCCTCGGGAACTTCATCACCAGCGTTACTGCGGGGACGGGGGTGAGGCCTACTGGGGACGCTGGACGCAGCACCCCCGATGTACCCAGTCCTTCGAGAAGCCCCGCGCCGCCGGCAGACGGGGCACTCAAACCCCCGCCTGCAACCGACAAGCCGCTCCCTCCGGTCGGCCCCCGCGCTGCGACCCCAACGCCAGCCCCAGCGCCAGTGCTGCTGAAGCCCCTGATCGTCTCGCCAACGGCCGACGAGTTTCTTCTCGTCACAGGCACGGGTCCCTCAGAGCCGGGGATTGGCATGTTTGTCAACCTCGATGGAGACCCCACACGCCCTACGCTCGAGTTCGACAGCTACCCTGACGAGGTTGTTGTGGACGGAGGATCCTCCGACCTCGCATCGTCGACGCCATCGCTGACTCTCGAGGAGGAAGGCTATGTGCTGGCTGCGATGAGCAAGCAGTTCCCGGATGGTGTGCATCACGGCCTGGAGATTCAGCGGTGGGATGTGAATGTTGGTGAAAACGAGCCTGAAAAGTTCTGGCTCGAGGTCAAAGTAGCCAGGAACGATACAGCCGAGAGGGATGCATCCGAAAAGGATGCGCCGGCGGAAACGGTGTCTTTGGGCATCCGCTCTCTGCTCGGCAGCGACGAGGCAATACTGAGTGAGGTTATAGAGAGACTTCGACAGCAGCGCTTCTCCCCGTTTTCTTCTGGCCAACAAAACCCGGGCACCATGTCTCTGCGGAGCTTCGACTCCCGCACGGCGCTTTCCATGGAGCGCGTCTCCAAAGAGAGGGATCTTTTCGAGCGGGACCTGGACGCCCCTGAGGAAGAGCCCCTGCCCGAGGGCTGGGAGGCTGCACGGGATGCCGAGGAGGAAAGCGCGGCCGCTCGGCTGGCCAATACGGTGGGACGGCTCGCGGTTTGGGGCGAAAAGAACATCTGGTGGGCCGTGAGGAACCCTCTGCTGCTACAGCTCGAGGCAGGCCTGGAGGCGAACGCACTCGACGGTGACCCGGCCGCCGTTCACACGGCCAAGGACCGTCGGCAGCTCTTCGCTGTGCTTAACACGTTCCGCGGTAGGGATCCTCGCACGGAGCTCGAGTTCAGGACGTTCAGCTACGTCAGGCAGCGGGCTGGGGTGCTTCTTTTTGCCAGCTTCCTGCGGTCGTCAGAGACTCCATTTTCGGAGCCGGAGCTCAAAGCGCTGGAAGACATCATACTCGAAGGCGGACTCGATCCCAGGATAATCTTGTCCATGGTCCCCGGACTGCGCCACGAGATCATCGAGGGCCGCACCGGGATATGGGTGTTTGGCGGAGTCAAGGGGACCGTGGAGAGGTATCTGGCGAGCAGCATGTTCGACGAGATCGGCCATTCCGTCAACCTCCTGGACCCGAAGGTGCTGAATTTCCTTCGACGGCTCCTGACGGCCTTCCGTCGAAGGAAGGGGTTTGGAAGCGTCCCCGACGAGCACGAGGTGTCTCGCACGGTCGACGCGTCGCTCTTGGCGGTACTGCTGGAGCTGGACCGGGAGTCGCCGCGCGGACTGCCCAAGACCAGTTCGTCGCCTCGAGCCGAGATCAACGATCTCGTGGACAGGGGCGTGGACTGCTTCGAACGGGCGGTGGACCTGCTCGAGTCGTACAACCGACTCTACGTGCTCAGCCGGCTGTACCAGAGCCGCAAGATGGCGGGCGAGGTGCTCGACACGTGGCGGCGCATCGTCGAAGGCGAGCGCGACGACGGCGGTGAGCTCCAGGACGGGGAGCAGCGCGTGCGCGAGTACCTCTCCAAGATCAGTAACCAGGGCCTCGTGCGCGAGTACGGCGTCTGGCTGGCCGCGCGCAACCCCAGGCTGGGCGTGCAGGTCTTTGCCGACGACGGCGGCCGCGCCCCCAAGTTCCACCCGGCCGACGTCGTGGAGCTGCTGCGCGAGGAGGCGCCCGACGCCGTCAAGTACTACCTCGAGCACCTCGTCTTCGACAAGGGCCACACCGTCTACGTCGGCGAGCTCGTCAGCCACTACCTCGAGGTGGTCATGGCCGACCTCGAGGCGTCGGCCGCGGCGCGCGCGACCGTGGTGTCCATGTACGCGGCCTACCGCGCGCTGAGGCCGCCCAAGCCAACGTTCCGCCGCTTCCTGACGGACAACGCGCCGGCTGGCGACGAGGTCTGGCACTCGCGCCTGCGCCTCCTGCAGCTGCTCGAGGGGCCCCACGACTACGACGTCGCCGCCATCCGTGAGCGCATCTCGAGAGGGCAGCAGCGGGTGAGCGATAGCGAGGAGGAGCAGGACAAGGACAAGGACAAGGAGGAGGGGGACGCAGAGGAGCTGCTCGTCCCCGAGACCGTCATCCTAGACGGGCGAGAGGGCCGCCACGCAAACGCGCTCCGGCTGCTCGTCCACCGGCTCGGCGACTACGACTCGGCCGTGTGGTACTGCCTGCGCCAACGCCCTGCAGCCGCCGAACCCGAACCCGGCGATGACGAGCAACAGCAACAGCAAGTCGACAGTAGCAGCAGCAACCCACAAAAAGCACCACCATCATCATCAGCAGCAGCTGAACGAAGGACGAGAGAAGCGGCGGCCGAACGGATGACGCGCGCCCTCTTCGGCGCCCTCCTGGCCGAGTTCCTCGCCCTCGCGGACGCGAGCGACCGCGTCGAGCAGACGGGCGCGCTGCTCGAGCGCTTCGGCGCCCAGTTCGACGTGCTCGATGTCCTGCGCCTCATCCCCGACGCCTGGGGCCTCGACGCCGCCCTCGCCGGCTTCCTCGCCAGCGCCCTCCGCCGCCTCGCCCGCGAGCGCCACGAGGCAAAAGTCGCGCGCGCCCTCAGCTCCGCCGAGAACCTGCGCGTCTGCGGCGACCTGCTCGCGCTCGTCGACGACAAGGGGCCGACCGTCGAAGCTGCCGAGTGAGCGGTGGGCATATGATAGCGTAGCTGGGTTGTCTCGTATTTGTAATGTATACTGCGATGCTGGTTATTTGGGACTGCTGTCCTATTTATCTAGAATACCACTCTGTTTTTCTTCTCTACATCTATTCCTTTATGGAGAGAGGCGCCCATCTCCCGCCTGCCCCTATATATCCATCTAGCAAGAATAAAATCCCGATCGTCTTCCATATTAAAGACAATAAATACTGTTTGTGTGGAGCGTCTCAAAGTAACGTCTGGCAACAAAATTTGAACAAGACATAGAAGATTTCACCCATCCTCCAGGCTAACTAATTACTACTCAATCTCATATCTTGGCTGACGCGACATCGGCGTGGATTTTACTGCTCCCAGGTTGAATGGCTGGATATTGCCGGCGTTCCCCGTTTGATTCGTCTAGTATATAGGTTGGTAGGTACGTGACGGCACGCATCGTGCTACGTAAAATGAAAAGTTGAGGTGCTCGATCTGCCGCTGAGAGCATGGTCTCCTCAGTTGATAATATCTGCTTGTTTACATTACTGCGAGGATGCCAGTCCCAGAACCGCTTAGCAATCTAATTCTTCTCCTAAGGAGACCATGTCCTCCAACCAAAGCCTAAGAACCGCAAAGCATAGAAAAAGAAAAGGAAACAAATGAACCCTGTGCTGAAACGCGTGAAAGAACGAAGCTCTGTGCGACAAAACACCCCGGAGAAAAGACCTCCGTGAATCGCCCCGCCACCGAGCTAGAAGTGCCGAAGCCGGAGAAGGAGCAGCGAAGAACGAGTTTACAGGATATCCTCCTCCATGGCGGCGTCGCCGCCGGCACCAGCTACCGGAGCGGTGGTGTTGGCCGCATCAGCGTTATTGTTCTCGCCACCCTGGAAGTAGTCGGCCATCTCCGAGTCGAGCTCCTCAGCGGTCTTCTTGGCCGGCCGGGCGTTGCGGGCGCGACGGGGGTTGTCGGCTTTCTTCGCACCCTTCACGCCTTTGGTGGCAGCGCCGTTGGCGGTAGCGGTAGAGCCCCGCTTGTCCGAAGCGGCGGACTTGGGCTGAGCCTTGGGTTGATTGTGGCTGTGAGATGAAGGCACTGTTAGTTATGAGAACTCATGGACGGGTGCGAGGCGTGAAATGTCTGGATCAAACATACGTAATGCGCTGACTCAGAGTCTTGGGCGTGGGAATCTGGTCGGCAGAGGAGACGACAACCTCGACCTTGATGGGCCTTTGGTCGATGAGAATACCGTTCAGGTCCTGGAAGGCCTTGCTGGCCGCATCGGCCTGGGCGAAGATGATCGTGGCAATACCGCGGCTAACTCCTCCAGGGCCGTATGAGATCTCAACCTTCTTGACAGTTCCAATAGATTTGCCGAAGTACTCCTGTAATGAAGGAATGGTGATTAGCATCCGTGAGAGTTTGTCCGAGTTTCGCAACACCGGTTTCGTTTCGATTCTACCCGGCGGGTCGGCTGGCATTCGAGGGAGATTCCGTCGTTCACATCGCGTCGTTCGAAACATCACCATTCGAGAGCAAGCAGCGCAGTGAGCCCTTGCTGTGCACATGAGAGAGACCCACGGATAGCGACAAGGAGGGCACACTCGCGGTGATGCGATCCAAATTGCGCAAAAGGGTCCCCATGTGCCCCAGCAAGTCACGCCAGAGACCGACAACCTTCGCATCGGCCCCCAACAATGGGGCGGTCCCATCCCCCTCCCTTCAGATCTTGTTCGGTTCCGAGGCGCTAGACCACCTCGATCGGTCCGCCCTCGAGATTCCGGAATGGACTCAGTCCAGGCGCCGTTGTTTCGATGGGACGTCCGATTGTCGAAGCGAGGGTGTGCCCCCGCAAGCACCTCTCAAAGAAACTGGACGAAGAGCTGCCTCTGCTCACTGCTCACTGCTTGCATCTGGACATGACAGCAAAGGTTCGAATTCCGGGGGACCAGCCACACAGTGGTGACGACGGTTCCGTCGGAGCTGGAAGCTCTCCGTCGGTGGGGTGACAGCCTCTCCAGTATGTGGCCGACAGCGCGACCGGACTGGCCAGGGAGCTTGCCAGGCTACCCTCGGCGCAGTGCAACAGTCATGGGTGCGCGTGTGCGACACGGAGAATAGGCTTCAACTTCCATGTCCGCAGCGACGTGCCACCGTGCGCGGACATTGTTGGAAGGATGAATCCTGACGGCTGAGCCGACAGGATGACCTCTTTAGGAAGAGGTTTCGAACGATAACGACGTCCGTTCGAGAAGCAAACGCTCAAATCCGGCGGAAGAATAGGCGATGGATTGCCCCCACGAAATGCGCAAGGTCAAATGACCTTATCGGTAACATACCTTGATGTGCGCTTCGGTCACGTCCTTCGGCTGCATAGGGAATCAGCTTGATGTTCGAGGATGAGGCAAAATGACCAGCTGGATTGTGATGTTACATACCATGTTCGAGACCACAATCTTGCTCGTGCCTGGAGCGGAAGCCGGCTTGCTAGGAGCGGGTTTCGCGGCGGCATTGCGAGTGGACCTCGGGTTCTTCTGGACACCGCCGACGGGGGCGGTGGTGGCCGGGCGACCGCCAGTGGAACGACGGGCAGAGCCAGCCTTGCGGCCGGATGTGCGGCGCTGGGTGGAGAGGATCTCGTCGAGAGACTTGTCGAGCTTGTTGGCCGACATTTTGAAGGGTGGTGAGAGAAAGGTGACGGGTTGGTGAGAGAGCGCTGAGACACGACCGAGACGCGATCGTGACAAACGGCTTCAGGTGGCGAGAGAGCGACTCAAAATTCTAGGGGTTGAGAGCCGCGAAGATGGTGGGTTGGCTTGGTTTGGTGGCAGATATTAAAAGCGACGGAGAGGTCGGTCTGGATCGCGCGACGGCAAGGCAGAGCCGGAGAGGTCGCAAACGCCAAGATGGCGGAAGGTGAAGGTCGCGAGTGATTACTGCGCGACGGAGGAGAAATGAAGAAGGCGGGGGTGGCAAATTAAAAACAAAGGCTGGCGAAGTTGGGTGCAGCCTGGGGTAAAAAGGAAGAAACGATGAGCTTTGGACGGAGGAATTTGTCGTTCACTCTTGCGGGTTGGCGTGGTTGTTGTTTTGGGGATGGGGAGAGTGAGAGAAAAGGGAAGTGGGAGGGAGCTTTTCATCACAAAGGGCGACGGGACCGGAAGGGGCGCGCGACCCAGAGAGGCAAACAAAAAGGCGCGGGCTGTGGCGCCGTGTGTTGTCGAGTGCGAAAAATGCGCTAGGACGTTCTTGGCAGCCCAGGCCTGCCGCATCCAATTTCTGACTCAAACCCCACAGGGGGGGCGATGCAAAGCTCAGTCCCCAGGTGGGTCCCTGGTTGGCTGCCTGACTGCAAGCGTCGCGCCGAAGCTCGATTCGTCGTCATTCGCTGCGCTTGCCGAGCTTTCATCCATGGAAAGGCGACGGTTCGGGCTGCCCCTTTATCCACGAGACACGTGGTGTGCTCTTTTTGCTCCGACGCTTATCGCCCAGGCGGCAGCAAGTTGCCCGGTTTGCTTGCGGTCAAAGCCCAAGGAGGTATCCTTTGTCCCAAACCTAGCCGACCGCGGAGACCGGCGAGATCTATACTGTGACTGATAATCTATGCTGCATTCTATGTGCCGGACGCCTAGTCCCGGAACCCATACTCCCCATCATTCTATCTTGGATTTTGGAAGGCGGAGGCACGTTAAATTCGTCGTGATATGCAGCGTTATGCTGAGAAATTGCGACTGATTTTTTTTTTTGTCTATGGTGGTGGTATCATGGCTCTGCTTCGTCCTCCAAACATCGTACATGTATCCGCTGTCGCTTGTCTCCCGTCTCCCGTCTCCCGTCCCCCTGTTGCCTGCCTGTCCACCAAGCTTTGTTTTCCAGCCAGATAGCCTCCCGTGCCCGTGCCTCCAACTTCCGTCGAGGAGCATCGTCATCTCGGCGCAGCCTTGGCGGGTTGGGCTCCTGTCCTTGAACCTGCAACCTTCTTTGCCTTGGCCTGCTCGCTTTCGGCAGTGTTGACTTCGACGAAGTGGTACACCACGATCAGGACCATGGCCGCGGAGCCGAGCAGGATGGCAATCCTGTAGAGATCGTTGTCTGAAATCATGGTCGCGGGATGTGTCTCGGATGGTGGATAGAGGGTAGAGGCTGGCTTTCTGTATTGGTGCTGTTAGCTCTGGGACGGGCCACGGGCACCGGCGGTCGGCGGAGCTGCTTCGGAGGCGGTCGAGGAACGAACCTGAGGGTCGCTAAGCTGCGCCTGGAATTAAATCTGTCCGGGCAGACTTGCAGTGCGGATTTGGCTCGCGATGGTGTTTTACTGGCCGTCTTTGGTGGGCAGAGCCGTGTCGTGGTTGGCGTGCGGGTGCGTGTCGTGTTGGCATTCAATTAGGCCAGGTTTCCACCTCCATGCGTTGGAGCGACCTGCCCAGGCCCGCTTACATCACCGCCCGCTCAGGCATAGCCGCAGGTTACCCTAACCCTATTCAAGCCCCCTAGCGCCCCAAAACGGTTTCTTCGCGACGCAACGTAAAATGAACAAGAATTAGGAAAGAGCTGGAAGAATGATCATTTCTATATATGCTCTATTCTAGTACTGCCTCGTGCTGCTAACCACAGCCCTCGACAGCAGTTCCGCGAACCGGTCGATGGGGTCCCTGGCCATCTGCGCGCCCGCTGCGGTGCTCAACACCGTCTTCACGCCGACGCCAATGCTGTCGGTGCCCGTGATTCCCTGCACTCCGTTGAGGCAGGCGTTGACGTCCGACGGTTCAAAAAGCTGTGACTCGGTCAGCACCTCGCCCAGCTCCTTGGGATTCCGGACCGCCGGCACCGCGATCTCGCGGTCGAACGAGTCCATAATGTCCAGCTGGTCCAGCACGCTCCGCCGCGACGTCGTGGCGAGAACCAGCAGGCGGTGGCCCTGTTCGGTCATCTGTTAGCAGATGCATAGGTGCAAGATGGAAATGGTAGTAAGTGGACGCGGAAAAGAAACCGACCTTTGGCGGTGGTGCCTTGAGGAGCGTGAGAATGGCCTGCACCATGGTGTTGGACATGCGCGGGCCGATGGGGTTCCACTCGATCATGCGCTCAATGTTGTCTAGGATCAACAGGCTAAGCGGCGACTTGTACGCGTCGGTGAAGACCTTTTGCACGTAGTCCTTCTTGGCCACCTCGTCCCTGTAGCCCAGGAGGCTCATGGGCGTGATGATCTTGACGAAGGGGAAGTCGGATTTGATGGCGATGTGCGCCGCCAGCGCCGTCTTGCCCGAGCCCGGGGGGCCGTGCAGCAGCACCGACAAGTGCTTCAGCTGCTCCATCTGCCGCACGTTGTTGACGAACTCCATGCCATCGTTGAGGATGCCTCGGATGGCTGGCGAGTAGTCCATGATGCCGTATACGATGCTCTCCCCGAGCTCATCCTCGTCCACGCCGAACGCCGGCTTCACCTCGGCGAGCGCGTTGAGGAAGTCGGCTCGGTTGACCTTCATCTCGGCCACCGAGTCCGAAACGCCGGCCATGGTGCCCACCTTGATGTGTCGGTTGAAAGCGAACGACGTTGCCGACTTGACCAGGCCGTTCAGCTCGGCTCCCGAGAAGTTCTTGGTCTTGGCCGCCAGTTCCGCCGTGTCCACGTCCGCCTCGATGACGTTATTCTTGACCATCTTGGAGGTGTGGATCTTGAGAATCTGTTCGCGGCCAGGCTCGTCTGGCAAGCTGATCTCGATCTGCACCTCGAGACGGCCCGGACGGAGCAGAGCATCATCAATCATATCTTTGCGGTTCGTCATTCCGATGAGCAGGATGTTGTTCAGTTGGTCTACACCATCCAGCTTGGACAGGAGCTGGTTGACGACGCTGTCGCCGACCCCAGTGCCACCCCCAGAGCCGGAGCCACGCTGCTTGCAGACGGCGTCCAGCTCGTCGAAGATGATGATGTGGAGGTCGCTTTCGTCGCCCTTCTCCTTGTACTCCTTCTCCGCGTCGGCGAACATCTTGCGGATGTTCTCCTCAGACTGGCCGACGTACTTGTTCAGCACCTCGGGTCCGTTGATGACCTTTGGCTCCCTCGCGTTGAGCATCTTTCCAATTTGGCGGGCAATCAGCGTCTTGCCTGTACCGGGGGGTCCGTAAAGCAGGATTCCCTTGACGTGCATGATGCCGAGCCGCTCAATCAGGCCGGGCGGGAAGATGCGCGAGGCGAAGGCACGACGGAAGATGGTGCTGAACTCGGTGTCGAGACCGCCGATGCCCATGTCCTCGAATTTGAAGTCGGGCGACACGATGGAGTTGGAGGCAGCCTTGCGGCTGGACGCCTTGAGCTTGATGGGCGACTTGGTGTCGCGGAAGAAGTTGACGCTCGTTTGGGTCGTCAGCACACCGCGGGACCCCGGGTCGGAGCTCGTCTGGGATCCGGGCTTCTCGCCCATGCTCAGGTCGACAAGCGTGACCGTCTTGACGACGATGACGAGCGGTATGCTCCTGATGTCGAGCAGCACGCGCTGGCGCGGCGCGAACATCTGGTTCGAAAACGTCTTTTGTATCGCCTTCTCCAGCTCTTCCTGGTCATACGCCTCTTCGGTGAACTTTTTGCTAGACGCAAAGCCGACCTCGACGTCCATGGATCCAAGGTACGGCGTGCCGCCGCCGAGCGGGTCGTAGAGCTCGCCCTCGAGCTCGTCCATGACAGCCACGTTCATCCACGTCCTCTGCGGCTCCGACAGGCCGATGCCGCCGCGCGGGAAGCCAGGTGTCGGGCGGCCCATGACGACGTAGTCCTGGCCCCTCATCATCGGGCCGCTGAGGCGTATGTAGAGGTCGCCATCTCCGGATACGGGGAAGTCCTCGGGCGAAACGGCGCAGATGTTGGTGAAGATATAGATGTTCTGCAGGTTCTTGTCCTCAACCTTGGCCGGCCGGAGGCGGACCTTGCGGCCGCCCAACGACTGCTGGCCGTAGTTGCCGGGGGGAGGGGCTCCGTATCCACCACCGCCTTGTTGTCTTTGCTGCTGCGGCGGTGGTGCGCCTCCGCCGCCGCCTCCGCCGCCGTAGCTCTGCTGCTGCTGGGGAGCACTGTAGCCGCCGCCTCCGCCGCCGTAACCCTGCTGCTGCTGGGGAGCACCGTAGCCACCGCCGCCATAGCCCTGCTGGGGTGGTGGGCCGCCGGGCCCGCGCTGCACTTGGCGGCCCGGGAGACCGCCGCCGCCCGCCCGCGGGCCCTGCCCGAAGAGGTTGTTCCGGGCGTCCATCGCTGTCGGAGATCGGGGGTTATGAGGTGGTGTGGCGGGATGAATGGCTTGCGGCAGCTCAGTCGGGTTGGCCGGCTCGAAATGCTAAGCGCCCAGATTCGATTCGATTGGGTCCGAAAGGCGAAAATGCAGGACCAGCCCGGGGGATTGTTGTGAAGTTTGGTAGTTTGAATCAAACAGGCGGCGGCAGGTTGTTGCCCAAAGGCGGTGCCAGTGCTGGACATGTGGCTAATTGGGAACAGGCCACAGCATCGATCATGACAGGGTCACAGGCAGCCGTTTCAGGCACCGGCTGGAGGCATCTGACGTCCCACATCCCTGTCATTCCCAGTCCCATTCTGCATTTCTGGCCATCCTTGAATTTGTCTTTATTCAACTTGTAATTCCTATTTCTCTCAGTCCTTCGAGTTCTTTTTGTCCCTGGTATTACTCTTACCAAGGAAGATACCTGCTGCCGGTATATAGTGCAGCCGATGCACTGGGTTGTCTTTGTTGGTCTGTCGCCAGGCCGCTAGTGGGCATTCAACCCCACTTGGAAGATCTCAACCCCGCGCCCGGGTGTTTACATGCACTTATTCCTGAATACCTAGGTAAAGTAGTTAGTTTCTCGGAGAGCTTGCTTGATCCTACGTGCCTAGAGGCACGGGTATGGGAAATGGAATTCTCCAGGGCGAACAACGCTTATCGGGACTCACATTATCTAATATGTCTTCCCTGTTTGCTATATGCTTTCCTATTTCCCATATCTCCTATATGTCAGATCCATTCTTTTAAACAACCTGCCTTGTTGCGCACTTCGTACACGTCCGGAGCTCTATTTGCGTATTGTACGTCCCGAGGCAGTGTCATGTTAGTGCTCAAACCCAGTCTCACTGCGGAGGAAATCCAATCCGGGGTTTTACGCAGCCGCGCAGAACTTCACCCTTGAGCATACCGGGCGCAAGTCCATGTGCGGTGGCTGTGCAAGCCCTATCGGGGGCGATTTTTTAACAGCCATGTGCTGACTTTCGTCCTTTAATATCTTGTAATTCCGCACTTTGGTTATCTCGCTTCCTGTGTCTTCCTCGTTTCCAAGCCGTATTTGCGGTTTTAAAAGCGCAGATATGGAGTGTTCTAAGCGAGGGCCTGTCATGGCCATATACCAGTCCAGCCCATTCAACACCGGGTCCAACTGGACCCAGAACACAATCACATTCGATAACGAGGTCCGCCGTCAACTGCAGTCGTCAGGCAGCGTCCAAAGATGGCTCAGGGAGGCGCCCACAGCCCAGAGCGAGACCGCAACCACGGCGACAACCGAGTCCCAAGAATACGTATCCTCGTCAGACGACACGGATGGTTCAAGCCTACCTAAATCCATCATTGTCGACAAGGTCATGTCCTTTTTTGTCCAGTGGCTCCACAGAAAGCTTGGCGTCACCTCCCCGCCCAAACACTCCCTTACGAGGAGCAAGACCGCTCCCTTGGCCGTGGTGGGATCCTCCACGAGTACCGACTCCCCCTTCGTGGCTGCTGCCAGCCCGGACGAGAAATGGTCCTAAGATTTCGGACCTGGCGGAGCGACGCAGGATATCCAACCGCATTGCCCAGCGCAGCTATCGTAAGCAAACCGCGTATCTCGGACAAATATGATCACGGTCTGTCCCGACGGAAAACTGACATTTGTCCTGCAACGCGTCCAGGGAAAAAACTTAGGAGACGCCTCGAGGTCCTGGACAGGCTTGCTGAGGGCTCAGGTGGGACGTCTTCCGGAAGCACGGCGCTCCCAGGGGGAAGCAGCAGTTCCTCCTCCCGGGCCAGCACAGGCCAAAACAACAGCACCCAGAGACTGAAACGGGCCGGCGGTGGTGACCAGTCGGACCAAGATAGCGGCAGTGGTGAAGGTGACGATAAAAGGCGCGGAAAGCGGCCGAGAATCGGGACGCCAAACGACAGCAACGAGAGGGTAAAACTGGCATGTCCTTATTATAAGCATAACGCGCGCAAGTACAAGCAGCAGCGTCCCTGCTGCGGGCCAGGATGGGATTTCGTCCACCGGATGAAGTACGTCATTAATCTTTCTACACAACATCTCAACCAGCTTCTTCTGGCCTTGACCGACTAACTAACACTCCTTTTTTTGCCACAGGGAACACCTGTACAGAAAGCACACGCTGCCGAGATACACCTGTCCTCGCTGCTGCGAGCGGTTCGAGGCGGAGGATGAGCTCAGCACGCACGCCAGGGCCCCGGAGCCGTGCGAGGTCCGCGAGCCCGAGCTGCACGACGGCTTCACGCAGGCCCAGGAGAAGCGGCTGCGATCCCGTAAGAAGGGCCGCGCCGGCGGCGGCACCGAGGACCTGACCGAGGAGCAGAAGTGGCGCCAGATGTACCAGATCCTCTTCCCCGACGTGCGTGCGGAGGAGATCCCGAGTCCCTGTAAGTTGAATTCACCCATGATAATAAAAAGCTCCGTCGATTTTTGCGTATAAAAAACGTGCTAACATGGTGGATTGTTCGTAGACTACGAGGATAATGACTTGAACAAGGGCGAACTAGAGGGCTTCGAAGACTACCTACGCAGGGAGCTGCCGCCCCTGGTGAGACGCCAGCTCGAGCAGGAGGTCGAGCGGGAGCTCAACTTTGTCGAGGAGGTCCTCAAGAGCCGCGTCATCAACATGGTCCACGGCCTCCAGCTGACCCTCCTCCAAAGCTACCGCAAGATGGAGGAGTCCGAGGCGTCACAGCCGGAGGCGTTCGGGGCATCCCCGGCTGCACCGGCTGGCTCGGCGCCGAATCTGAACGGCGAGTCCAGCGCACCACCCAACAGTGGCTTTACTCCCCAAGCCGATCCGCCAGTCCAAGTGACCTCGCCAGCTCCCCAGCCCGAGGAGCTTGGGCACTCGGGTGATTCATTTGACGAGTTTTGGGCATGGCATGGCATCCAGAGCGACCCATGCGTGGCGGCTGATGGCTTCGACTTCCCGAGTTCGAACGTGCCGCTCGCTGATTCGAACTCGATGCTGGCCTCGGACTCGGGTTACACATCTGGGGGTGGTGATGCGGACAAGTCCGACTATCCAGTCCCAGGGGATCCAAGTCGCTTTGAGTACTGGGTTACCCCTGACTGAGCTGTTGGCCAAGGTGGCAAAGGATACCATGTGCGTGTGAAACGGTTACTCATTTAAATTGATAAGCCGCGTTTATACGCGTCCGTGATGTAGGAATCACAAAAATTGGTAGTGCTAGTCATCAAACCCGCCAAACTCGCCGTCGTCATCGTGCAGAGCATCCTGCTTGGTCTTCTTCCTGACCTCGCCGAGAAGCTCCTCGAGCTCGCGCTGCTTCTGCTTTTCCTCGTCCGTCATCTTGGACGTCCTCTCGGCATCCCTCTTGCGCTTTTTCTTCTCCCTCCGGGCCACCCGCACATCCTCCTGCCCCTGCCTGCCGCTCCAGGCTTCGTTCTTCTTCTTCTTCGCCGCCACAGCCGCGACCGCCGCCGCTGCACCGCCATTCCTCTTCGCCTCCTCGGCCTCGGCCATCTCAGCCTGCCTTTGCTTCTCCTTGGACTTGTCCTTGAACTGGACACTGTTCAGGTCCACGCCGAGGCCCAGGCCGCGGTCGATGCCGCTTCCCTTGAGCTCGGGCATCTTGGGTAGGCTCAGCAGACCCCAGCCCTCGGCCGTGTCCACCCAGTCAATGTCGGTGATGCGGAAGATGCTGGTGGCCTTGTGCTCGATGTAGCTCCTGGCCCAAGACACGAACGCCCGCTGCGAGAGCATGAGCACCTCCCTATCAGCAAGCGCCTGCTTCCTGACGGCTGACGCGAACGCCGAGACTTCCTCCCTGGAGACGTCGATCACTGGGTTCTCGAGTGGAATAATTGGCGTCTTTCGGACCTCGAGGAACCCCACGTAGTCCTGCTCACGGCCAGGTAGTAACAGAGCTACGGCGAGGCCCCGCCTCCCTGCCCTGCCGGCACGCCCGGCCCTGTGGAGGAACGTCTTGGGGTCTGATGGCGGATCAAACTGAAAAACGACGTCAACTTGGGGAATATCGAGACCCCTGGCAGCCACATCTGTGGTGAGCAGCACGGCCGGGCTAGAAGATCCAACAAAACGATCAAAACACTTTTCCCTAACTTGGGGCTCCTGTTTTCCGTGTAATGGAATCAGGGACACTCCCTTGGGAAGTAATGAGGCGATCACAGCGTGGAAGTATCTGGGTCGGCATGTCAGTCGTCATTCACCGCCGCTTCCAGCCCTAGAGGTCCAAGACGGAGAGGAGAGGATAAGCACATACTTGACAGCGAAACAAGATGACACAAAAATGATGGTCCTCAAAGGCGTTGGCTCCACTTTCTTCAGGAACTGAATGAGCGCCGGCCACTTTTGACTCGCGGGCACGGTGAGGTACGACATCCGCAGACTAGCAGGTGTTTTTCTATCCTCGACGATGCCGCCGTCGGTCAGACGCTTGACCGTGACGGCGACGCGCTGCGGATTCCGCAGCCCCGCGCGGACCAGCTCGCCGACGGCGTCCGAGACGCTGGCGCTGAAGAGGCCCGTCCGGCGCTGCTTGGGCAGGAAGCCCAATATGCGCTGGAGCTCGTTCTGGAAGCCCTGATCCAGCAGGCGGTCAGCCTCGTCCAGCACCAGGACCTCGAAGGACGACTGCGGCGTGTGCACGTGCGGCGACGACAGCAGCTCGGCGAGCCGGCCCGGGGTCCCGACCAGGATGTTGGGGCTCGTGCGGAGGAAGGCCGAGAGGTCCTGGGCCACCTTGACGGTGCCGCCGACCAGCAGCTGCGAGACGAGGACGGGCACGGTCGTTTCCGGCCGCTTCTCGTCACCCTTGAGGAAGGGGACGAGGTCCGCTGATGGGCTGTGGAACGATATCAGCGAGGTGAGCACGCCGTGAATCTGCATGGCCAGCTCGCGGGTCGGCGACACTATGACGGCGCCGACATGATGGCGCTTGATGACATCTTCCCTCCGGAGAAGCCGGTCGATGACAGGGACTGCGCTTTGGTGTTAGCGGGAAGATATTGAAGCGGGTGCTGTCATGATTTCCACAAGTTTTATGCCCCTAGGTTGTTTCAACTCACTCAGATATGCCAATGTTTTTCCACTGCCGGTCACTGCCTGATCATAAACCACAATTAGTACCCCATATGCACACTAGTAAATCAGTCAAATTACATACCTCAACCACAACATCCTTATTCCCTCTGAAAAGGGGGAGGGTGGCGGCCTGGACAGGTGTGAGCTCCTTGAAGCCCATGGACGCCACTGCCTCGAGGATGAAGTCCGCGAGGGGCGGCGTGAGCGCGTCCCATGACCGGGGAAACTTCTGAGGGGCAGCGGGCGCCATGGGTGCGAAAGAGAGTGCCTGGAAATACAGACTTGCAAGGCGCTTCTCAGTGAGACTGCGCCTCAAGAGACGTTCAAAAAAAAAAAATTATTCGCCAAGCGCGACCGAAATCCTATCGGCGATTTAAATGTGGGACCTACGGCTTATCGTTTTTATGCGCTGTAAATTCGGTGGAGATCCGCCCCACAGGGCCCGTCGATCCAAACTGGTGGGATGGAAAGGTGGTCTCGTGCTTGATGTCACCATCCATCGTCACTTGGCCTGCGCGGAATATGAAGCCCAGACTTGGGTACCTCGGTCGATAAGCGTGCGTCCTAAGATCGCTGGAGTCGGTGCTCATCGATAGACTCCCTCGAGATGGGTAGCCAGTAAAATGAAGGGAAAGGCTATCGGCTCTGTGTCAGGGCAATCCTTCCTCTGCCAAGGGCTACCTCACCCGGCCGTCAACATCTTTCCTTGTTTACGTGGTGAGAAGGCGCAGCCTATCACATGTCAGCATGCCGGCCTCCCGTCTTGCTCGGCCTCCAATCCATGTGGCCCATCGTTGACGTGACGTGTTTTAACCGGGCTGACTGACCTTAGCATGCATTTTTGGTCGAATTTTTCACGCCTTCTCCAGCTTCCATGCATTAAACTGCATCACCAGCACCCACAGTAGACGCCCCTAAATTTGCCCCTCTCTTACCGCCGCCTGTGGAATTCCAACAGGCGACCAATTTCGGCCGAATCCCTGACGGGTCGGATCGCTGTCGTTGCCTCCCCCTCCATCCTCCTCCTCCCGCCTCCTCCTCCCGTCCCTCTTTGCGCCGGATGATGTGGTGGAGGCACTCGGCCTTCCACACCATCGCCTTCCTTCAAGCTGGATCCGACACAGGTTACCCCCAGTACCAACACCACCCGCCACCAGCAGCCGCAGCCGCAGTCAGCGCCTGAAATCACAGCGGTCCCCACTCCAGCATCGACACCTTGCTTCCGCGCCTCCCGACGGGACAGCCACGCCGCATCTCTCGCTGCTTCCTGCGCCCCGGCACCATCGCTCCTTAACTTCTCCGTCCAGCGCTTGCGACAATTTCAGCGCGGCCGAACCCTCGCAGGGCTGATATCCCTACCCCCACTACCTCTTTTTGCGCTCGAGAACGAAGACAACGGAGCCGTCGCCATGTCTGCTGTCGCCAGGAGGCTGCCGACCACCCGTGTCATCTCGCCGAGTCCTACGCCATCCGAGAGGCTACAGGATGACCGGGCACACTCCCAGGACTCCTACATCGGGCCCACGACTAGGTCAGCCGCCCGCAAGCGGCTGTCGACCCCGCAGCCCGTGGAAGAGGACATCGACGAGGACGAATATGAGAGCAACCCAGACGTCCGAAGATCCCGCACACGGAGCCGTAGCCCCATAAAGTCGCGCCGCACCGCGCCGCTGTCGTCAACAAATGGCGCCAAGGCGACCAAAGTCAGTAAAACAAAGGCCACAACGCTTGCACCGACCCCTCAAAACGCCGTCAGTGAAAAGAAGAGCAACGGCAGCGCGACCAATGGGGCTCATTCCCTCCCCGCCATCAAGACCAACGGGCACCTCGCACCCCCGTCGACCGCCCCTCCGTCGTCGACGTCATACTGGAGCTGGCGCGACTTCAGCCGAAGCCCATCTCCGCTCGGGCTGATCCCCATCCACCGGCACTGGCGCACCTTTGTGCACAAGTACGAAGTGCCGCGCAAGTTCCTACATGTCTCGATCGGCTTCGTGGTCGTGTGGCTGTATCTGCGCGGCACGCAGACCGATGCCGTGTGGCCGTGGCTCCTGGCGGCCTTGGTGCCCATCTCGGTCGTCGACCTGCTTCGCCACCACCACCCGGGCTTCAACCGCGTCTACGTCTCGGTCCTGGGCGCGCTGATGCGCGAGTCCGAGTTTTCGGGTTACAATGGCGTCATCTTCTACCTGCTCGGCGCCCTGATCGTGCTCTACTGCTTCCCCAAGGACGTCGGCGTTATCGGCACCCTCCTCCTCAGCTGGTGCGACACCGCCGCGAGCACTTTTGGCCGCCTCTACGGCGCCTACACCCCGCGTATTCGCCGCGGCAAGTCCCTTGCCGGCTCCTCAGCTGCCTTCCTGGTCGGCGTCGCCACCGCCGCCTCGTTCTGGGGCTGGCTCGTGCCCAAATACGGCCCGCTGCCCGGCGACGAAGCCTTCATGTTCAGGGGCTCATTGTCCCTGCCATCTGCTGTCGCGGAGCCTCTCGGCTTGTCCGCGAGCCAGGCGACCGTGTCTGGCCCGGTGGCGCTTGGCGTCGTGAGTCTTTGGTCCGGCTTCGTCGCGGCCGCCAGCGAGGTGGTTGACGTTTTCGGGTGGGACGACAACCTCACCATTCCAGTACTTTCCGGCTTCTTCATCTGGGGCTTCCTCAAAATCTTTGGCTGAGGAATGCTGTGTGGTAATTATGATCATATTCTGTCTCCTGGGTTTCCTGTCAGATACATTCACTACATATATTTCTAATCGTTTCTTCCCATTGTTGGCGATTTCTCTGCGTTTGCCCAGTGTGTTTCCCAGCACCATGTTGTTATGGATTTCTCCACTCCGGATCTTTCACATTCTGGTGGCACATGACTGGGCGTTGTCACGAGCATTGTATAGCGAATAATACCTGAATCAAATATAGGGTGGGACGCTTGCAAGAACCTCTTTTCTTTTCTTTTTTTCTTCTTTTATTTCTTCGTTGGGGTAAGCCCACTGGCCCGAAATGTTGCGCTAGCGTTCGGCCACGTCTCGACCTGGGGACTGCATCGCCCCCTTCAGCCCATGCTCCTAATGGTGGCGCCGACGGTCCAGCCGCGCAGGCCGTCAGGGAAACCATTCGTTCTGCCTACCCAAGACAGCCTGCCAAGCCCCCCCATGCCCATCTGCGCCTTCGTTGGCGTGGAAATCGTGATGTGGCCGGCCACCACCCGCCACCCGGGCTCTCGTTGGGTTTGAACCAAATCACCGCTCTTATCTGCTTTATTATCCATCCTCTTGTCGCATTTCCAAGCGGAAATCCGCTCCTTGTTTTTCTTTTCTGTTTAATGTCTGTTTCGTCGCTTGCCCGTTTTGTTCGATTTCACCACGCGGTTGTTCATGTACTTCTTCTCTAGAAAAGTCCCTTTAACAGATATTCGAAATGCTTGCTCCCGCCGCGCTCCCGGCCGGGATCACACCGGCGCCGACATTGCTCCCGGCCACGGCAGGACTGATGCGCAGGGCGACGACCCATGGCTGCCTGGTATGGACCCTACCTACCAACCCGACCTACCAGTTGAAGACATTCCCAAAAGCATGAAGGCTGAAAAGCTGCCACCCACAGAGCATCGGTCCGTTCGACTGTGATGGCGGTATCGGAGCGTGCATCCAAAGCGTCGGCTTCAGAGACAACTCGACCAGAGCCACAGCGGCGTGCTATTGCAGCCACGGGTGCGTAGAGCAGAGCCTGCTCTCTCCCGGATATCACCACATCGAATGCCGACGATGCGCTAATACTTGAACGCAGCCCCGCCTACCTTCAGTGTTTCTACTCTGCCTTGACGTCCAAATGCCCAAGCTATGGCAGCGGTGAGTTCAGGCCGTTCCCATGCGGATGATGTACCCGTGGCTTACACCTCAGCTGTGTGCCCTCCCAGATGATTTCGCGTATTACCAGGTGTCGTGGTTTTCGTCTATGTGCGGGAGCGTCCCCGCGACTGCCATGGCCCAGATCAAAGCTCCTTCAACGGTGGAGTTGACCTTGAGGTACCTATTCGTCTCGCGCCATCACCTACCTGCCTTAACTGCCTTGTCATCGTCGCCACATCTTGGGTAGGTATTGACCATCACCACCGCCACAAACAGCACCGTCGAAAGCGTCCGGCTCTCGAGCCGTTCGACCCCGCCGCCGCGGACGAGCACGCCGCAGTTCACGGGCACCGGCAGCCTCCTCGGCGGCGGCTGCAACTCGCCCTCGTACACGCTCGTCGACTTCGGGAGCACCGTCTTCTGGGCCGGCTTCGTCGGCTGTATCAACGACAGGCCCGAGTGCTGCCCCTGGACCGTCGGCAACACTGTCGCCGTCGACGCCGGGCCCGTCACCCAGGGCGGCGGCGTCAACACGTCGCCCGACAACATCGGCGCCGCCTTCCCCACGCCCAAGGACGGCGTTCAGCTCGTGCTTTCCAACTGCGCCGACGACTACTATTCTGTCTCTGGGTCCTGCTGTCCCAAGTGAGTGTTAGGAGTTTCGGAGTTTTTTTTTTTTTTTTTTTTTTTTTTTTTTTTTTTTTT